>JAJGRW010001112.1:0-32500 GCA_025461045.1 Carex parvula
CCACAGAAAATCCAAAATGGGGACCGGACTGAAATGCTGGACCGAAATTGGAGGGAGAATAAGGGTATTTATAAGAAAATCCAAAAAAAATTAAAATTCGGACCGAACGACATTTGAGTCCCGGTTAAAAAAACTCTGGACCGAAATGGCATCTCGGTCCATGGGTGTTACACCAACGATTACACTTGTTTTTTTAAAACTTGTGAAACCAGTACGTATTGAAATGTCATTTCGGTCCAGAAAAAAAAAATAGCCGACCGAAATGGCATTTCGGTTCTTATGGTTTTTGTAAAAAAAAATAATCATGTTGGTTTCATAAAAATATTTTTTTTAATTATGGTTTATAAAAAATTCGAGAATTTTATTATCAACAACCGACCAGAGAAATGTTCTGACCTTAATTTTATTTTCAATTTTATTTTAGAAGTTGATTTTAGGATTTTTATTTGCATAGGTATATGATATAAAAAAAAGAGTAATACACATCGTACGTTTATAACAAAATAAAATGACTTCAGACCATACTTTCCCAAATGGGTGTTAAATTTTTTATTATTATTTTTTGAAATATATTATTTATTTTTTGAAATATATTAAATGGCCTAATTTGAAATATATTATTTATTTTTATACAGCTAAATTTTTTAATACACTGGGTGTTAAATTTGAAGATTTCAGTTATAGAAACATTCAAAGTTACTAACTAAAAGTTCATATATGATAGGTACTTCCAAATGGGACTGAGAGTGAGATTGAATATCATAGGGAAATCGGGATTCAAATTGTTGAAAAATGTGATGGTCTGCCCCTTGCCATCAAAAGCTTAGGCGGTGTACTTTGCACAAAGGATAATTCGAGAGAAAATTGGCAGGCAATTCTTAGAAGCAACGTGTGGTCTACGGACGGGCTCCCGGGAGATGTCCATCGGGCAATTTATTTGAGCTACGAGGACCTTCCACCGCCTTTGAAGCAGTGTTTCATCTTTTGCTCCCTCTTTCCTGAAGATTTTAAGTTTAGGAAACGTGATTTAATCCATAGGTGGCTAGCAGAAGGATTTTTGCAAGATAAGAATGATTTTTGGGAGTTGGGACATGTGTACTATGCAGAATTACTGCAGCGCAATCTTTTGGAAGATACTCATGGATTTGTGAATCAAGGAGAATGCAAAATGCATGACCTGTTGTGGTCTTTTGCCTGTCAATTAGGAAAAGATGAGAACTATCTATTACGGGGGGGACAAGCTGTTTCTAGGTTTAAGGGTTCAATGAAAGTACGAAGGCTATCAATAGAAGGAAATGAGGTAAACATTGAAGTAATTAAAAAGGAAAAAGCATTGAGAACATTGATTTATTTTGAACGTGAAATTGCACTTGATGATCTGTGTAAAGCCTTTTCAAACCTCCGCATCATAGATCTCGGTTTGTCCAATTCCAATTTGTCAGACCTACCAGATTCTTTGTGTGACCTCGTGCATCTAAGATACTTAGATGTCAGTAATACAAAGTTAGTAAATATTCCAAATTCCATAGGAAATCTAAGAAATTTAGTATATTTTTGTTGTTATGGCTGTGAAGAGTTGTCACATGTCCCCCCAAGCATTGGTAATCTACGGGAACTGAGGTATCTTAATTTTGGAGATACAAAGGTCGAGGCAATCCCAAAGGAATTAAATAATCTAGAAAAGCTCTCCCATCTATTTGGCTTTGTTCCATACAAGAATAGTTTGGAGGGATTCAGTAGCCTAGATGGGTTAGAATCTTTATCTAAATTCATTGAACTTGCGTTAGAGGGCTTAGAGAGAGTATCTGATAGGAACATAGCAGAAAAAGCTAACCTTAGGAGCAAGAATCTGTTGCGAGAATTATACCTTTGGTACACCACGTTGGGCTCCGAAGAACAACTTTCCCAAACTGATGAGAAGAAGATATCAACAGAGGATGTTTTAAATGAACTTTGTCCTCCACGTTCTATAAAAAGAGTTATGATTAATGGTTACTTTGGTAGATGCCTTCCTAATTGGTTGAATTTGGGAGCAGCAGCCCTTCCCAACTTGCTAGTTATTGATATTTGGGAGTGTGCTTGCTTTGAGGTGCTTCCCATGTTAGGCCAACTCCCCAATTTGCATACACTTAGAATAAAAGGTGCATATTCCGTCGAGAGGGTGGGAGAAGAGTTCATGCAGGGAGATACCAAAAGCAAAGATCCAATAGTTCATACAATAAGTGGTTCTGCTAGACCGGCATTTCCCAAACTAAATGAACTAATCTTTAAAGAGATGCCCAATTGGAAAGAGTGGCAGTGGAATAAAGGACAACCAGCCATGCCCAAGCTGAAGAAATTATTTATTGGAGCTTGTCCCCAATTGAGATCTCTTCCGGAGGGTCTTTTGCTCTATGCTACTTCTTTGGAGTTCCTACATATTGGTGGTGCTGATAAGCTGATTACCGTAGAGAATATCCCGTCAGTCAAAGATATTCGTGCTCTTAGAAATCCAAACTTGGCGAGAATTTCAAATTTGCCCAGCATCTTGAATATTTCAATCAACCACTGTCCAAATCTAAAAGCTGTAATGAACACAAAAGCTTTACAGACCATGAGGTTATGTGATTATGAAATGAAACTCCTACCAGATTACTTGACAACCACAATGTCACGTAAGCTAATTATCCGTTGTGATGAGGAGCTGCTGCTGAAGATTGCAAACCAAAGAGAAAGTGGTTCTGAGTGGCACAAATTCAAGCACATTTCCAAAGTGAAGGTTTCCACAAAGGATAAATCGCTCCATGCTACCTACCAGAAGACACCATTCAGTTTCACCACAAACGTCAATGCAAATCGAGTTCAGATGACCTGACAAGAAAAGTAGAAGCTTGATCTTGGCATAGTTATTTTCTCATTCAGGTATGTTATTCCTCTGCTTGGTCTATCTATCTTTACCATATCATGCATTCTATTGGGATTTCCGATTCATTTGTAATATTCATCAAACGTCCATGATCTTCTATGGTATATTGGCAACCGCATATATGAGCTACTTTTATTGTCTTTTATTTTGTTCTTTATTTGATTGTAAATTGATCAGCAAATGTTTTGAAACCCCATAGATTTGAGTTAGTCTGGTCTGTTACATATTATGTACCATTACTATGAAGCAATCACTACAATTTCCATACATTTGAATTTCTTAGTATGTACCATTACGATTATCTAAAGCAATGTATGTAGTGTAAATATAAAAGAATTAAAAGAGTTAAAAGAGATGTTAGAAACAGAAAAGTTTTGGAAATTTGCCAGCTTCCATAACTGTGGAAATTAATGCACAATGTACGAAATGTTCTTAACTGAAATGCTGAACTATCTTCTGTTTGCGTTTTGTAGATTTTGCAACCAAAAGGTGTCAAAGATTGAGAACTGCACAAGAAAAGCCAGTGGTGGGGGTACCATGAAACACAAATTAGGCAAATTTGATAGAAGGTTTATATTTTTTTTTTTTCAAATGTTTATTCTGCTTTGTTATTTCCCGTTCTGTAAATCCTTTGGTATGGCTTGCCTTCTTAATTTTTCATTTGTTATTTTCTTTGGTTCTCCTTTTGCATATTTGGATGTCAAAATGGAGTTTAGTAGCGACTCTTGTTTGCTTTTTACAAGTTTGTTAATAGAACAGCTTTGCATAATAGTGCTTGCCTACCAGTAGAGTTATGTAAGATTTGGTTTTTCTATTATTTTCCATCCTATAGACTCTGTTGTTTTGTTCAATAAGGATTTACTAGATATCTACTCTTTGAAAGATTTTTTAGCATTAGAAAAACTAATTTCAAAATTGTAATGTTAAGAAGGAAAAATTTTATTCGTTTGTTATTTTAAATATAATGGATGTGAAATTTTATTAAATTAGATCTTTGCGAAAATATGTGTATATATTTTTTCACAATTGCAGTATTATCGTATAAGCAATTCAATTCATTTATTTTAAATAGGAGAAATACTATATTTTATTATTGATATAAAAAATGGACTGTGGTTTTATTTTTCAATAAGCTGTCATATTTTTTTAGATAAAATATTATTAACTCTCCCACAACAACGGAACAAATATTAGTTTTTTAGTTCACCCTTAAAGTTGAAGATCAGTAACCTAAATAAAAATAAACCTAATTGAGTCAATACATTATGAACAAATATAATTGAGAACAAAATCATAACATAAAATTCAACAAAAGGTATTGCAGCGTAATTTTTTTTCGTGAAAGACAAATTAAAAATAATTTCCTTCCTCAAAAGATAATAAGGTAACCTTTTATTTTTTTTATATAATCATTTTTTCATTTTTCCTCTCAAAAAAAAATAACAACATTGAGATACATGAGAGGAAACCACTGCACCACAAATCAGGATAGTTAATAGGATACGAAATTCAAATTTGGATCAGTTTTCTATTTAAGACTTGGATTCTGATATAACAAATGCCACTATCCGGGTCAAAGGCATTCAAGGCCCATATCTGGTCACTAACGTATTTGCTTCCTGGCCCAAAATGAGCCCATCTAACTTTAAAATGAATTTTCTCACTAATTGGCTACATACGGAACATACAAATTTCTGTAACTGTCAAGCATAATATCAGCATAATATCAGTACTGTACATTTGGTGCATTTTGTTCTTGTGACTGATCAGAGTCAAAATAATGATGATTTACGTAGGGTTTTGGCTTAGGTTTTGCATATTTTCTCACACTTATGTTTAATTTATTAGAGAAAAAGGCTACTGTCACCCTTCTTTATGTTTTATAGCGGAAAACAGGTTTTGGGACTATTTTACACCAAATGGAGCTAGAATCGGGTCAATTGGATCAGCAACGCTTATCGACAAAGTCTCTGTTACGGTCCGTATTGCCTGATACGGACCAGGCCTAGTACAGACCAGAAGATAGCGCTGGAAGCACTAAACCCTAACCGTCAAGGTCCTAATACGGACCGTATCACCTGATACGGTCCGTATCCGAAGGCGACCCTTGGGGAATAACTGCCGACAGCTGTTTCCAGATCAGTTTCTTAGCCCCTACTCAACCTCCAGATGTCCCTCCACTCCTATATAAAGCCCCTGGGTAGAAGGAATAGTTATCTTTGTAATTAGGGTTAGATTTGATTAAAGTGAGAAGAGAGGAGTGCTTGTAACAATGCCGTTCCGCGGCTAAGTTCCTTTTCTTAGGGCTAGGCAGTAAACCTTGTTACTCTTGATGTTTTGATATATATATATTTCTGTTGATTATGATTTCTTGTTGTTGAAACAAAATACTTTTGTGATTTACTATCTCTTTATCTAACTTCAATGATCTAGTTTGAGTCCGTTAGGGTAGTGACAGTACTTTAATTGTAAGAGAAACTATTTGTATGAATTAGCCTCGTTGAGATCTATTAGGTTTATGTGAAGAAAACCTTAGCGGGGACACCATAAACCAGACTAACAAAACGCGTACCAAATTCCATCACTTGCGTAAAGTAAATCGCAGTGATCTGTGTAGTAATTTGGGGTATTTGAGAGATCAGACATTTGCATAAGGAAAATTGCAGTGTCCTATGTAAAATCTCGGTGAAAGATCTGTCATTCTTGCGTAACATAAATCGCAGTAACCTATGTGGTGTCTTTCATTAAACAACAATAGGAAATCAGACGCAACAGGAATATATTATCAAGGCAGATTGAGTGGCAATGGTGTGCCGAAACCCTAGGAATCCTCATCTCTATCTTTATTTTGATTACTTTTAATTGCTTCCTAATTTACATTGATCAAAACAGCATCTCTCAATTTTCAGATTTCGTCTAACCTTTCGAAAGATTATGATTCGATCGCTCAAAGCATTGAACCAATATTCCCTGTGGATCGATCTCGAACATACTACTCGATAGGATTGTGTGCTTGCAGTCCGAACCGATAGCATTTCCGAGTTTATAAATATTAAAAGAAACACTGCTCTCTTTTGAGTGATCAGTGACCAACCCACAAACTGGGAATAACAAACTCGGAGATAGGTTTTCTATGCAAGTTAATAAAGACATTGTTTGTTGAGTATTTTTACTTTTTTGTAATTTCAATGTTCCAGTGGATTGATGGAATCATATCAATGATATGAAATTGTTAGTAAGCATTGTCTATTAAATTGATAATTTAATATACAGCTCAAGTTTTACAGATTTCAGGTGCCATATACATGTTTTCTACCATAACACGTCAACCCCATTGATAGTAGTTTCAAATTTTTAAAACCCCTAACAAGTCAATTTAGTAGATACTGGATGCTGAACATATAAATTTAAGCTATAAGAGAGACATTGGGTTATCTAAAGCTAGGTAGTGTAAATATAAAGTTCCTGAACTGAAATGCTGAACAATGTTCTGTTTGCGTTTTGTAGATTTTGCAACATAGCGAAAGGAGTCAAAAGCTTGAGAACTGCACAAGAAAAGCAGTGGTGGAGGAATCAAAAGCTTGGGTAATTTATATGTTTCAATTATTTTTTCTTTGTTATTCTTGTAAATCTTTGGTCTGGGCTTTCCTTTCTAATTTTTCATTTGTCATTTTCTTTGGTTCTCGTTTTGCATATTTGGATAATGTAAAATGGAGTTTTTTTTTTTTTCAAGTTTATAAATAGAAAATAGTGCTCGCCTACAATCATGCTGAGGATTTGAGAAATTTAGTCTGGAGTTTGCGGACAAAAATAATTTCTGATTTTTCTATTGATCTGTTCTTTTACAATCTTCCTTTGAGCTATTTATATTACAGAGGCTTTGGAGCGGTTACCTATTGTATCCATTTATGGTATGCCTTGTACAATAAGTGTGGTATATCATAATAGGTTAATAATAGTAGAGTTATTGTATAATTATATATTAATTATCAATCGGCTGTTACTTATTTTTATCAATGTTTGTATTTTTTGTCCTAATTTGTATTTTATTTTACATATGGATTACACAATCCTGATAATACTGAAACCTATAAAAAATACAATAATTACCAGTACAATTCAACTCTCAACTCCTATCACTTCTCTCTGTTTGTAGTCTGAAGGGTGTTGGTTGGTACCTTGTACAATAAGTGTGGGAAGTTTGACTTGGTGTAATTTTGGTGGTTTCTTTATTGAGAACTGAGAAGGTTAAGCCATAATGGACTATTAGGCGTGTCAGGCCTGGCTAGTTAGACCGTGCAATTAACTGTAGATCTAGTAGTAGCCGAAATTTTTATTAATAACCCAAAAAAAAAAAAGAAATTATCAAATCTGCCCTCATCTCAAAATTATTTTTAAAATTGCCCTAACCGCTCCCCCTCTGGGCGGTCTAGATCCATAGCAGACTGCCCAGAGGGGGGGCGGTCCACTATTTCTTATTTTTTATTTTTTATTTTTTTATTTATTATTTTTTTTAGAGAGATAATATGAATATCAAGATGCTGAATTCTAACGCTAAAAATTTTGTATTTTTTTTTAAATTAGTTAGATTACTTCTTTTAAGCATATTTATACTAAAATACTCTAAATTACTTGAAATTATGTTAAATTATGTTGAGTTACACTAAATTACGCTAAATTACATTACATTACGATAAAATACGGTAAATTACGCTAAATTACATATGAATAGGGACGATATCTTCACTGAAAAGGCAAAAAACGATGGCGAAACTTCAAACGGTCATAAAACGGTACTCGAGTGTCTGATTTCAGCAAATGGGCAGTGGACCGCCCCCCTTTAAAATTAATTTTGAGATGAGGGCAGATTTGATAATTTCTTTTTTTTTGGGGTATTAATAAAAATTTCGGTAGTAGTAGGCAGCACCAAGTTGACCTTCTTGCAAAATTGCATTTAAGTCAAGTAGCTGTATTTATGGGGCTGGTATATATGATGAATTGATGATAGATAATATGTTTGTCAACATTAAATTTAGAAGTGCATTCTCTACTTTTTCATAGGGTGTAAAATTTGTGTGCAATTTACAAAATAAAATATATTTTCATAAATCTAAGTGTTGATAAAATTAAATCGTTAATTTTTCAAGTAGCTCTATGATGTTTGACTAGTTAATTTTTAGTATGATATTTGGTATAATAATATGTTTGTCAACATTAAACCATGGTGTATTTTTTTGTTTCCTATTAAATTTTTTTTTCATAAATCTTAAAAGTGCTGATAAAATTAAATTGTTAATTTTTCAAATAGTTCGATCATGTTTGACTAGTGATTGCATGAAATTTATTTCATATCTTATCTAAAATGTCTCCATTTTTTGTGTCTTCACATTTTAATTTTTTAATAACAAAAATTCTAAAATTTATATGTCAACATAAAATCGTTAATTAGATGCACATAAAATGATATAGATCATCTCTATATTATTTTCTCTAGATCGATGCACATAAAAAAAATTGTTTTTCAATTTGGTTTTATATAAATCAATATATTCAACAATCAACGTCTACAATTTATCCAAATCAGTATATTTTTGCAAGCTATTGATACTAATCAAAACAAAATTGAAATGCCGTGATATTTTACGTGTGCATAGAGAAAATAATATATATCATATATATAACCGTTTTATTTTGTTATTTAAATTTTATATTTTAAGTTATTGTAGTTAAAAATAACGACATGATGGAAACAAAAAAAATAGAGGCATTTGAACGCTCCTTATCTAAACTATAAAAAATATATAACGGAAATGTTGGTTTATATTTTTTCATTGGCATACTATCAGTTGTTGTCAAATAATTGTGTATAGTTTTTGTAAGATGCATCCAAGTTCTCTAATAATTTGTTTGAAAAACATATTCTCTATATTTGACTTTGTATTTTCTATACCGACGCCAGAGGAATCCAATCTATTTAATTTAGTTGTCTTTTTAGAATAATGCTAGCTGTTGCCCAGAGTGGAAAGAAATTAATAGTAAAACTATAAAAGAGATCACAACAGAAACTAGGCCCTATATTTGTTACCAATTTCGGGTCTTATAATATATGGGCCGGAGCCTGACTCTCGACGATTCCCAAATTAAAAACTTCACATAAAATGGGCTGGGCCTTAGATAATTAAGAAAATGAAATAGGCCAGGCTTGTTTTGAATAATTTCCAAACATGTAATCTCTTTTGGATACATCTCCTGTATATTTTCGAAGGACATTAATTTAAGATTACTTTTTACAAAAAAAAAAAAAGGAAAACGAATTTAAAGAAAATTTAAATACAAGTGTATCAGTTGATGCCACCGTGGTGTGACCTGTTTGGTTAGTCATATTTAGTTATGTTTGATCATGTGTAGTTATGTTTGATTACGTTGACTATTTTTTTTAACTTTAAATTTATTTAAGAAAAAGAAATCAGAAAAAAAACAAATGTCAGAAATGAGAAAATACTTTAAAATTAAGAAATAATATTGTAAAAATAATTTGGGTAAGAAAATTTGAATTATTTAGATAATTAATGAAATAAATTTTAATTTGTATTAGTTATGTTTGAACATGTTTGCACATGTGATGTGCTGTGTTTTGTGCTATTCCGTGTAGCGACCAGGCTAGTTTATGTGTCGTTTTTTGTTGTACTATTTTTTTTTAAGAGTGGTCACGGCACGCAGAATTATAACACGTAACGATCACACATCATATCATAACACTACAATATCAAATGATTTTTTTTTTAAACCTGGCAGCAGCTGCCATGTGTTTTATTGAACGAGAGTTTGATTACAACGAACTGGAGTATATAAGAAAAAAAAATCATGCTACTCTCTCCTCTCAGTCTCAATTCTGATGAGCAATCAGGCGACGATGGCGCATGATTGGCGTCATCTCCTACCGGAGCTCCCCGATCACCACCCTCTCCAGCTACCATGGCTGATGCTTCCTTACCAATACGACGGTAATGGTGATTCCGCCCGTCTCTTTTACGATGAGACTCGCGGGTAGACGGGTCTATCTGTGGATCTACAATATCAAATGATGACAGTAAACATTTCCTT
Source organism: Carex parvula (assembly GCA_025461045.1). NCBI lineage: Eukaryota > Viridiplantae > Streptophyta > Magnoliopsida > Poales > Cyperaceae > Carex > Carex parvula. The sequence goes on from JAJGRW010001112.1 coordinate 10,010, forward strand.
CCCTTCACGGTTACCATGTGGTGATTGCTTGCTCAAGAAACAAAGTGCAAAAACATAATACTTTTTGTTACTTTTGTACACCGTGTTGAACTTTTCTGCAATTTTAGCACCTCCACTACAAAAGTTGCCAGAATATTTTGTATTTCTGATCCATAACATTTCTCTCAATAGCGTACTGTTAGATATATGGAATTGAATTTTGTCAAAAAAACTTTGGAACAAATTTATCCAATAAAGTCGAACTTACATTGTTGGATCCGTGTTAAGATTTTTACGAACAAACTTAAAACTCAAATAAATTTATATGGTTCCGTAAATCTAAACTATTCGTGTGAATTTTGACACGAATCGGATGGTTTAGATCCAGGTTTGCTTGAGGCTTTGTCCAAAACTCTTTGAACAAATTTCAATTCCTCTTGAATATATAGATTTTTGAAAGTTCTTATTTCTTTTAAAAATGTAATTTTTTTACTAGCAGGATTAAAATGTCTCATGTTTTCGTGCCCTACTTATACTCCACATTCTAATTTCGTTTCCGTTTTCAAGGTTCAAACACTCGATTTCAACCACTCAACATGATCTCCATATCAAATTGTGCCTCAAGACCAAATTTTATATTTTTGAAATTTTTGTACTATCTTTTTAGATATGTACAAAATCAGAAGATTCTAGACCATCCAAAAACAGTGATTTTGTACCTATCTAAACAATTAGTAAAGTACATTTCAATACGTACATCATGTTGAACAATTCGGATCGACTGTTTTAACTTAAGAACATAAATATTTTATGAGTCTTGCTGGGTCTTGTATCCGGATTTGTTGTTGCAAATGTTGTGAATACAATATGTTATGAGTCACTGACATATGCATCTAAGAACATATAAATGAAAGAAATGCTCTCTTTTTTTGTAAGAATTTTTTTTCTCATATTTAGAATTAGTTAAAATATATAAATGTTGACTAATTGGCTAATATTGAGCTCGCTCGTTACGAGTAGGGCTTAGCTCAGAATCGGCTTGTTTAGCAAACGAGCGAGTTAGGACTAGGGGTCCGAGCTGAAATCTTAGCTTGTAATCGTCACGAGCCAGCTGGATCGAGCTGGCTAGCTGGCTCATTGGGTTTCGCTAGACTATATTTTAAGAAGAAAATTAGTTCTACAAACTTTTTGGACCGAGCTAGATAGCATAAAATGCACACAAATTAATACAAATTCACAAATTCATACATAGCCGAGCTAGCTTGTGAACTAGCGAGCAAGCTATACCCCAGTTTGAACTTGTTTAATATGGACCGAGCCACAAAAGAACTGGCTCGTTACCAGCTCAGTACAGTAACGAGTGAGCTATTAGCGAGCGAGTCACGACCGAGCCACGAGCTACGAACTTTTGATCACCCCTAGTTGTTATAGAAGCAATATTGTTATAATCGGACTGGATGTTGACTTGGTATAATTCGGATCTATAGTGCTAAGATATCAGCTTTACATTAAAAAAATATCAAAATTAAGAATTACATTTTTTTTAACAAATTTATTTTTCATGTAAGATATTAGCTTTACAAATTTGAAAGCTTGTATAATAAATATTGTTATGTCGTCAAAATAAATAGATAGAAGGTACTATATTACGTCATAAATATTGATTTTTAAATACCTTCCTTTTTTATGGTAATGATGCCCCTCAAATAGGTCCACCGGTGCTGGTTTTAGTGAAAAAAAATTATTTAAGTTTTCACAGAATAAGTACGAGAATTTATATCAGCATTTCATATTTAGTTCCTTCCGCTGCCGAGCCAAAAAAATTTATTAGAGTAAAGAATTAAATATTAGATAAGACATAATTTTATAAAAAAAATAATCTTAAGTATATCTTGTTACTTTTTCGAAAAAAGTAGTCAGGAAGCAAATGTAGGGGCGGATTCAAGTGGAGCCAGAGGGGTCAACTACTCCTGGATTTTAAAATTTTATGGAGATTTATAAGTTGGGAGCTATGTTGCATGGATACGGATACAGGTATCATATCGGATACGATACGGATACGGCGATACGTCAATTTTAAAAAATCCCGGATACAATACGGGTACTATATATATTTTATTTTAATTATTTTAGTAATTTAACACTTCTATTATATAATTAAATATCAAAATCAACTTAAGTATTAGTAGTTTGAAACAACAAAAGTGCTATAGTGTAGTGGGAAAGGAATGTGTCACTTAGCCAGCAGAGCCAAGTTCGATTCCCAGCTGGGGCAAAAAAAAAAAAGTTTTGCCATGCGCGGTGCACAGGACCGAGTCCATGCGTGGGTGCACCAAGGTGTTTCGGCCGTTTCAGTCCGTATCGGAGCCGTATCAGGCCGTTTCAATCCGTATCGGAGCGGTTAGAGATACGCCACATCATCCGATACGCCAGCTGGCGTATCCAGTACGTATCGGGTCCGTATCGTACCCGTATCCGTATCCGATACGCACCCGATACGGGTACGGGTCCTAGTTTGAAGTATCCGAGTAACATAGGTCGGGAGCAACTTGCACTACAGCAGAAAGAGGCATCAGCGACCAAATTTTTGGTCGCTGATAATATAGGCGCCGGTCGCTGATACTCATTCCGGTCGCTGAAAGTCAAATTTGGTCGCTGAAAGACCGGTCGCTGTAAGCCTTGTCGCTGATACTCTTCTGATGACGTCACCGGTCGCTGATAATACGTCACCCGGTCGCTGATAATCTTTTGCGACCAAATTTTTTTGGTCGCTGTTGTTTTATCCTGATGTCAAAGAAAAAAGTATTTGCGACCAAAACAACGGTCGCTGATAGTTAAAACCGGTCGCAGAAAGTCTTCTGTCAGGTTTTTAAATTTTTTTTATTATTTAAATTTGCACCATTTAATAATTAGTACTACACGTACCAACATACAACATAAACATACAAACAAATTTAAACATAATTGTCGATATATACAATAAATAAATAGCAATTTTAAATTTTACAACCAATTACAACCATTTTACAACCATTTACAATAACAATTTTAAATTTTACATTATGAAAAACTGTAAGGAGTAGTTGAATTCGATTGCTTAGCACTTTCCCTCATTTCGGCATCTCGCAACTGGTATACCTGCATTACAAATTTCATATATTAATTAGCAGCATATTAAGTACATACAAAAATAAGGGGCAGCTTATCAGTTTGTCTGATTCAAGAAAGAAAGAGAAAGGGACCTTCTTGCTGACAGAGTTTGCAAAAGTGACATATGGTCATTAAATGGTCATTAAAGAAAGAGAAAGGGACCTTCTGTTCATATAATTTACAATTTACAATTGTCTAAGCAAAGCTGGAATTTTCAATTAAAGCAACTAAATTGATTTTACCAAAATAACAATCAACAAATAAGTTACAACATAAACCCTCTAAAATTCAAAAATAAATCAGAAAACAAGAGATAGAGGGTCATACCAATAATGTGCAATTTGGTTTAGTTAACATAAGAGCAATTCAATCATTGTTGTTCTCACTTAACTATTGACTTTTACTGTTGGGTTTTATTTGCAAAATATAAATATTGGGTATATACTTATAAACTATTTAAAACACAAACCAATCCGCCAGCAACAATGTGATCAAGCATTCCAGGAAAAGTAGGTTTATCTTCGCTTCTTTTAGCAACCCACAAAAACATTTCACTGTCAATCTCAACATATCCATTCATGTGTACTCCATAAGCCTATCATATATTAATTGATCAAAATAGGAGATGTATAAATAAGAAGTAATAAGGCACAAAGAAAGATACATATTAATGGTTCCTTGCATGGTAACAAAAATTGACCAGTATTACCAGTATTTTCTGGTAATTTCTGGTATTTACCAGTATTTTCTGGTATCTATGTAATTTTCTGGTTTTTTTTCTCAATTATGTACTATTGTCTTTTAGTTTAATGAATTATCTACGGGTTTGAAATAAAAAAATAAAAAAATTGAAGGGTATTTTAGACCTTTATGCCAAAATAAGGGGCAGCTGCACGCTCCAATGAGAAGAAAGGCGGCACTCCAAATGCTAATGTCACGGGATACAACTGAATTATATATAAGAAAACAAGTATAATGTTAGACATAGTTATCTAAGTATATAGAACATGCTATCCAAATTTCACAACTGGCCAATTATGAGAAAGTGTAGAAGTACCTCATTTCGAATACCTGGAATAAGGTTGCCTAAGCATTTAATGACATGTGCAACTGCTTCTGTTCTAGCCTCGTATGATTTTAGTGATGGATTAAATCTAAGATGCTCACCTATTTTTCCTTCTCCATTTTTATCTTTTACAATGTGAAATACATCATTGTGTTTGCTCAAGTGCTTGGTGAATCTGAAACAAAATGAACTCAAAGTAAGATATTGAGAATAAGTAACAGTTAAATGTTTTTTTCAAAAATTAATAAACAAAAGCTTACGCTTCGTGAGTATAACCAGCAATCTGATTATCAATTAGGATTTTAGCACAAACCCAACCCAAAAATCGAACAAAAATCGAGTAAAAATTCGGATTTTAGCACAGGGTACCACTGGTACCGTTTAACAGTAAACAAACCGTGCAAACGACAACAGGAAAAACAGGGAAAAGGCGGTACCAGTACAGAGACGGTGCTAGTGGCTGATACCCGAACGAGAGCGAGAGCGACGGTGCTAGTGGCTGATACCCGAGCGAGTGACGGTGCTAGTGGCTGATACCCGAGCGAGAGCGAGGAAGCACAGAGACGGGCCAGTCACACGATGAGTTGTGTCCTTCTCGACCATCAGCCACGGCACCAGAAACTCCAGATCGGCGGGGCACAGAGGCGGGGTTCGATCAGTGCAAAACGGAAAAGAGGCAGGGAATCGCGCGGGGGGGCACATGGCGGGGTTCAATCAGTGCGCGGGGGGGGGGGGGGGGGGGGGGGGCACAGAGGTGGGGTACGATCAGTGCGCGGGGGGGCACAGGCGGCGCCCGTTTTTATCTTTTTTTTTGGCTAACCTAAGACGCGGGAGACGGAGGAGATAGAGGGAGACTTGGCGGCTTTTTTACGGCAACCTTCTGCGACCGGTAAAAACGGTCGCTGAAATGTGTTTTCGCCGGCCGCAGAAAGCATCGTCGCCTTAAATATGTTCGCAGATTTTTTTTGGGAGAAAAAAACGTTTCAGCGACCGGCGCTATTGCCGGTCGCTATTACCGGTCGCTGATACTACAGTTTGCTGTAGTGTTGGCCCCTCTCTGAAATTTTTTTGATAATTACATATGTCGACAAGTACTAAATGTCCCTACCTCACTCTATGTGGCTCATACTTATATTCATTTTGCTATATTTTAACATCGATCATTAATTCCTTTCCCACTCCTGATCTGCATGTAATGTTTTTTTTTTGTCAATCTCAGTTTTCAATTGTTTGACATAACTATTTTGATTTTCAGAAGTTTGTGAAGACTGTATAAATTTCAAATGCATGGGTTAAATAAAATTGTACTAAACCAATGCATTTGGATATCCAGAAAAATTACAAATTCATGTGTTCGTTCTGTTCCAACATATACTTAGAAAAAAAATATATTAGATGTCTGATTGAAAGAATATAATAAAACTAATGAACGTAAATTCTAAAAAAAAAAAAAAATAGGAATAATAAGTCATAGGTGATATTAAGACGTGTTCGTTCTGTTCCTACATATACTACTTATTTGGCAACATTGTAGCTAAATTTAACATTTCTTAATTTCAAAATTCTTACATTTAGTACTTGTCGACATATGTAACTAAGACATTAATTCTTAACGAAATCATTTTTCTTTGGACTGCACATGGAATCTCAATTGTAATTCCAATTCAGTGACGGTGAATAAAAGATGGATATATATGTTATATTAACACTAACTTAATTTGATAATAGTGATCAACCAATCACATAATTATCAAAACAATAAATAAAATTACTAATAATTAACTCGATAGTTTTGATAAGTTATACGGGGATATATCTAAAAAGGAGAAGTTTTGATGAGATATATATATAAATATATTTCTCTATTATTAAAATGTATAACCCCACAGATTTATTATAATAAATAATACGCATTTAAGACAGCATCCATTTAAATCCGGAGGAGAACTTACACTTGATTATGATGCAAATTTTATTTGAGCACAGTAGAAAGGCAAACAAAATTTAACTAACAAGGTAAAAAAAGAAGATGTATTACTGAACAAAAGGCAAAACCATGTGAGGTGAGTAGCTCTCCGTAGCTGATGAAAACGATACAATTATATTCCCCATCTCCTTGTGGCCAAATAAAGCATCCTCTTTTTCTTTCTCTTTTTTCTTTATGCTTTGCACCAAAGGTGTGGCCAAACAAAGCATCCTCTTTTACTTTATGCTTTGCTTGCACTGATTATTATCTCCTTTATCTTTTTTTTTTCTTTCTCTATGTTTTCAATTGCTTTCTTTTTCCTCCTCAAAGAAATTTGACAGTGGCTACTAAAATCCCATTAATCAAGTAAACGAATAATTTAGACCTGATTGTCTTCAAAGATCTATAATATTCCTTGTCCAGCTCATCTCCGCCACCAACTCTTTAGTTCCAAAATACCCTATTCTCCAACTATCCCCATTAATTCCAATCTCCCTCTTCCTCTAAGCACTAGCTGCGGTTTCATAATTCAAGCAAACATGGCAATGATACTCGATGCCTTCTTATCAAAGTTTAGCGAAACGCTCGTGCAAATGGTGACCGATAAGGTGACCGATGAGGTGGGCATGCTGTTAGGCATCCCTGGCCAGATTGAGAAGCTCAGTGAGACCGTTCGTGACATTCAATGCGTTCTTGCTGATGCCGAGAGGAAGGAGACCAAGGGTAGTGCCATTGAACGCTGGCTCAAGCAACTCAAGGATGTCATGTATGATGCTGATGATGTAATCGACCTCTGTCAGATCAAGGCAAAGGAGCGCCTTGACCGCTCCAGTTCGTATTCCTTTTCAAATGCCAGTTGTGGCTGCCCTTTGCTGTCTTGCTTCCGCAACCCGTTCTTTGCTTGTCAGATCGGTTCAAAAATAAAGGAGATCAATTCCAGGCTAGAGGGAATTGCCAAGAGAAGGGCAGATCTGGGTTTGACCGAATCACCAATCATTCCTCGAGTGGACTCAATCATCCACCGCAAGACTGATCACTTGATTGTGGTAGATGATATTGTGGGAGAAAAGATTGAAGAAGATACAGAGATGCTAGTGAGCTGGCTGACTGAAGAAGACAAGGGGGTTAGAGAAAATGTCTGTGTTGTTGCTATTCTGGGAATGGGAGGAATTGGGAAGAGCACTCTAGCTAAAAAGATTTTCAATGATCCAAGAATTGAGGATGAATTTCAGTTAAAAATTTGGGTATGTGTCTCAAAGGAGGTGAAAGGAGAAGAAGTGTTGAAATGTTTGATCCGGGGGGCAGGAGGTGAGCCCGGTTACACCAATGAAAGATCGGAGCTAGTGCCTATACTCGAGAGGCACGTCAAGGGGAAAAAGTTCTTTCTTGTTCTCGATGATGTTTGGTATGAGAGCCGAGCGGTTTGGGACGGACTGTTGCGGGCTCCCATGAGTAGGGGAGCACATGGGAGTAGGTTACTTGTTACCAGTCGAGATGAAAGAGTCGCGAATGGAATGAGGGCAACAAAATCACATCGAGTGGAGAAGTTATCCAACGACGATGGCTGGTCCTTATTAATTAAACAGGTATTGCTGAAAACTAAGATAGTACTTTATAATTTCACATAATTTGGATTAATATTAGATGTTAACTTGCTTCGATATTCTCTATTATTTATTTTTTTCGACTTCTATTTTGTTCATAAGTTGCATAAGATCTCCTTAATATCAATTAATATTAATGTGTGCTAATTTAAAAATACTTGATGGGAAACAAATGCAGTTAAATAGAGAAGAAAATTGGTCATGCCATTATAATTAACGTCACGGCATGTGTGTCGATCACGTGATGTGAGTCGCGTGTCGCATGACGTGACTGTCCTCCATCATCTTAGTCACGTCACGTTAGGCAAATTTATTCAGTCACATCATGTGATACGTTACGTGACTAATTTTCTCAACATTATTTCTTAATTAGAATTTATTTTGTAACAACTTTTTATATTTTTTTGTATATTTTGTTATTATTTTCTTTAAACTTATTTATACATGAAAATAATAATTAAGCACGATCAATCACCACACGTGACGTTACTGTCCTCCACGATTTTAGTCACGTGACGTAAAATTAAATTTTAATCATGTGAGGTGACTTCCATTCACCATTTTAGTCATGTCACGTGAAATTAAATTTTTGTCACGTGACGTGACCAAGTCACAACGTGACAGTCAAATGTAGCATTTTTTTAAGTCCGCGGTGGAGGGAAGGTGGGAAGAAGGGTCCTTGAATAAAAAGAAAAGAAAAATAATCTAATGTTTGTTGTCCCCTCTCATAAAACTAAAATTGCAAAATGCTAACTTTAGCCCCTCCAATTAGTCAGCCCTGCATTCAGTGAGCTAGAAGCTCTTCCACATTTTGTATTAATAAACAAAAATTTTGTACAAGTTTGTGGCTAACGAGTAGCCGTCAAACTAACTATAATATATACACCGCCACTAAATTAACAAGGAGATAAAAATTGCAAAAGAAACTCCTCTATATCCCCATTCCTTCCTCTCATAGCAGCTCCATCCACTGACATATTTGCGCCACTGTCTCTCGTGCCAGCAGTGCTGCCGGTTTCGATTCATTTGTGAAAAAATGTCTATTTCTTTCGCTTCATATAGCCCATGCCCCTGTTGAAAGCATTGTTTGCTGTGAGTACCTTGCCGTGCTGGACGGTCTTTGTACCAGTTAGCGGGATCTTACCAGTAACCGGTACTGGTACGCTGAGTTCTCCACACAACTTTCTCCAAAATTTTCTGGAATATATACATGATCCCAGCATATGGTCCACCATTTGATTCAAACACACCACGGTATAATATTGCATCCTCTGGATATTAGTGTTTCTTGGGTGAGAACTTTATTTTGAATAACAGACCAGAGAAAGGTTCTGACCTTAATTTCATTTTGAATTTTATTTTAGAAGTTGACTTTAGGATTTTTATTTGCAGAGTTAGCACTGATTTTTAAACAAAAAACAAACTCGTACAGTTCATCAAACAGACTACATTTATAACAAAATAAAATGACTTCAGACCATACTTTCCCACATGTCTTTGACCCCTAGAAGTATACATAATACATAGCACAGTTAAGGTGAGCGAAACTAAGAGTATGTCTTAAGCTGGTTTGCTATGTTTCCCTGGTAAGGCTGATAATAATATCAGCTTTAACAATTGGTTCAGCTCTAATGTTTCCCTTTGTTTACAATCAGCTATACTCGAAGTCAATTCAATTTCCTCCATTACAATGTGTTGGATGCAGCGTTTCCGACCACAATTTTAATGTGTTCTATGTAGTGTTTCAACTGTATCACAACTAGTTGCCTAATTTTGATCTATATTCTTTAATCTTTATACCTCTACATTTTTTAATACACTGGGCGTTAATTTTGAAGACTTCAGTTATAGAAACATTCAAAGTTACTAACTTCATGTTCATATAATTATATGATAGGTACTTCCACATGGGATTGAGAGTGAGATTGAAGATCACCGGGATATCGGGATACAAATTGTTGAAAAATGTGATGGTCTACCCCTTGCCATCAAAAGCATAGGCGGTGTACTTTGCACAAAGGGTAATTCGAGAGAAAATTGGCAGGCAATTCTTAGAAGCAATGTGTGGTCTATGAACGGGCTCCCGGGAGATGTCCATCGGGCAATCTATTTGAGCTACGAGGACCTTCCATCGCCTTTGAAGCAGTGTTTCATCTTTTGCTCCCTCTTTCTTGAAGATTATGAGTTTGACAAAGACAAGTTAATCTATGGGTGGCTAGCAGAAGGATTTTTGCAAGGTGAGGAAGATTCTTGGGAGTTGGGAAATCAATATTATACAGAATTACTGCAGCGCAATATATTGGAAGATACCCATAAATACATTAATCAAGCACAATGCAAAATGCATGACATTTTGTGGTCTTTCGCCTATCAATTAGGAAAAGATGAGAACTGTGTATTTCGGGGGGGACAAGTTGTATCTAGGTTTGAAGGTTCCATGAAATTACGAAGGCTATCAATAGAAAGAAATGAGGTAAACATTCAAGTAATTAAAAAGGAAAAAGGATTGAGAACATTGATTTCCTTTGAACCTGAAATTGCACTTGATGATCTGTGTAAAACCTTTTCAAACCTCCGCTTCATAGATCTCAGTTCGTCCAAATCCAATTTGTTAAGCCTACCCAATTCTTTGTGTGACCTTGTGCATCTGAGATACTTAGATGTCGCTAATACAAAGTTAGTAAATATCCCAAATTCCATAGGAAATCTAAGAAATTTAGTTTATTTTTCTTGTCATCGCTGTAAAGAGTTGTCACATGTCCCCCCAAGCATTGGTAATCTACGGGAACTAAGGTGTCTTAATTTTAGAGATACAAAGGTCGAGGCAATCCCAATGGAATTAAATAATCTAGAAAAGCTATCCCATCTAGCTGGCTTTGTTCCATACAAGAATAGTTTGGAGGGATTCAGTAGCCTAGATGGGTTAGAATTTTTAACAAAACTCATTCATCTTGACTTAGAGGGCTTAGAGAGAGTATCTGATAGGAACATAGCAGAAAGAGCTAACCTTAGAAGCAAGAATCTGTTGCAAACATTGCACCTTCGGTACACCTCGTTGAGCTCGGAAGGACAACTATCCCAAACTGATGAGAAGAAGATATCAACAGAGGATGTTTTAAATGAACTTTGTCCTCCACGTTCTCTAAAATTGGTTTCGATTCGTGGTTACTTTGGTAGATGTCTTCCTAATTGGTTGAATTTGGGAGCAACCCTTCCAAACTTGCGAGATGTTGTAATTTTTAAGTGTGCTTGCTTTGAGGTGCTTCCCATGTTAGGCCAACTCCCCAATTTGCATAGACTTCAAATAAATGGTGCATATTCAGTCGAGAGGGTGGGAGAAGAGTTCATGCAGGGAGATACCAATAGCAGAGATCCAATAATTCATACAATAACTGGTTCTTTTAGACCGGCATTTCCCAAACTAAATAAACTATTCTTTCAAGAGATGCCCAATTGGAAAGAGTGGCAGTGGAATAAGGGACAGCCAGCCATGCCCAGACTGAAGAAATTATTTATTAAATCTTGTCCCAAATTAAGATCTCTTCCAGCGGGTCTTTTGCTCTATGCTACTTCATTGGAGTTCCTACAAATTGTTGATGCTGATAAGCTGATTACCGTAGAGAATATCCCGTCAATCAAAGATATTCGTGTTGTTCGCAATCCAAACTTGGAGAGAATTTCAAATTTGCCCAGCATCTCGCATATTTTGATCAAGCACTGCCCAAATGTAAAAGCTGTAATGAACCCTAAACCTTTACAGACCATGGTGTTAAGAGATTATGAAATGAAATTCTTACCAGATTACTTGACGACCATAATCACACATAAGCTAATAATCTGGTGTGATAAGGAGCTGCTGCTGAAGATTGTAAACCAAGGAGAAAGTGGTTCTGAGTGGAACAAATTCAAGCATATTTCCAAGGTGAAGATTAGCACAGAGGATCAATCGCTTCATGCTACCTACCAGAAGACACCATTCAGTTTCGCCACCAACGTCAATGCAAGTTCAGATGAAGCTTGATCTTGGAGTAGTAATTTTTTCGTTCAGGTTTGTTATTCCTTTGCTTGGTCTAACTAGCTTTATCATATCATTTGTCGTATTCATAAAATGTCCATGATACTTCATGGTATCTGGGTATATGAGCTAATTTTTTTTTTTGATAATTCCCACCAATTTCAATTAACAGACACCGTACAATGTTTTACTGGTACACCCCTCTGGTATCCATACAAAAGAAATTTTTATAGTTTTTATTTTATGCTTTATTTGATTGTAAATTCAACAGATCTTTTGATTTGAATACATAAAATTACTCAACTATCTGACCACCTTCATAGAGTTGGAAGTCAATGATGGCAAAAGGCATCATCCCCATCGGCGATGGCTGGTACTCCGTCCAACGCAACCACCAACTCCAGCAGACACAACAGCCGCAGCACAGTTCACCTTCCCACAGGAGATCCAACAAGGGACCCCTTACTTTCCCAAGACAGAAAAAAGCTCATCAGAACTTTAGCCGCTACAGCAACCCAGGTAAGTTTTTTCCAAGCAACTCTTTCCATCATCATCACAGTACTCACATAGCACGTCAAGGAGATGTCAAGGGCATTAAATCCTCTTGTACCCTACGCGGCTTGCTCCATGCCCCATCCCCTCAGGCATTAAATGCCATTAATGGCAACTCTTCCCATTATACTACAAGTTTCATCCAGAGCCACAGGAGTTCTCACAACCACATTAACTCCTCTCTTCCCCATAGAGTGTAGACATAGTATGAACAATTTGAATTGGTCTAGTCAGTTACTTAGTAGTACTATTACTATGTAGCAATCCACAAGTTCCATACATTTGTATTTCTTAGTCATGTGTTCAGTTAAGCTATAAGAGAGAAATTAGGATTATCTAAAGCAAGGTAGTGTAAATTTGCAAATTTGCCTGCTTTCATAACTATGGAAATTAATGCACAATATACAAAATGTTCCAGAACTGAAATGCTGAACTATGTTCTGTTTGCGTTTTGTAGATTTTGCAACCAAAAGAAGTCAAAGCTTGAGAACGGCACAAGAAAGGGTACCATGAAACACAAATTAAGCAAATTTGATAGAATGGTTATATATTTTTTTTCAATTATTTTTTCTGCTTTATCATTCCCGTTTTGTAATTCTTTGGTCTGGGCTTGCCTTCTTAAGTTTTCATTTGTCATTTTCTTTGGTTCTCCTTTTGCATATTTGCGTGTCAAAATAAAGTGTTGTAGCGACTCTTGGTCATTTTTTTAAAGTTTGGAAATAAAGCACCTTTAATTGCAAAATAATGCTTGCCTTCAAGTAGAGTTGAGTAAGATTTAGTTTCTCTATTATTTTCCATGCTATAGATTCTGTTGTTCTGTTGAATAAAGATTTACATGCACTGATATTATTAATTTCACATCTTCACTCTCTTGTACTGATAGAACTGGATTTTTGTTGGTCTATAGTGCTTTATGTTGGACCATGTGGAAGTAAGAAATGATATTTATTTTAAACAATCCAATTTAAAGACTGCAAGATCTATAATTTTGCTGATTATTTCCTTGGTCACCTACTGAACAGGTAATGTGAGAAAGAAGATCAAAGATGTTGCAGCACTGTGGATTACTGACGCATTGGATGAAATACCACTGCAATCTGTAGCTCCTGGTGACGAGATGCCAGCAATGCAAGGCTCAGATGAGCCTGGAGTTGAATGAACTTCATGAAGATCACCTATTACATCGTTTTGCTTTTAATATATATCTCAGCTCTTCTTTAGGTGGCTTAGTTTAGTGTTATATGGAGGTTTTTGGCAAATTCCTACTATTTTTATTGCGCATGATATTTTGTGTTGGTGGTGCATGGCACAGCTGTGGTGCCTCATTTTGGGAAAATAGTACTCGTTGGATCGTTTTGTAACTTAACTTTCTTGTTTCAGTAAAATGAACGGGCTTTCAGCCTTTTTCAAAAAAAAAAATATAGTATTAACAATTTGAATTAGTCTGGTCTGTTACTTAGTAGTACCATTACTGTTGAAAATTAATTCAAATTGATTAGAGCATGTACGAATCAGTTTTTACCATCATAAAAACTGCATGGGTTATGTTAGGAATTGGTTATTTTAAGCATAGTTATTTTAGGACTAATTAGCGTAGTGGTTAGCTATTTTTAGCATGTTGTGTAGTGGGTGCTTAATTTAGGCAAGTTGTGGGTGTTTATTTTAGGAAATTGTATCGCTTTAAATACTGCAGAACTCTATGTAATTGAGCAAGAGAGAAAGGAAATAAAGCATTGTTTCTGTTCAGAAAAATATTATTCTCTCTTCAATCTCTTGCATACTGGCACAAAGCAGTGCAGTATTGCAGAGTTTATCCCAACAAAATGGTATCAGAGCCGATGGTTCGGTGCAACAAGCAATTGATGGCAGAGTCGATTTGCAATTGATGGTAGAGTCGATTGGTGCGCAACTTTGAAGAATTGCAGCAGCAACAACCGCTAAAGAAGCATTGACAACCTTGAAGATGGCATTTCAGGGAAGTTCGCGAGTTGTGGCCATCAAACGGCAAAGCCTATGTGGAGATCTTGAGACTTTGCATATAATGCAGATTTTTCTTTCAAGAGTCACATCCGTTGTCGACCAAATTCGAGCATATGGAGACAACATGTTAGAGCAAACCATGGTGATAAAGGTGCTGAGAAGCGTAGCACCAAAGTTTGATCACATGGTGGCAACAATTGAAGAATCAAAGGATCTTTCAACCTATTCCTTTGATGAACTGATGGGATCACTGCAGACCCATGAAGTGAAGTCTAGATCAGAGGGAAAAGGTGATGGAAGGGCGTTCTACAGAAAGGGGAAGTCCTCTATAGGCAGAGGTGGACGTGGCCATTGTAGATTTGGCGAGTTCTTGTTTCAGCACGACATAAAAGATGTCAAGTGCTTCCACTGCAAAATATATGGGTATGTGGACGACGATTGTTTTAGAAAACAAAAGAAAGAACAGCAAGCATGCTATGAAGAAGAAAAGAAAGAGCAACCATTCTTTTCATGGCGTATACATAAGGTGGAAGGCAAAGATCCACAACCTTTGAAGAAGCAGCAGGAAATGAAACATGGCATCAAGAATTGCAAGAATAATTGGTAGCAGCAAGAACAATGGAAATCAAGCGTGCAAGTTCTGAAGAACAAAAGGCTGATATTCTGTTGAAGGCATTGGCAAGAGAAAAGTTTGAGGAATTCAGAATCGAACCTGGTATAATCAATTTTGAATTAAAGGGGAGTGTTGAAAATTAATTCAAATTGATTAGAGCATGTACGAATCAGTTTTTACCATCATAAAAACTGCATGGGTTATGTTAGGAATTGGTTATTTTAAGCATAGTTATTTTAGGACTAATTAGCGTAGTGGTTAGCTATTTTTAGCATGTTGTGTCGTGGGTGCTTAATTTAGGCAAGTTGTGGGTGTTTATTTTAGGAACATTATATTGCTTTATATACTGCAGAACTCTATGTAATTGAGCAAGAGAGAAAGGAAATAAAGCATTGTTTCTGTTCAGAAAAATATTATTCTCTCTTCAATCTCTTGCATACTGGCACAAAGCAGTGCAGTATTGCAGAGTTTATCCCAACAATTACTACAAAGCAATCACCACAATTTTCATTCATTTTAATTTCTTAGTCCTGTGTTCAGTTAAGCTATTAGAGAGAAATTAGGATTATCTAAAGCAAGGTTTCATAACTGTGGAAATTAATGCACAATATACAAAAAGTTCGAGAACTGAAATGCTGAACTATCTTCTGTTTGCGTTTGTAGATTTTGCAACCAAAAGGAGTCAAAGCAGTGGTGGGTGTACCAACAAATTTGATAGAACGGTTATATTTTCTTTTCAACAATTTATTCTGCTTTGTTATTCCCGTTTTGTAATTCTTTGCTCTGGGCGCTTGCCTTCTTAAGTTTTCTTTTGTCATTTTCTTTTTGCATATTTGGATGTCAAAATGGAGTTTAGTAGCGACTTTTTTTTTAAATTTATTAAATACAACACCTTTGCAAAATAGTGCTTGCCTACTAGTAGAGTTATGTAAGATTTAGTTTTTCTATTAATTTCCATGATATATATTTTGTTGTTCCGAAGAATAAAGATTTACTACATATCAACTCTTTGAAAGGTTTTTTAGTATTTGAAAAACAATTTCAAATTGTAAAGATAAGAAGGATAAATTTTATTCGTTTTTTATTTTTAAGATAATGGATGTGAAGTTTTATTAAATTAGATCTGTGCGAAAAATATGTGTATATATTTTTTCAGAATTGCAGTATATCGAAAAAATAATTCAATTCATTTATTTTAAATAGGAAAAATACTATATTTTATTATTGATATTAAAAATGGACTATGGTGTTATTTTTCAATTAACTCTAACATTTTTTTAGATAAAATATTATTAACTCTCCCACAACAACGGAATATAGTATCCTAGTCACTGGAACAAATATAGTTTTTTAGTTCACCCTTAAAATTGAAGATCAGTAACCTAAATAAAAAAAACCTAATTGAGTCAATACATAATGAACAAATATAATTGACAACAAAATCATAACATGAAATTCAACAAAAGGTATTGCAGCGTAATTTTTTTCCGTGAAAGATAAATTAAACATAATTTCCTTCCTCAGAAGATAATAAGGAAACCTTTTATTTTATTTTTTATGTAATCATTTTTTCATTTTTATTCTAAAAAAAAAATAAGAACATTAAGAAAAATTCAAATTTGGATCAATTTTCAATTTAAGAATTGGATTCTGATATAACAAATGCCACTATTGAAGTCCTCCAAAAAAATGAAGTAAATTAGCCTATTCTCGGTCTCTCTGGCCTTTTGAAGACTTCCCTTTTTGGAATTCAAGGCATTCAAGGCCCATATCCGGGTCACTATCGTATTTGCTTCCTGGCCCAAAATGAGCCCATTTAACTTTTACATATTAAGGATGTTGTATAATAAAAAATCGTGTTTTGGTTTGACTATAGGCATGCTTGAATTTACATCCCATGAAATTAATATCTCAATTTCTGAGTTGATCTATGGAAAATTTGGATCGTTCAAAACTTTTGCGCACAAATCTCAAAGCAACAATTAATATTGTCTGGTGTACCCCGAATAAGCACCAAATTGAATTACTAATTAATCGATGACTAACTAATTTTCAAATTAATTCCACAAAAATTGATACACGTCAGATCTACACCACAATAATTGTAAAATTTTATATTTTTTTATTATTATGTTAACAGTTATGAAAGCTTTCCCCTTTATCAAATATATCTCTTCCCATCAAATACATATTCGTAATTAATTATGCAAAATTTATTGCCCTTTTATCTCTTTCAATTTGCCTTGGTGTTAATTTAACCTGTGCAAGTACAGAAAATAAAATAACAGATAAAGAACATCTTCTTTGTTACATAAGAAAAACAAAAACACAAATACATAAGGGGAAAAAAAAATGTGTACCTTTGAAGAGTTTGGCGGCTGTTTTTATATAGTTTACCCATTCAATTTTTTATAGCTCATGCCTCTCATTGCTTGCATGCACGTACCACCATGTAATTTGTTTCTCTTTTCTTTGAAGAAAATATGTATCTTTGATGAGCTTTCTACCAATGTCTGCACCTGAAATTTTTATTTTTATCATCTTAAAAAAATAAATAAACTAAATAACCACATTTTTATGAAAATTCGATTATTATTTTGTCCGTAGTTTGAAACTGTGGTAAAATTGAGTGTCGACAATTTCAAACAGTGGACCCATAAAGTAGTATGCAGTTTGAGAAACAAATAACCACGTTTTTTTTTTTCTGAAAATTCGATTATTACTCTATCTGCAGTTTGAAACTACAGACTAAAATTGAATGTTTGCAGTTTCAAACATCGGACTCATAAAGTGGTCTGCAGTTTGAAACTATGGATTAAAATTGAGGGTTTTTTCAAGTTGTGTACATACCCCCACAATTGAATTGGGATTTGGACCGGTGGTGTATGACCTGTCCTCACCAAGAATTAGTGTATTGCAAACGGGCTGGTCCGGTCCGGTCTGGTCCTAACCCGACCGGACCACGGTTACGCACAGTCTACGGTTCCCACGGGTCTACGGGTCTACACGGTCCGGGTCCGATGGGTCTGACTTGAAATGGTTGGTCCAAACCCATGCTAGGACCATATGGTCTAGTTGACCACGGTCCGGTCCTGTCCATACTGATCCGCGGATCTATTTTTTTTTAAAGGTTAAATTGTTAAAAAAATAAAAAAAATTGTGCATGGTCTAGCACAGTTTTACAAGGTTTTGACCACGGATTATCACGTGTTTAGTCCGGTTATCACGGTTTGGGCACGGTCCGGTCCGGGTTTAGTCCGGTTATGGTCTGGTCCGGTCCACGGGTTTAGAACTGCCCGGGTTAGTCCGGGTCTAGTGGAAAAAACACACTGAAAACCGTGCTAAGATCCTCTTTTTTCTCGGTCCAGGCCGGTCCGGGTTTTTACCACGGTCTAGGTCGGTTCCATGGTTGGTCCGGTCCGGTCCTGGACCAGCTGGTTTTTTGCAAAACACTACCAAGAATATCGTAATCCCAATCCCGACAAAACCCCTCGATTTGTTGATCTTTGTCTCGACTTGGACCACAAATTTTATTGTTCGTGAACTAATTGATGTTTAAACTATTGAATCTCTGCATGTTGGTCCTACAAGAGCAGAAATTGACGAAAAGAGCTCTTAACTTGTACACTGGGTGCAAACAAATAGTACTTTATTGGACCCAAAGCGGTGCATTGTTTTGGAGCCCGACTTATACTTTCATCCTTGTAAATCTCAGTATTCTTATCACAAAATATTATGAAGTACAATAAAATAGTTATTATTATTGCTATTACTAATAAGCTACTTTATGATCTAACTACATCAAATATTACACTACAATTTCAATTAATATTTCATACTGTTGTTGAAAGTTTTATGTACACATACATTTAACGTTTGTATTACTATTTTTTTTTTTAGTTTTGGGTGTTGAAGCCTGAGGCAGAAATTCAATTTGAAGCCCATAGTTGGGAATTATATACGTGCAAGGTTGGTCCCGCAAAAATCAGGATATCTGCTTTCCCCTTTTCCAGTGGCACACTGGTAAATATCTATAGAAATTGGCCCCATTTATGTCATTCTATCAATTAATTAATGAGTTCCCGAGGAGAGAGAGACACATCCCATTCCTATGCTAGAGGAGCGAGATACTTCGATTTCTCCCAATTCAATTGGAATCAACAGAAAAAAAAATAATCCAGTCCGTAGTTTCAAACTGCGTATACGATGAAATGAAATTTTCAGAAATAGATGGTTATTTGATTTTTTTTAGATGGTAAAAAAAAATTAATTTACAGTTTCAAACTGCAAATATTCAATTTTAGTCCTTAGTTTGAAACTGCAGACATGGTGAAAATGAAATTTCCAGAAAAAAGATAGTTATTTGGTTTATTTGTTTTTGAGATGGTAAAAAAAAAAATTGGGTTTCTTGACGTTTTCAAATCACCAAACTAATAATTTATTTAAAAAATAAAGAATAAAAGTTGTCATACTTTATTACTAATACTAAATTTCATGAGTATTTGCGTTATTATTCCATTATATATAAAATCATTAGTAGCTAATACTGTTATCAACAGCAATAATCATTTAATATACTTTCCGAAATGAATTTGGGACGTGATTTCAATACAATTTAGCTGAGATGGATTTCATAGAGATGAATTTAGATAAAAAAATTTAGATCGAAAAAGAGAATCTTAAGGAGAATAATTCATTAGCCAAACGTTGAAAATTAAATGGCTATCTCAGTAATAAATGAAAAAAATGACAAAATATAAATTTTAGCCTATGTTGCATGGATACGGATACGGGTATCGTATCGGATACGATACGGATACGGCGATACGTCAATTTTAAAAAATCCCGGATACGATACGGGTACTATATATATTTTATTTTAATTATTTTAGTAATTTAACACTTCTATTATATAATTAAATATCAAAATCAACTTAAGTATGTGTTAAATATAAACATTAGTAGTTTGAAACAACAAAAGTGCTATAGTGCAGTGGGAAAGGAATGTGTCACTTAGCCAGCAGAGCCAAGTTCGATTCCCAGTTGGGGCAAAAAAAAAAAGTTTTGCCATGCGCGGTGCACAGGACCGGGTCCATGCGTGGGTGTACCAAGGTGTTTCGGCCGTTTCAGTCCGTATCGGAGCCGTTTCAGTCCGTATCAGAGCCATTTCAGGCCGTTTCAATCTGTATCGGAGCAGTTAGAGATACGCCACATCAGCCGATACGCCAGCTGGCGTATCCAGTACGTATCGGGTCCGTATCGTACCCGTATCCGATATGCACCCGATACGGGTACGGGTCCTAGTTTGAAGTATCCGAGTAACATAGGTTTTAGCACTCATGTGGTAGCTAAAAAAGAAATAATAAAAACTAAGTAAAACATACATAGTTTTGAGCCTACCGCGCGGTACCCTCCACAAGAGAACATTTTTCCGTAATTATCTTTCGCTTTGTAGCTACTCCAATTACTTCATATAGCACAGCAGCTATAAGCCTATATAATATATAGATTATTTATAACACTGTTTGACTGCATCGGTTCGTAATTAGCTCGCTCGATTATAGCTAGTCTTATTATTAATGAGTTCAAGTTTGATCAGCTCGGCCCATTTGTCAGCACGTTGTAAAAAAAAGATGGAGCTATATATATTATGACTCTATCACTATTCTCTTTGTTCCCACCATGAAAGGATAAACTTGTTACAAGAAGAATATGAAACTCGTAGGTATTGAACAGATCGCAACACCAAATCAACGAAAATAAGTCTATGCAGCACAACACGAACAAGCTGTTAACAATTTGCTCGGCTAAAACTATACCTGATTCGTTTTGGCATGAGCCGAGTTCAAGCTTTGACTAACTCGGCCCGGTTGAGCTCATTTACAGCTCTAATGTTGCTTACATTATTATTTTTTAAATCATATGCTTACAATTAACTTGCATCAATAATGATATTGGCAATTAGGAATAGCTAGCACTACTGGGCTACAGCAGAGCTGTCCAACTGATCCAACAGAATCGCAAACAACTGATCTCATTGTACTCAGCCAGGAATTGCACTGGATCTGAATTTACGGTACTGGACCATGTACAATACTCTCAGCAGGGATAAAAGTCACATCGATGCCTATTTAGAATAAAACATCTCCATCTCAACAACTAAAATGTGTTTCTAATAACTGTTAACCACTTTTTAGAAACTAAAGCATATAAAATTTCTAAACCTTCACATCCCTAAAATTAATTTTAGAGTTTATATTAAGTCACATCAACAATAAATTAAAAAGAAAAAATAATTTGAGCTAATCATTTGACCAGTGTAGAGTTTATAAACAGTTTTATAATACGAAATTTTCCTGCATTATTTCTCAATAAGAAACTCGCTCACATTTTTGAAATCGAAATAGAAACTGTCACCTCAGATTAGACACTCTAATAATACCAGCGATGGAGATGCTCTTAGGGGTCTGTTTTGAGATTCGTGCCGGATTAAAACAAACAACTCAGATCTCATTCTACAGTAATTAGTATCATCTACATTTTATATTGGCAGGGGCACCTAATTAGTATCATCTACAGTAACTCACATTTTGAATAACTGTAGAACGAATCTGGAACGTTCAAAAATGACACGTTGAAAAAAAGGTATATAATTTAGTGCTAATATAAATTTTAAATTGGAAAATTATGTGAATATTTGAAGTTGAGAATTTTTTACCTCATTTTAAATTTATAGAGTAGCCATTTTATCCTTTAGTAAAAATTATATGTAGCATATTTAAGAGAAATATTGAGTCTTCTTATTAATCAGTTGTAAGGCAAAATGATTCATTTTCTTACTTGTGATGCATACACAAGCATATGCTTAAATATCAATCTACAAGTAGATAAATGAACTATTTTCTCTCGAAAAGCGACAAATTAGAATGAACATTTATTTTATAGAAAAGGCAATAAATTAATAAAATTTAGAGAAGACATTATAATATTATGAAATTTAGATGGCAAATACGTAATTTTGAGATTTTTTTTAAGTGTATACATGAAATTTCATTATTTTTTAGATCTTAAGTGTAGCGTGTAATTTAAAACTTAATGATGGGATATTGAATTCAGTCAGCAGTTTTTTCACTGTTTAGATGGTGCCACAGTAAAATCACTGTAGATCATATGGTGGCGTCACCATTAGCAGTGTCTAGCTAATTGTTGTACGAAGCGACTTGTTCTAGGAGAATACAAATCAATTTGATTCCTTTAGATATTTTTTAAGAAACCCAATCATTGATACGGTACATTAAAAAATCTAAGGAACTGCACCATTGGTGTGGTATGTTAGAGTTTTCATGAGAATTTTAGAGTTAGGGCATCTATATATATACTACTTCATCTTTCTTCTTCTTCCTAGCCTTCATATTATTATTCCAGCCTCCATTTTTGGGAGAGCTTTTTCTTCCTCCTCTCTTACGAGCCAGTTCGAGAAGTACATCTCTCTATAGCTGAAAATTTTATTAATATTAAAATAATAAAAAATTTAACAATCTGCAGTCATATTCGGAAAATTTCCAA
>JAJGRW010001112.1:35000-47291 GCA_025461045.1 Carex parvula
GCCATATGATCTACAATGATTTTACTGTGGCCCGAATCTTCATCTGGTGATATCCGGATCATAGATCGATCTTCGAATACACCTCTGAACCCTGTAACTGGTCGAACAAGTCGTCGATGCGTGGTAGGGGCTACCGGTTCGGCACCGTGCACTTGTTCAACTCTCGGTAGTCGATGCATAGGCGAAGGGATCCGTCCTTCTTCCTCACGAAGTGGACAGGAGCTCCCCAGGGGGACGTGCTCGGTCGTATGAAGCCCTTCTCGAGAAGGTCCTCGAGCTGCGTCTTGAGCTCTCTAAGCTCAGCAGGCGCCATGCTAAGGGGCTCGGGCGATGGGTGTCGTACATGGCTGGAGCTCTATACCGAACTCAACCTCGCGATTTGGAGGCCTCCCAGGTAACTCCTCCGGAAATACGTCGGTGTACTCGCTCACGTCGGTGTACTCGCTCACAATCGGTTAGGTAAAACCAAGGGAACCAATTCAATAAAAATTAGTTTAAGTAGATAGAATTAATTTCATTTTAGAGTAGTCAAATTAAATTTGATCAGATAAATCTTAACGGAATCAAACCGACGAGATTTTGAATTAGATAGAATTCAAATGGTCAAATGAGTAACACATTTTCTAGAGTTGATAACAGAGGTACTGATCAAATAACCAAGTTGGAATCAAGAATAGATACATTTCTAAAATTCAAACGAGGTTGGAATGACATGGAATAAGCCTTATCAGGGAATGATGTCAAATAATTGTCAACTCCTAACAGAAATAACACATCTTTAGGGAATCATAGATACACAAGGGTTTGTGCACCATAATTGAATTTCCAATTTGGATTTTGAATTATGATCAAAAGGGATTGAATTAGCGAAAGAGGTATTGGCAATGATCAGTTAAACATTCAAATCAAATCAAATAAAAATAATTCAACTTCTAGGGAATGATCGTGATTCGAGTCGAATCGGATTAAATCAAATATCCTGTAGATAATGACTATATATTTAAAAGTAAAGATCTTGGTTGCTAACTCTAAGCCATGCGCTGGATATCCCTTCCACGTGAACGTAGCTTGTTTCGAGTCGTCGGCTATGACGTGTCTTGCATCAACACATACTGATCCTTTTCGAAAATGTCGGTGTTAACTTGTACTTAGTCCTTGAGAAATACCGATGTGCTCGAGGTTACAAGTTGTCCCTTGAGATTTTCAAGACGTATGCCGCGTAGTAGTCCATTTGAACTTAGTCCCGTTTTGTAGTAAATAGGTTAAGAAAAAGGTAGGTCGTAAGAATTCATCAGTGACGGTAACAATATTTTGTAAATTCACCACATAAATGGTCGAGAAAAAGGGTAACCATGGTTTTGATTTAGACGCGAAGATGGGACTATGATCATAATCTAGCGTAGGTCCAATGAAAATAAGAAATTTACGTACTTCTTAACTATTGGTAATGAATTAGAACGTAAGCATGAATCTCGTTTATATACTAGACCCAATTTGCTCAGACTTAATTCCTCATACACGTGTCGATAATTACAAATTAAAGAATTTTCTTCATGTCCGTTCACTATGCGATTGTAGGGGAATGAAACGCGGGATGAGTGTAACGCTTAGGACGAGACGTAGGATAGGAGGAAAAATTCGGTTGTCGATGTCTACGTGAGATACTACTTAAAGTATCGATCAAGTGCTTTGACTCGTATCTATATATTAATATTTATCAACTTATGACTTTGCTTCTTATTTGTTTAGTGAATGGTATTCGGTTTATCGTACGAAGGATTACGATAAACCTGTGCTCTGATACCACCCAAAGGATGTCACACCCCAAACCAGGATTTCTGGATTAGGATATGATCAAATCCCCGCCTCGTGTCTAATCATCAATAAACACGCAAGGCTAAACAATATAATAATCAAACAACAGCGGAAGCAATATAATACAAACAAGCAATAGTCATAAATATTAAATAAACATACATATACACACATCCATACAATCCATCTCGGGATAAAAATAAACATAACTAATCAAAAGGGATACATGATCTATTGAGTCCAATATATATAACAAAACATTGGACTCGCAAAATCCTAAACAAAAGCCCCTAATCTATATCAAGTGATGTGACCGTCGGGGACAGCTCCTGACGCCTCCTGCTGCGGACCGTCAGACTCTGTACCTGCCCACATCCATAAAAAGGAGGGGATGAGCGAATGATCGCCCAGTATGTGACCCAGTATTATCCCTTCAGGGATCCTCTTAAGTCAAAGCACATTTTAATTCGAAATCTACGTAAAGTCGGTAATTCACTTTTAATGCATATGCTGCAGAAATTAAAACCTATCATAGTACAACAAAAGAAAAATATACATATAATAGATGACATGATGTGATTATCCTATTATGCCAAAATGCCAAAGTTTCCCAAAATAAAATATGAGGATCAATATTATACTCAACCGAAGTCCAGTACAATAGGTACCGTGTGTACAAATTGATATAATAATAGTACGGATAATTTTGTCACCCCGTGCCGTGCCAAGTTCAATCAAATTGAATTTATATTTCAAAGGTGACATAACACAAGGACTGCGATCAGGGGAGCAAAGATACCCGATGCCTAACAGCATCGAGCTTTGCCCCAAAGACTTCAACCCGTAGGCTGGTGCACGCTAGCCGATGGTTATATCCAACAATTTGTGTATTTTTCTTACTCTAGACGATCCATCACCAAACATATCAAATAGGAGAAAACTACAAGCAAGACGTAAGAATAAGTCAATCCGTCTCCTCATGAGCAGAGACGAAACTCCACCATCCGGCCAGATCAATGGGACAAGGGCTCGTGAGCGGCCCATAACAACAAAAATAAAATCTGCCACCGCAACCTCGGCAGCCGTACTAGGCAAGTAGCTCCTAATGTAGGAGGGGATAGCTCCCGAATCGTCTCCGGACTCGTGATCGGTCCGCACAAAATGTAAAATGATCGAAAATGATATACTACCAATCTCATGCATATAATAATAATAATCCTAATAAGACCTCTAAGGGATCAAGTGATCCCTCAGCCCAATGACCCACGAACCGTCACGCATCCCATGCCTACGTGACGGAAAGCAGTCATTCGGTCTTCTATCTCACGCTCACCAATGCACATGCTTAACTACAATAATATGTTGTCCTCTACGAGAAGAGGGCAACTAATATCCTAATATATTATTAATTAAATTACACTACTCCTAAGAAAGCATTAAATTCTCAATTTAGAAGGGGTTGTGCAAATCCTAAATTACAGTTCAGAAAGGATTAAACATGCTCTAATGCAACTACAAAATTTAAAGTGCGGATGTCAGGTCAAGTGGACGACTGGTGAGAGTACGCCACGAAAGAAAAATTACAGATATCCCACACCTGATAGCTGTAGGGGTAGAAGGAGATAGCACTATAGATCACCGTAATCTGCACAATCCTCGCCTGCTCCGGTGTAACCGTCAGCAAGATCAAACCACGGATCGAACTCGGTGTAGGTCGGATGACCTGTAATTTAGTCGTAACTTAATTAGAGTCTATACTAAGTATTCATGACCCTTATTACCCAGTTTGATTATTTTTACTAAGTGTTGGTATTTAGTTAATTAATTAACTAATGTTCGAATCTAATTAAATTAATCTAATGTACTTAAATCATTTGTTATACTTTAATTTGAAGATGAACTGTTTAACTAAATAAGTCGTATCTTTTAACTTAAGGTTATTACATATTTTTACGATAAAAATACTTAAGGTATAATCCACGTAATTTAATTTGCTATTATTAATTCCCTATTTAATCACTTGTAAAATAACGTGTTTTTCCTAACTAATTCAGCAACAATTAATTTTAAATCCTAAGTACGTAGTTTATAAATGTAATCTATTTAATGATAATATTCTTAAGGTCGTACGAATTATTTTTAATAATTTGTACAAGTCAATTAATTTATAGATGTAAAACAACACGTGACTATCTAATTATCCTACTTAATGAAATTTGAAATCGAATGATTCGAAAATATTAATATTATTAATTAACAACATATTTTAATTGAAAGTCAATTTCTTAAATTTACAATTTCTTACTTATTTAATTTATAAGATTCTAATTACCTAATCTATTAATTCTAAATAATTAAGGTGTGTAATTAATTTATTTTAAATCATTTCTCTTTTAAAATTCGATTTGGGTCAAGTCTATTTAAATTACCAAAGCCAAATTTGGATTTCCATAACCATTAGATTAATTAGCTTATTTTCGGATTGGGCTTAGAACCAAATTATAAAAAGTCAATTCTAAGGCCGAGCATCATTTGCAAAAACAAAGCCTCTTTTTATTAGAAAGTCAATGGCCCATTATCATTTATTTAAATTACTTATGGCCCAATTAAAATACAATAGGTCCATCAGATTTCAAGTTAATTTGGCCGAACCCCATCTCTTATTAATTATTTCCATTTTATAATTAGGCCCCTCAAATTAAGGAAATTTACCCCAAGTCAAGAATTTGTAATTTCACACCCCTTAATCTTATGGAATTTACGAAATGGTCCCTGTCAGTTCAAACCGTACCAGCAGTATCACTGGGCTGTACCAACTGGTACAGCACCTTCTAAACAGCAACAACAAACAACATAGATAGCAATCCCAATAAGGCAAGGCAAGGCAAACCCTCAAATCAAAACCAAGCGACAACAACAACAAGGGGTCTGTACCAGCAACATAATCAATTCAAAACCCCACAAGGCACGATGGCCACAAGTCACAGGAGAAAGGCTCAAGGCCGCAGGTCAATAAAGGCTCACAGCCAGCAATAGCAAAACAGACCCGAAGGTCACAGGTCAAGGGAAATGGCACGAAGGCCACAGATCAAGCATCAGCCACAAGCCACAAGGCAAACAAGACCAAATCAAGAGTTTTAAGGGTTACCCGTAAAGAGAGTCGTCACCAAAGAGCACAAGCAACAACACTCAGCCCGGCAAAATCAAGGTCGCTGCACCCCCACAATATCTCGGGTACCCAGCCAACCAAAGAGCCAAAGATCGAAATTTTGAACCGAGCACCAAGAAGAGGCGCTGAACAGAGAGGGAGATCGGCAACCTCACTAGTAACCGAAGAAGGGAATCACGGCCAGAGCAGGAGAAGAGCCTGAAGGCTGAGGGTGAAAGAGGGAGCAAAGAGAGAGCACAGGGGGGTTTAGGGTTAGTGTTCAATAGGCAGCAGAAATAGAGAGAGAGCGGAGAATAGAGATAGCGGCAGAGGAGGGGTGACCAGCGAAATAAAAGAAAGAAGGTTAAATGGTTTTGTCGCCAGCAGGAGAGAAAAACAAAAAGAACAAGTGAGGTGTTCTGTTGTCGCCAGAAGGAGAAGAGGCCTAGTCAAATAAAATCCAAATTTTCCATTTCTAAAGGTTTAAATCTTAATCCAAGTAATTCTTCGTGTAACGAGTCGCTTATTTAGCTTGTTCAAATTAATTTTCTATAATTTGATCAGAACCATTATTACACTAAATATGCGTCTACAATCGTTCAATTATTTTATTCGTCGAATTACTATCAGACTTCGTTTCATTTTTAAATTTAAATTTTTGTTTCGTCAATTCCTAATTAATTTCGAAATCAATTGTAAATATAATTTCGTCTAACTTAATTTCAAGATTATCTACGAAATTAATTAACTTTTATTTAACCTAACTAGTTAATTTAAATTTTTAATTAGCTGAATTTTAATCATTAGGTTAAATAATTAATTCAATTATATGGATTATAACAAAAACCATAAGAACCGAATTATCAATTCGGTCCCTGTTGATTTCACAAATTTTCAGAAAGGCGGCCCAGAAAATCAGAAAAAGACTCCGGACCGAATTGGCAATTTGGTCCCAACATATTTTTTTTTTTTTTTTTTTTTAGAGTTTGCTTAATACATAACATTATTGTAAATTTAGTTAGGAAAACATTTAAAGGATGAAATGAAAAACCGCACCTTAATTTGTTTTTTTTCATGCTAAACTTTTTTTTTAGCATTATTGTAACTTTTTTTAAGCATGAAATGAAAAAGAACTTCAAGAATGTTAAAAATATACTATTATACCTTATCTTTATAATATTAAAATCGATTAATTCTTATAATTATTTTAGTATTCGATAATATTTTCTTATTATTATAATCATGAATAATTAATATTAATCATAATATTCAAACTATAATAAACTTATAATTATTATTATAATATTATAAGAGGTAATAATATGTTATTATAATAGGTGGCAAGTCCGTACCAGCGCTTCATGCATGCATTACTGTCGACCCATGTGTCATTTAATACTCTTCTGTGACTCTACACACAGAACAACAAAGCCCCACTTCACAAAGGACCAATTCACATGTGCCAAAGGATGATATAATTAAGATTCCTTGTCCAGCTCATCTCCGCCACCAACTCTTTCATTACTTCCAAAACCCCATTCTCATACTATCCCCATTAATTCCAATCTCCCTCTTCCTCTAAGCACTAGCTGCGCTCTCATAATTCAAACAAACATGGCGATGATACTCGATGCCTTCCTATCAAAGTTTAGCGAATTTCTCGTGCAAATGGTGACCGAAGAGGTGGGCATGCTGCTGGGCATCCCTGGCCAGATTGAGAAGCTCAGTGAGACCGTTCGTGACATTCAATGCGTTCTTGCCGATGCCGAGAGGAAGGAGAGCAAAGGTAGTGCCATTGAGCGCTGGCTCATGCAGCTCAAGGATGTCATGTATGATGCCGACGATGTAATCGACCTCTGTCAGATCAAGGCAAAGGAACGCCTCGCCGGCTCCAGTTCGTATTCCTCTTCAAATGCTAGTTGTGGCCTCCCTTTGCTATCTTGCTTCCGCAACCCGTTATTTTCTCGTGAGATCGGTTCAAAAATCAAGGAGATCAATTCGAGGCTAGAGAGGATTGCCAAGAAAAGGGCTGATCTAGGTTTGACCGAATCACCAATCATTCCTCGAGTGGACTCAATCATCCACCGCAAGACTGATCACTTGATTGTGGTAGATGATATTGTGGGAGAAAAGATTGAAGAAGATACAGAGATGCTAGTGAGCTGGCTGACTGAAGAAGAGAAGGGGGTTAGAGAAAATGTCTGTGTTGTTGCTATTCTGGGAATGGGAGGAATTGGGAAGAGCACTCTTGCTAAAAAGATTTTCAATGATCCGAGAATTGAGGGTGAGTTTCAGTTAAAATTTGGGTATGTGTCTCAAAGGACGTGAAAGGAGAAGAAGTGTTGAAATGTGTGATCCGGGGGGCAGGAGAAGAGCCTGCTAACACCAATGAAAGTCGAGAGTCTCATCAAGGGGAAAAAATTCTTTCTTATTCTCGATGATGTTTGGGCCGAGAGCCGAGCAGTTTGGGATGGCTTGTTGCGGACTCCGATGAGTAGGGGAGCACATGGGAGTAGGTTACTCGTTACGACTCGAGATGAAAGAGTTGCGAATGGAATGAGGGCAACAAAATCACATCGAGTGGAGAAGTTATCCAACGAAGATGGCTGGTCGTTATTAATTAAACAGGTATTTCTAAAAACTAAGATGGTACTTTTTTAATTTACACCTAATTTTGAATTAATATTAGATGTTATGTTGTTGACTTGCTTAGATATTCTCTATTTTTGTTTTTTACTTCTATTTTGTTTACAAGTTGCATAAGATCTCCTTAATCTGAATTAATATTAGATGTGTGCTAATTTAAAAGTATAGTTTTACATGTACTTGATGAAAAACAAATGCAGTAAAATATAGCATTTTTTAAGATTTTCCAATACACAATATTCAATTATTGTAAAATTCACTGCTAAATCTGTGGCGGAGGGATAGAAAAATAATATAATGTTTTTTGGCCCCTCATAAAACTCAAATTGTACAATGCTATCTTTGGCCCTTCCAATTCTGCTTTCATTATTCGTGGACCAAAACATTTTTAGAAGTTTATTTTTGGAAGGTCAGTGAGCTAGAAGCTCACCGACATTTTGTGTTAAACTATTAATAAATAAAAATTATGTACAACTTTGTGGCTAATGAGTAGCCATCCAATTAACTAAAAAGGTTTGTAAAATTGCAAGAAGATAAAAATTGCAAGAGAATCTGCTCCATATCCCAAGAATAGCAGTGCTGCCAGTTTGTTTTCATTTGAGAAAAACCTCCTATTTCTCTCGCGCCATATATCCCATACCCCTGCTGCCAAAAAGGTTTCCTGAGGCTGTCTGACATGTGAGGAAGCCGCTGTTTGATCTGAGTACCATGCCGTAATGGGCGGTTTCCGTACCAGTCAGCGGTACCGTAATAGCCCGGCGGTTTCCGTACCATGCTGAGTTCTCCACACAACTTTCTCCAAAAGGTTCTGGCATATATACATGATCCCAGAATATAGTCTCTGGATATAGCCCGGCGTAATATTGCATCCTCTGGATATTAGTGTTTCTTGGGTGAGAAATTTATTTTGAATAACTGACCAGAGAAAGGTTCTGACCTTAATTTTATTTTGAATTTTATTTTAGAAGTTGACTTTTGGATTTTTATTTGGAGAGGTACCACTGATTTTTAAACCAAAAAAAACTCGTACCGATCATCAAACAGAGTACATGATATAAAAAAAAAGTAATAGACATCATACGTTTATAACAAAATAAATGACAGAGGGCAGTTAAGGTGAGCGAAATTAAGAGTATGTCTTAAGCTGGTTTTTCTCTGTTTATATGGAAATGCTGATAATGATATCAGCTTTAACAATTGGTTCAGCTCTAATATTTCCCTTTGTTTACACTCATCTAGAAGTATACATTATTCAATATCCTCCATTACAATGTGTTGGATGCAGCGTTTTAGACCACAATTTTTAATGTGTCGTGTTTCAACTGTATCACAACTAGTGGCCCTAATTTTGAAATATATTATTTAATTTTTATACAGCTAAATTTTTTAATACACTGGGCGTTAAATTTGAAGATTTCATTTATAGAAACATTCAAAGTTACTAACTTCAAGTTCATATATGGTAGGTACTTCCAACTGGATTGAGAGTGAGATTGAAGATCACAGGAAAATCGGGATGCAAATTGTTCAAAAATGTGATGGTCTGCCCCTTGCCATCAAAAGCATAGGCGGTGGTACTTTGCACAAGGGTTAATTCGAGAGAAAATTGGCAGGCTATTCTTAGAAGCAACGTGTGGTCTATGGACGGGCTCCCGGGAGAGGTCCATCGGGCAATCTATTTGAGCTACCGAGGACCTTCCACCCACCTTGAAGCAGTGTTTCATCTTTTGCTCCTCTTTCCTGAAGATTTTGAGTTTAACAAAACTGATTAATCTATGGTGGCTAGCCGAAAGGATTTTTGCAAGATAAGGAAGATTTTTGGGTAGTTTGGGAAATGGTATTATACAGGAATTACTGCAGCGCAATATTTTGGAAGATACCTATGAGTACATAATCAACTTCAATCCAAAATGCATGATCTTTTGTGGTCTTTCGCCTGTCAATTAGGAAAAGGTGAGAATGGCCTATTACAGGGGGGACCCGCTATATCCTAGGTATGAGGGTTCAATGAAAGTACGAAGGCTATCAATAAAAGGAAATGCGGTAAACATTGAAGTAATTAAAAAGGAAAAAGGATTGAGAACATTGATTTATTTGAACCTGAAATTGCATTAGATGATCTGTGTAAATCCTTTCAAACCTCCGCATCATAGATCTCAGTTCGTCCAATTCCAATTTGTCAAGCCTGCCAGATTCTTTGTGTGACCTCGTGCATCTAAGATACTTAGATGTCATGTTGTACCAGTTTATTAAAATTCCAAATTCCATAGGAATCTAAGAAATCTAGTATATTTTTCTTGTTCTGACTGTGAAGAGTTGTCACATGTCCCCCCAAGCATGGTAATCTACGGGAACTAAGGTATCTCGATTTTGGTGATACAAAGGTCGAGGCATATCCAATGGAATTAAAATAATCTAGAAAAGCTCTCCCATCTATTTGGCTTTGTTTCCATACACGATAGTTTGGAGGGATTCAGTAGCTAGATGGGTTAGAACTTTTATCAAAACTCATTGAACTTTGGTTAGAGGGCTTAGAGAGAGTATCTGATAGGAACATAGCAGAAAGAGCTAACCTTAGGAGCAAAAATCAATTGCTAAAATTAAACCTTAGGTACACCTTGTTGAGCTCGGAAGAACAACTGTCCCAAACTGATGAGAAGAAGATATCAACAGAGGATGTTTTAAATGAACTTTGTCCTCCACGTTCTCTAAAAGAAGTTCAGATTGATGGTTACTTTGGTAGATGTCTTCCTACTTGGTTGAATTTTCGAGCAGTCCTTCCCAACTTGCGAGATATTATTATTTTGGAGTGTGCTTGCTTTGAGGTGCTTCCCATGTTAGGCCAACTCCCCAATTTGCATAAATTAATAATAAGAGGTGCATTTTCAATCGAGAGGGTGGGAGAAGAGTTCATGCAAGGAGATACCAAAAGCAAAGATCCAATAGTTCATACAATAAGTGGTTCTGCTAGACCGGCATTTCCCAAACTAAATTATCTATCCTTCGAAGACATGCCCAATTGGAAAGAGTGGCAGTGGAATAAGGGGACAACCAGCCATGCCCAAGCTGAAGAAATTATATATTGAAGCTTGTCCCAATTGAGATCTCTCCAGAGGGTCTTTGCTCTATGCTACTTCTTTGGAGTTCCTAAAAATTCTTGGTGCTGATAAGCTGAATTACCGTAGAGAATATCCCGTCAATCAAAGATATTCGTGTTCTTAGAAATCCAAACTTGGCGAGAATTTCAAATTTGCCCAGCATCTCGAATTATTTCAATCAACCACTCGCCCAATCTAAAAGCTGTAATGAACCCTAAATCTTTACAGACCATGAGTTTAAGGGATTATAAATGAAACTCCTACCAGATTACTTGACAACCACAATGTCACGGAAGCTAATATCTGTTGTGATGAGGAGCTGCTGCTGAAGATTGCATACCAAGGAGAAAGTGGTTCCGAGTGGCACAATTCAAGCATATTTCCAAGGTGAAGATTAGCACATGGGATGAATCGCTTCATGCTACTCCTACCAGAAGACACCAGTCAGTTTCACCACCAACGTCAATGCAAGTTCAGATGAATGTACAAGTTCAGAGGAAGCTTGATCTTGGTGTAGTAATTTTTTTGTTCAGGTATGTTATTTCCTTTGCTTGGTCTAACTAGCTTTATCATATCATTTGTTGTATTCATAAAATGTCCATGATACTTCATGGATCTGGGTATATGAGCTAATCTTTTGTCTTTTGATAATTCCCAACCAATTTCCATGAATAGAAAACCATACAAAATTTTACTGGTACACCCCTCTGGTACTCCCTACAAGAGAAAACTTTTATAGTTTTATTTTATGCTTTATTTGATTATAAATTCAACAGATCTTTTGATACCCCATAGAGTATAGACATAGTATGAACAATTTGAATTGGTCTAGTCTGTTATTAGTAGTACTATTACTACGAAGCAATCACCACAATTTCCATACATTTGTATTTCTTAGTCCTGTGTTCAGTTAAGCTATAAGAGAGAAATTAGGATGATCTAAAGCAAGGTAGTGTAAATTTGCAAATTTGCCAGCTGTCATAACTGTGGAAATTAATGCACAATATACAAAATGTTTCCAGAACTGAAATGCTGAAAATAATATTCTGTTTGGCGTTTTGTAGATTTTGCAACCAAAAGAAGTCAAAGCTGAGAACGGCACAAGAAAGGGTACCATGAACACAAATTAAGCAAATTTGATAGAAGGGTTATATATTTTTTTCAATTATTTTTTTCTGCTTATCATTCCCGTTTTGTAATCGTTGGTCTGGGCTTGCTTCTTAATTTTTCATTTGTCATTTTCTTTGGTTCTCCTTTTGCATCTTTGGGTGTCAAAATGGAGTTTTGTAGCGACTCTTGGTCATTTTTTTAAGTTTGTAAATAAAACACTTTAATTGCAAAATAATGCTTGCCTTCGAGTAGAGTTGAGTAAGATTTAGTTTTTTCTATTATTTTCCATGCTATAGATTCTGTTGTTCTGTGAATAAAGATTTGCTATTTGCATAACTGGAACACATGCACTGATTTATTAATTTCACATCTTCACTCTCTTCCACTGATACAACTGCATTTTTGTTGTTCTATTGTACTTTATGTTAGACCATGTGGAAGTATCGAAATTATTTGTTTTAGACAATCCAATTT
>JAJGRW010001112.1:54957-85977 GCA_025461045.1 Carex parvula
AAAATTTGGTCGCAAAAACTTATCAGCGACCGGGTGACGTATTATCAGCGACCGGTGACGTCATCAGAAGAGTATCAGCGACAAGGCTTACAGCGACCGGCTTTTCAGCGACCAAATTGACTTTCAGCGACCGAAATAGGTATCAGTGACCGGCGCCTGTATTATCAGCGACCGGAAACCCGGTCGCTGATGCCCCTTTCTGCTGTAGTGCTGAATTGCAATTGAGATTCCATGTGCAGTCCAAGTACATTGGTACTGCTTGCCAAACCAAATTCATTTCGGGTGCAGACATTGGTACAAGGCTTTTCAAAGATACACATTTTCTTCAAAGAAAAGAGAAACAAATTACAAGGTGGTGTATGCAAGCAATGAGAGGCATGAGCTATAAAAAAATGAATGGGTAAACTATGTAAAAAAAGCCGGCCAAACTCTTCAAAGGTACACATCTTTTTTTTTGTTTCCTTATTTTTTTTTCTGTACTTGCACAGGATAAATTAACACCAAGGCAAATTGAAAGAGAGGCAATGAATTTTGCATAATTATGAATATGTATTTGATGGGAAGAGATATATTTGATAAAGGGGAAAGCTTGCATAACTGTTAACATAATAATAAAAAAATTTAAAATTTTGATTATCTTCCTATGATGTAGAATTTTGTGCAAGAAACAAATTCAAATTCGGAATGTAAAATTTTGTGCAGCTGCACCAATAGCCGTCTAGCCTAGATTTGGACATGTTTTATTGCCATTTTCGCCCGATTCACTTCCAGGTCTTATTGGCTTGCTCCCAAAATCACAAAAATTGCTATATATTGGTAGGGAGGCAGCAGGAGAATTCATCTTATATTCTTTATTCATTTTTTAACCTAGTTTTTATTCTACACATCTTTCTACATTTTTCTCTCTTCTCCAAGTGAATCAAGGCAATTGGAGCGAAGGATTGAAGGTTGCTCGATCGGAACAAAGTGAAGACGAGGGCAGCAAGCGAGGAGATTGGTGTAGTCTATTCTCTTTCTTGTTATTTCTTAGTTTTTATCATATTTACTCTTGTATTTCTCTTGGATGTTAGCACACCCATGAGATGCTAGATTTCTCTCTAGGGCTTAGGCTTTAAGTATGAACTTGTGTTAAAATCTACCTTACTTTCATAGTTTTCTTTATGATGATTGTTTGCTTGCATGTTTGTTCTTGTTGATTTCATAATTCATGTGATTGTGTAATATGTGTGCTTATTAATTAGTGTCCCGCTTAGGTTTAACCAACTTAAGATGATTTGGATCAAGAATTGATGGTACCAAATTATGTACATGAATAACTCTAGAATTGAGATTAGAAATGACCAAATCTATTTCTTAGTCCGGAACCATAAGGAACAAAGGTTGGATTGAGGTGAATGACTTAATCGTGAAGCATCATATCTGATTGGGACCCTAGAATTGAACCGAATATTGGTGTGAAAGACTTAATCGTGAAGTATCGGTATTTGGAAATAAACTAGGCTAACTTATGTTTATGGTCTAAATAGCTAGGGTAAAGAACTTAATCGTGAAATCTGAATTATTTAGGCACGTCATTAATTCACGAAAGTGACCCTTTTTGACATATGAGGATTAGAAACCCCATAATTGCAAACATGAATTTAGAAACCAATTAAGTGTGAATTTGAACCAAGTGATTATATGCCGATAGCCTCTAGACTTTTATCTTATTGATCACAAAAACTCATTTTATTTGTTTGTTTTCAATTGCTTTATTTAAATTCAACTCTCAATCGGGTATTGAA
This sequence comes from Carex parvula, assembly GCA_025461045.1. Classification (NCBI taxonomy): domain Eukaryota; kingdom Viridiplantae; phylum Streptophyta; class Magnoliopsida; order Poales; family Cyperaceae; genus Carex; species Carex parvula. The sequence continues at coordinate 56,742 of JAJGRW010001112.1, forward strand.
CCCACAAAACTAATTTTACAACAAACTTCCCCATTTACTTTATTTGCATTTTTTTTAGAATTAATTAATTTAGTAAAAAATAATATTTCTCGTTATCTTTGGATCAATACCTTTATTACTGCAAGGATATGTTGTATTCTTGCAACTGACCTATTATTGTGTACTAAGATTTATAAATTTAAAAGTGAAAAAGTGTATTAAATTGATCTATATTTCGATACCCAAAATACACAACAATTAAGCAACAGTAATAAGCATGCCTCACACAAATGTCCTTTAAGCAACAATTAAGCAACAGTACTAAGTATAGTTTTTTTATTCTTAAAACTATTGTCCTTTAATTGTTTCTTTCATTTTTAATAATGAAATTAACCGCATGCCTCACACAAATGAAGATAAATTTTGCCTCACTACAAATAGTAACATGTTTAATTCAGCAAAAGACATAAAAATGGATGTTAGAATTAACGAAAATCTTTATTTAAAAAATATTTTTGTATAAGAATGTGTCATTTAAATTCTTTTTGGACAGCTTTGTCAAATCTAATATTTTTATTTGAAATTTCTTTAAGATAAAAATTAGGTCTAGTTTCTCAACCCTGAATATTAAATTGCTGGTAGATACAAGCGTTATGCATTTGGGAGAAGTGTTTAAGCCTCAATTAATTTATATATTTTTAATTTATGGGTTAAAGAGCAGCATGTGAATTGGGGGTGGGGGTGCTAATGGTGACACCACCTTGTCGTTTTTGCTGTCAATAATTCAATATCCACCGTCATTATTGACTCCACCATATGATCTACAATGATTTTACTGTGGCACCATCCAGACAGTGAAAAAACTGCTCACTGAATTCAATAATATCTCATCATTAAGTTTTAAATTACACGCTACACTTAAGATCTAAAAAATAAGGAAATTTCATGTATACCCTTCAAAAAAATCTCAAAATTACGTATTGGCCATCTAAATTTCATAATATTATATATCCTCTCTAAATTTTATTAATTTATTGCCTTCTGTAAAAACATGTTAATTCTAATTGATGGTCTAGTGAGATGTGGTGACACCACCTCTCACTGGATGCAGATTGTTAAATTTTTTATTTTTCTAATATTAATAAAATTTTCAGCTATAGAGAGATGTACTTCTCGAACTGGATCGTAAGAGAGGAGGAAGAAAAAGCTCTCCCAAAAATGGAGGCTGGAATAATAATATGAAGGCTAGGAAGAAGAAGTAGATGAAGTAGTGTATATAGATGCACTAACTCTAAATTCTCATGAAAACTCTAACAAACCACACCAATGGTGCAGTTCCTTAGATTTTTTAATGTACCGTATCGATGATTGGGTTTCTTAAAAAATATCTAAAGGAATCAAATTGATTTGTATTCTTCTAGGACAAGTCGTTTCGTACAACAATTAGATACTGCTAATGGTGACACCACCTTGTCATATTTTGCTGCCAACAATTCAATATAGACTCCACCATATGATCTACAGTGATTTTACTGTGGCACCATCTAGACAGTGAAAACACTGCTCACTGAATTCAATAATATCCCATCATTAAGTTTTAAATTACACGCTACACTTAAGATCTAAAAAATAAGGAAATTTCATGTATACCCTTCAAAAAAAAAATCTCGAAATTACGTATTTTCCATCTAAATTTCATAATATTATATATCCTCTCTAAATTTTATTAATTTATTGCCTTCTGTAAAAACATGTTAATTCTAATTTGTCGCTTTCCGAGATAAAATGGTTCATTTATCTACTTGTAGATTGATATTTAAGCATATGCTTGTGTATGCATCACAAGTAAGGAAATGAATCATTTTACCTCACAACTGGCTAATAAGAAGACTCAATATTTCTCTTAAATATCCTACATATTGTTTTTACTAAAGAATAAAATGGCTATTCTATAAATTTAAAATGAGGTCAAAATTTCTTCCAGTTCGAGAAGTACATCTCTCTATAGCCGAAATTTTTTTTAATATTCTAAAAAATAAAAAATTTAACAATCTACACTCAAATTCGGAAATTTTTTCAAATCTGCCCAATCCAGAGAAGTTTTTTTCTAGAAATTTTTGATTGGGCAGATTTGGAAATTTTCCGAATTTGGATGCAGATTGTTAAATTTTTTATTTTTTCTAATATTAATAAAATTTTCAGCTATAGAGAGATGTACTTCTCGAACTGGATCGTAAGAAAGGAGGAAGAAAAAGCTCTCCCAAAATGGAGGCTGGAATAATAATATGAAAGCTAGGAAGAAGAAGAAGATGAAGTAGTGTATATAGATGCACTAACTCTAAATTTCTCATGAAAACTCTAACAAACCACACCAATGGTGCAGTTCCTTAGATTTTTTAATGTACCGTATCAATGATTGGGTTTCTTAAAAAATATCTAAAGGAATCAAATTGATTTGTATTCTCCTATAACAAGTCGCTTCGTACAACAATTAGCTAGACACTGCTAATGGTGACGCCACCATATGATCTACAGTGATTTTACTGTGGCACCATCTAAACAGTGAAAAAACTGCTGACTGAATTCAATATCCCATCATTAAGTTTTAAATTACACGCTACACTTAAGATCTAAAAGATAAGGAAAATTTCATGTATACCCTTAAAAAAATTCTCAAAATTACGTATTTGCCATCTAAATTTCATAATATTATAATATCTTCTCTAAATTTTATTAATTTATTGTCTTTTCTGTAAAATAAATGTTCATTCTAATTTGTTGCTTTTCAAGAGAAAATGGTTCATTTATCTACTTGTAGATTGATATTTAAGCTATGCTTGTGTATATATGCAGCACAATAAGAAAATGAATCATTTTGCCTAACAACTGATTAATAAGAAGACTCAATATTTCTCTTAAATATGCTACATATAATTTTTACTAAAGGATAAAATGGCTACTCTATAAATTTAAAATGAGGTCAAAAATTCTCAACTTCAAATATTCACATAATTTTCCAATTTAAAATTCATATTAGCACTAAATTATATACCTTTTTTTGAACGTTCCAGATTCGTTCTACAGTTATTCAAAATGTGAGTTACTGTAGATGATACTAATTACATGCCCCTGCCAATATAAAATTCAGATCCAGTGCACTACTGCACCAAGTAAAATGAGATCTGAGTTGTTTGTTTTAATCCGGCACGAATTAATCTCAAAATGGACCCCTAAGAGCATCTCCATCGCTGGTATTATTAGAGTGTCTAATCTAAAGTGGCAGTTTCTATTTCCTTTCAGAAATGTGAGAGAGTTTCTTATTGAGAAATAATGCAGGAAAGTTTCTTATTATAAAACTGTTTATAAACTCCACGCTGGTCAAATGATTAGCTCAAATTATTTTTTCTTTTTAATTTATTGTTGATGTGACTTAATATAAACTCTAAAATTAATTTTAGGAATGTGAAAGTTTAGAAATTTTATAGGCTTTAGTTTCTAAAAAGTGGTTAACAGTTATTAGAAACACATTTTAGTTGTTGAGATGGAGATGTTTTATTCTAAATAGGCATCGATGTGACTTTAACCCTGCTGAGAGTATTGTACATGGTCCAGTACCGTAAATTCAGATCCAGTGCAATTCCTGGCTGAGTACAATGAGATCAGTTGTTGCGATTCTGTTGGATCAGTTCGAGAGCCCTGCTGTAGCCCAGTAGTGCTAGCTATTCCTAATTGCCAATATCATTATTGATGCAAGTTAATTGTTGTAAGCAACATTAGAGCTGTAAATGAGCTCAACCGGGCCGAGTTAGTCAAAGCTTGAACTTGGCTCATGCCAAAACGAATCAGGTATAGTTTTAGCCGAGCAAATTGTTAATAACTTGTTCGTGTTGTGCTGCATAGAATTATTTTCATTGATTTGGTGTTGCGATCTGTTCAATACCTACGAGTTTCATCTTCTTCTTGTAACAAGTTTATCCTTTCATGGTCGGCACAAAGAGAATAGTGATAGAGTCATAATATATATAGCTCCATCTTTTTTTTACAACGTGCTGACAAATGGGCCGAGCTGATCAAACTTGAACTCGTTAATATAAGACTAGCTATAATCGAGCGAGCTAATTACGAGCTTTTTACGAACCGATGCAGTCAAACAGTGTTATAAATAATCTATTTGTATAGGCTTATAGCTGCTGTGCTATATTAAGTTAATTGGAGTAGCTACAAAGCGAAAATAATTACGGAAAAATGTTCTCTCTTGGAGGGTACCGATAGGCTCAAAACTATGTATGTTTTACTTAGTTTTTTATTATTTCTTTTTTGAGGAGGGTTCAAATGCACCATAATTTTTGTGCTCCAATATGTTCCACATCCTTTATCTCTATTTTTCAAGTCCGAACAGTCAATCCGAACCGTTTAACATTATCTTCATAATAAAATATGTTTGGAGACCAAATTTTATATATTTTAGAATTTTTTAACTATTTTTTTAGATAGGTACAATATCACTTTATCGGATGGTTCAGAATCTCCATAAAAAAGTGATTTTGTACCTGTCTAATAAAATAGTAAAAAAATTCTAAAAAATATAAAATTTTGTATCCAAACATATTTTATTATGAAGATCATGTTGAGCGGTTTAGATCGACTGTTCGGACTTCAGAAATGGAGATAAAAGATGTGGAGCATATTGGAGCACGAAAATAATAGTGCATTTGAACCCTCCTCTTCTTTTTTAGCTACCACATGAGTGCTAAAACTTATATTTTGTTATTTTTTTCATTTATTATTTCTCTAACTGAGATAGCTATTTAATTTTGAACGTTTGGCTAATAAATTATTCTCCTTAAGATTCTCCTTTTCGATCTAAATTTTTTTATCTAAATTCATCTCTATGAAATCCATCTCAGCTAAATTGAATTGAAATCACGTCCCAAATTCATTTCGGAAAGTATATTAAATGATTATTGCTGTTGATAACATTATTAGCTACTAATGATTTTATAAATAATGGAATAATAACGCAAATACTCATGAAATTTAGTATTTAGTAATAAAGTATGACAACTTTTTATTCTTTATTTTTTAAATAAATTATTAGTTTGGTGATTTGATTTTTTTTACCATCTCAAAAACAAATAAACCAAATAACTATTTTTCACTACTACAAAAACTGGCTTTGTACACTGCACATTGTACACGGATTTGGCAATTATATTAAAAACAGTGTACCAAATATGATTTTTTACTTGTTCAAAAGATCTGCACGATTTCTACACGGATAATTAGTTAATAATCAGTGTAGAATTATTAAAGAGAGCTACACGGTTTATTAGAAACCAAAATCCGTGTGTAAAGAGGTCCGTGTGCAAATAATTGAGAGAGCTACACGGACTTTTAATACAAAGCCGTGTAGGAACATTACACACGGTTTTTTGATAATATAGCCGTGTAGAAATCTTATAATTGTACACGGATTTATAACTAAATAGCCGTATGTTTAGTTGGAGAGCTACACGGATTTATAACTAAATAGCCGTGTATAAAAGTGTAGGGTTTTCATCTCTTCCCCTTCCAGCGCCGTTTTGATCAAGTCTTTTATTACATGCATCTCTCTGAACTGAGCTTTTTCCTATCAGATTTCTGCGAATTGATCGAGGCCAGCAGCTGAGATCTGAGATCTTTGAATTAAGTTTGTATTTTCTCCTCTCCATCTTTCTAAGGTTAGTAATATGTATTTAAATCATTTTCTTCCTCTAATTTTCTGTTATTTAGGCTTATTTAGGTCATTTCATGCATGCTTGATTTCTTAATTTTAGATGTAATTAATTAGTGTATTGTGGTCCAATAACCGACCTTTAGATGCTTTTAGGTCCATGCCCGTTCAAAATTAATCCAATAGGGATTAATTTTGGATAGTCCCCGTTTTGGGACTGCTCTTTGAATATTATGTCTCATTTAGGATGTGAACACATATTAGCGGGATTTAATTAGTATTTGAGGAAAGTTCGACAGTATTTTCCCTTATTGCTCCTACGAGTATGTGGTTCGTACGCATACTTGGGGAGTTAAGGGGAAATGCTGCCGAATTTTTCTCAAATACTAATTAAATCTCGCTAATATGTGTTCACATATGAGACATAATATTCAAAGAGTGGGTTAGGATTGTAAACCGGCCCTTTGTAAGCCCAAAATTTTGTACACGAAGGAGAATGTTGACCATGCATGATTAATTGATCAAATCATTTTTTTAATTTAATTTACAGATGGATCGAAGCTGGATGTATGAAATGCGACGTGACAGTGAAGAATATTTGGTTCGCGTTGATGAGTTTATAAAATTTGCTGAGAGTTATAGAGTGAAGAAAAAAGAAGAAGACATTTTATGTCCTTGTAAAGATTGTAAAAATTTATTAAGATTTTTGGACATCGAAGAAATTAGAGCTCATTTGATTTGTCGGGGATTTAAGAAGAGATATACATGTTGGTTCATGCATGGTGAGAAATTTGGGGAAAGTAGTAGTGCCAATAAAGATTGTAATCGTGAATTGAATGATGAGAATGTTAGAATTTCTAATAATTTTGAACTTGATTGGAACGAGGATTATGAGAGTGCCGAATATTCTGATAACGTCGAACCTGAAAATGACGATGATGAGATGGAGAGGAATTTTGATGAAAATATAGAACACGAGTTTACTGAAAATTTGGAGGATATGTTACGTGATGTGGAAGATGAAATTAGTGATAAAAATTATGATAAATTTCAAAATTTATCTAATGAATCCAAGAAGCCGTTGTACCCTGGGTGTACCAAATTTACAAAACTGTCAGCTGTGTTGAAATTATTAAACTTAAAAGTAGACAATGGTTGGAGCGATAAGAGTTTCACGTCCTTATTACAGCTTTTAGGAGAATGCTCCCAGATAACAACGAGTTACCCGGTACAATATATCAGGCAAAGAAGTTGATATGTCCAATGGGATTGAAGATCGAAAGAATACATGCATGTCCGAATGACTGTGTATTGTATCGTAATGAGTACGAGGCCATGCATGTCTGTCCTAAATGCGGTGTTTCACGATATAAACGTCGTAAGGACCAGGACACTGATGATTGTAACGAGGACACAAATGGCCGACCTCCGGCTAAGGTGTTGTGGTATTTGCCGATAATACCGAGATTCAAACGGTTGTTTGTGAATCCCAAAGATGCAAAATTGTTGCACTGGCACGAAGAAGAGCGCAAAAATGACGGTAAACTAAGGCACCCGGCTGATTCTCCTCAATGGAGAAACATTGACAGACATTTCAAAGAATTTGGTTCTGAAACGAGGAACCTTAGGATTGTGGTGAGCTCAGATGGAATGAGTCCGTTTGGAAGTATGAGCAGTCGGCACAGTACTTGGCCAGTTCTTTTATGCATCTACAATCTTCCTCCTTGGTTGTGCATGAAACGCAGATATATAATGATGTCATTACTAATCCAAGGACCCAGACAACCCAGAAATGACATAGATGTATATCTCGCACCGTTAATCGAGGACCTCCAAAAATTGTGGCGTGATGGCGTCCCGGTGTGGGATGCGTATATGAAAGAGACATTTAACTTGCGGGCCATGGTGTTTTGCACCGTAAATGATTTCCCAGCGTATGGGAATTTGTCGGGTTACACTTGTAAAGGAGCAAAAGCGTGCCCGATATGTGAAGATGACACGCAGGTGCTGAGGTTGAAAAATTGTCAAAAGAATGTATTCATGGGGCATCGTAGGTTTCTTCCTATTAATCACCCATATCGTAAGAAGAAGATGACATTCAACGGGAAAATTGAGCTTGGAGTGGCTCGTCATCCATTAGACGGGGAGAGTGTCTTCGAACGGGTAAAAAACATTGATGTTGTTTTTGGAAAATGCGCCAAAGCACTACCGAAGAATATTTGGAAAAAGAGGTCCATATTTTGGGAGCTACCGTACTGGAAATATTTAGAAGTGAGGCATTGCCTAGATGTCATGCATGTCGAAAAAAATGTCTGTGACAGTTTAATTGGTTTATTATTGAACATTCCGGGGAAGACTAAAGATGGTATTTAAGTGAGAAAAGACATGGTAGAGATGGGAATACGACACGAGCTCGCACCGCAGGAGAAAGGAAAGCGCACATACCTACCCCCCGCACTGTGCACAATGTCAAAGAAAGAGAAAACAAGCTTCTGTGAATGCCTCAATGGTATAAAAGTCCCATCAGGATATTCTTCGAATATTAGGAAGTTGGTGTCGATGAAGGACTTGAAACTAGTCGGTCTGAAATCTCACGACTGTCATGTTTTATTGACACATATAATTCCCATTGCAATTCGGGGAATTTTACCAAAGCACGTTCGTCAAACCATTACGAAGCTTTGTTCTTTCTTCAATACAATAAATTCCAAAGTGATAGACCCTCTAAAATTGGACTCTTTGCAAAAGGAGGTCGTCGTTACTCTTTGCCAACTTGAGATGTATTTTCCGCCATCTTTTTTCGATGTTATGGTTCACCTTGTTGTTCATCTTGTGAGAGAAATTAAGATTTGTGGCCCCGTGTTCCTTCGGTATATGTATCCATTCGAGAGATACATGGGCATCTTGAAAAAATACGTAAGGAACCGACATCGACCCGAAGGCAGCATTATAGAAGGCTATTCTACGGAGGAGGTGATTGATTTTTGCACCAACTACTTGACCGGTGTGGATCCTATTGGCGTTCCAAAATCTCGATACGAGGGAAGGCTCCAAGGAGTCGGGACAATTGGGTTGAGAGCCGTAGTTGCTGATCTAAATGAACTACAAAAGGCACATTTTATTGTACTACAACACATGACAGATGTTGCTCCCTATATAGATGAGCACATGACAATCCTTCAACAACAAAACTACACGAGGAGTCAGAAGTGGCTTACTAACGAGCATAATCGTTCTTTTATAGGATGGCTGAAAGAAAGAGTGCAGTCACACCCCGTACCTGAAATTGTTAAACTGCTTGGCGAAGGACCCCAAATTGTTGTTAGAACATTCCAAGGATACGAGATTAACGGATATACATTTACACTAAATCCCAGAGTGATAAGAGCACGATGCAAAACAGTGGGGTGACGTTGGTGGCGACCTCTCAAGAATTCAGTAGATCTAGATGGCCGGGCTGTAATAGCATCAAAGTCATATTATGGCGTTATTGAAGAAATTTGGGAGCTCATTTACAGTCCTCACCTGAGCATTCCCGTGTTTCGGTGTCAATGGGTCGAAGACCAAGGTGTTAAAGTTGATAACGACGGGTTCACACTCGTTGATTTAAACAGGGTTGGGCATGTTGATGATCCGTTTATACTCGCCAAGCAAGCCACCCAAGTCTTCTATGCCACTGATGTTGAGCGTCGTCCTATCCGGAAAAAGAAGGATTGTCGGGGTAGAAAATGTCGTCGATGAAGAAGAGTACGACCAGTTCGACGAAGTACCTCCATTTTGTACCGATGTGCAAACTGAGGTAGCAACACTTGAAGGGGTAGACGAAGCTGACTACATGCGGTCCGACCACAATGAAGGATTATGGGCCGAGGGTACTGTTCAAATGGTGGAAAAAAAGAGAAAAAGGAAAAAAAAGGTTTATGTATAATATTTATTTTGTTTAAAACTGTGTTTCTTCGAATATTACATTTAAAGCTTATAATATATCAAATTAAATAGGAAAAAAAGAGAGAAAAAAAAAAGAGAAAATGAAAAAAAGGTTTATGTACAATATTTATTTTGTTTAAAACCGTGTAGCTTTTAATATTACATTTAAATAAAAAATTCTTGTAAGAAAAATATCAAATACTTGTGTTAATAGTATTAGTTTTCAAATATTAGTCTAAATATTTGTATTAGTTTTCAAATATTAGTCTAAATATTTGTATTAGTTTTCAAATATTAGTCTAAATATTTGTATTAGTTTTGTGATATAAGTCTAAATATTTGTATTAGTTTTCAAATATTAGTCTAAATATTTGTATTAGTTTTCAAAATATTAGTTAAAACATTTAATAATAAAAATAACTTTTAAAATATCAGTAATTAGATTTTAATATTTAGTAATCGGTATAAGTTTTTAAATATTAGAAATATACAATTTTAGTTAATTTATTACCTCTCCAGAAATATAAAAAGCCAATTTAATTTTTTTGAACTGTCGTACACGGACTATTAGCTAAAAATACGTGTCTAAATAGTATTTGCACACGGATTGTTATGTGCAACCGTGTAGAAATAGAAGAGAGCTACACGGACATTTAGTTAAAAGTCCGTGTAGAAAAAGATTTGCACACGGACTTTTAACAAAATGTCCGTGTAGAAAGATAATTGTACACGGTCTTTTAAATTAAAAGTCCGTGTATATTTCAAAACCCGTCTCTGCTAAATTTCATAAGTCCGAAGCCAAATTTTTCATAAGTCCGAAGCCTTCTCTACTGGTTCAGTTCAAAAAACCTCCCGAATCCTCCGAGCTCTTCACCGCCTCGCCCGCCTCACCAACTGTTCAAATTAGGGTCTCTCTCACCCGTGGTTAGCGTCTCTCTCTCTCTCGTTATTTTGGTGTCTGTTGAGTTCTGTTGGGTTCTGTTGATTATAGATTTATGTGGAATTCTGTTGGGTTCTAAGAGTTTATGATATAGGGTATTTTAGAGTATTTGTATTAGGAGGTGATTTAGGGTATTTTGCCAAAAATTGATTAATTTAGGGCATTTTAGCAAGAGGTTTAGATTTGTCAATTTTAGGGTTTCATTATTGGTCACTTATGATTTCATTACTTGATATTTAGGGTTTAGGATTTTTGTACACTTATGATATTTTGTACAAGAATATCAATTTAGGATTTCATTATTGGTCACTTATGATATTTTGTACAAGAATATCAATTTAGAATTTCATTATTGGTCACTTATGATATTTTGTACAAGAATATCAATTCATTCATTACTTGTGTCAAAAATTATTTAGGATTTCATTATTGTATAAGAATTACTTGTACAAAAAATTGATATTTTTTTAGGGTTTTAATTGATATTTGGTTGTACAAGAATTTTTGTACTACAATTACTTGTGCATTTTGTACAAGAATATCAATTTAGGGTTTAGAGTTGTCAATTTGCTCTCATTCGATAGATTTTAATACTCAACTATTTGCATTCTCTTTGTACACAATTGTGATTTGATCTTTAATTTTATGCAGAACCATGTCGGATGAGGATGAGTACGTCGATATGATGGCAGAAGAGGAGCAGCAAGCTACTGCCTCAACAGAAAGAAAGAAAAGAGGTCCGACAATGTGCACGGGCATGTCCGAGCAGAAGCAATTGGAAATCTGGTTCACAGAAGACGGGCATGCGCAGGGAGAAAAATGATCAAATACTCAAATTGGTGTACGAGTTTGGTGAGGCAAAATGCAAGTATCCTTGTAGAGAGATGGGATCATTTTGAGGATGCGGTGAAGGACGAGTGGTGGAACAGGGTGAAGGTAAAGTGCCTAACAACTCTTTGCTTTATTTTCACTTATGTATCTCTACTTGAATACACTAAATTTGGTGTCAATCAGGCTCAGTGGAACATCGAGAATGATGTTCCAAAGGATAAGACTTTGAAGATTATGAATGCGGGTTGGAAGCAATTCAAGAGCACGTTGAAGACGGAGTTCATGGAGAAAGGGAGAAATCCGGTCGGCTACTACAAATGGCTAAAACAAGAGGACTGGGATGCGTTTCAAGCTTTGAAGTCCACCAAAGAGTTCCAGGTATCTAACTCGTGCCAAATTTATACTTATTCTTTCTCGATATGTACTTATCTTTCTAAAACTAACTGATCGTTATTGTCTTGTTTCTGTGAAGGACAAAAGTGATAAAGGCAGGAGGACCGTTGTCTTTAACAAGTATCCACACCATCTAGGGTCAGCTGGTTACGAGGGCAAGTTGGCAGAATGGAGGAAAGTACTGGAGCAAAACAAGGATTCTGATTCACCCGTGGTTAGGATCCAAAATCGTAGGGGCCAAGATTGGTTCATGGGTAGATCCGAGGTAACCGCTGACGGGAGGATAGTACTCCCAAAGGATTTGCAACCCGTGGCTCAAAGAATGGCAAGAGTCATTTATTCTTACTTTGTGACATTCACCCGAAATTATAACTCCGAAAGTACATCAATTGTTCTTTTGCTTTAACTAATTCTTCTACTTGAACAGTTGGAAGTGGAGGAGGAGGTCAACTCGGGTGCCCGGAGTGTCGAAAGACAAAATGATTCCTTGTCCGCAGGGCTCGAGAATCCAGAACACACGGGACGAGTAAGGGGTGTAGGGGGCTATAGCGGCTGGAAGGAGGTGTTCCGAGTGGAGGGACAAAAACCTCGAAGAAAATCTCGTGCCAAGGTAAACAAAGACGAGATAGTTGCGCAGATACACACGGAGGTGAGCAAAGAGTACGACGCAAGGTTTGCTGAGATGGAATCAATGTTGTGCCAAATTAGATCAGCAACTACGCAGCCATCCGAGCAACCACCTCCCATTTCGCCGGGAATTCGGCGAAGTAGTCAAGCATCCGGCACGTGGGCCTTAGACGATTTGGATAATCTCAAGGTAATCAATACTTGTTCATAATCTAAAGGTAATTAAAACCTGTTTGCAACCTTGTTAGACAATATCGCATCATTAAAATAAACAACTTTCCTATAAATTTGCAGGACCCCAGAGCATGCGACCTCGTCCTGTGGCAGGGTAGTGTTTCTCTGATCGTTGCTAAGGGCGTTGTACATCCAGGAGCCAAGAGTGTACACTTTGGTCAGCTAAGGCCCGACCATGCATGCGTGCAGGTTGAGTTAGTCGTGGATGGGTGGCAGCGCGTACCCCTTCCTGTCCCTACCGACGAAATGCTTGTGCTTGATGACGCACGGATGTCATTTGTCCAATGGCCCAAGAGTCAAATTGTTTTGGACCAGGTAATCCATAAAAAAATCCATTTATTTGTTACATTCAACTCATTCTTTTTGAAATACTAGAATAATCCATCTATAACTTGATACAGACACGAGGAGATGATGTTACCGGTACGGTGATGTCACCGGTACGTCAGGAGGTGGCTTGCGACGTCGGGGCTGACGCGCCACAATCACCGCCCCGTCCTATGGTCACCGAAGAAGAATACAGCCGTTTGCCCAATGATTTGTGCCTTCTCCACGACTACTTGATGACGGCGCCCAAAGGCATGGAGGCTGTCATCATCCCTGTCCCACCTGTGATGTTTCTACACGAAGGCAGGGATCTCCTACTGTCGTTCAAAGACTTCAAGGACCTCTTCCACCACTCGTCATCTGACAAATGGCTCGATGTTTCACACATCACCATTTTCCTCATGTTAGTGATATTAAAATATTTTCATTATTGTATAGAACTCAAATATATATTCTAATTACAATATGATGAGTTTTCAGGAAGCTAGTCCGAAACTGTGATGAGATGGTTGAAAAGAAGAACTTGTGCATGTTTCTGGACCCCGAGAAAGTGAGTTCTACGGCAGTGACATATTATCCGGATATGGCTATCGAGTACATGTGTTCTGCGATGCATCGTGCTAAGGCGGAGGAGAAGAAATTCATTCTCATGCCATACCACGAGGGGTTAGTTCTAATCTTAACTTATGTGTTGTTTATATTTTAATTAAAGAATTGTATAAAGGAATTAAAAGTTAAACATAAAAAAATGAAATCACACCATCAATCATAGCAAATACTCGTGTCACTTTTATATGCTAAAGTATTATAATTCTTCTCCTCGATCCCACAGCAAACATTGGTGCTTGATTCTCATTGTGCCGTACCTAAATGTGGGCATAATTGTTGATTCTTGTAAGCCCAAAGGAAGGATCGCGCTTGACAAGTGCAAAGCTATCTTCTCTTTTGTGAATAAGTAAGCAATAATAATTCTATAGGTTTGCATTTCTTTCAATCATATCAAATTATAAAATTGCTAATTACATTCACTCAATTTTGTAAGGGCTTTTGCGAAATATATTAAAGAGGGAGGATCAGATAGCACGGGCACGCGCAAGAAAAGCAAGTTGAGTTGGAAGTGGATGTTGGTGAGCACACTCTTTATGAGTTAGAAATTTCATATCTTGTTAAAAAAATTATTGTCATTCTAACAAATGCCGCTAAATGTAAATTTCAGAGCCCGCAACAGAAGGAGGGTTGGGAATGCGCTTATTACACGATGATATTCATGTTGGACTTTGTCGAAAGAATACAATTCCTATTCCCAACAGCGGTATGTACTTCATATTAATTTCCTATATAATAAGCAATTGATATCTACCTTTTCTGAAATACTAACTATTATCAAATTATAATTTTGTAGAATGTGACAAAGCAAGCGTACTACACCAAGGATCAGATCGACGATGTGCGGTGCATGTGGGCAAGGTGGTTTGCCATGAAATTTTGTAATCCTCGATATGGATTTGCATAGATTTGTAATAAAAATATGTTTTGAATGAATTTATTGCTATATGAATTTTGTATAAATTTAGTATATGAATTTCTTGCTAATTAATCTGTTTCGAATGAATATGGAATTTTGTATTTCTGTCGCAAAAAATTGGCTAGCAAAGCTGGAGGCTAGCCCAAAAACAAAATATACAAAAAAAAAAAAAATGTATTTATACAAGGATATTTCACAATTGTGCGTGTATGATAGAAAAACAAAAAAAAATTAGGTATTGCACACGGCTATTAAACAATTGTCCGTGTATAATACCTAATAGAGCTACACGGACATTTTATAAAAATCCGTGTGCAATACTAATCATACACGGATATTTTAGAAAAATCCGTGTATGATAGCCATGCTGGAGGCGAAATACAACAAAATGTTAGCTTATTTGTACACGGATATTTACCAAACGTCCGTGTATAATAGCTAAGAGAGCTACACGGACTTTTAATAAAAAGCCGTGTAGAAAGAGTAATCGTACACGGTTAATAAATGGAATATCCGTGTAGCTCGGTACTTGGAGAGCGACACCGGCAGGTCTTTATACATGGTTTATTAGGGGATATCCGTGTAGAAATCATTATAATCACACACGGTTAAATATCCGTGTGTAGTTTCTGACCTATTCATACACCCTGGATTTAAACACGGCAGGAAATCCGTGTAGCTCTTCCATTAATGTCCGTGTGCAATCTCTTTTTCTGTAGTAGTGTTTCTCTGGAAATTTCATTTTCACCATTTCTGCAGTTTCAAACTACAGACTTAAATTGAATATTTGCAGTTTGAAACTGTAAATTATTTTTTTTTACCATCTTAAAAAAAATCAAATAACCATCTTTTTATAGAAATTTCGTTTTCATCATATCCGCAGTTTTAAACTACGAACTAATTAAGTGTCCGCAGTTTGAAACTGGATTATTTTTTTTTTCTGTTGATTCCAATTGAATTGGGAGAAATCGAAGTGTTCAGGCAGGTGTCTCTCGCTCCTCGGGAACACATTAATTAATTGATAGAATGACATAAATAGGGCCAACTTCTATATATATTTACCAGTGTGCTACTGGAAAAGTGGAAAGCAGATATCCTGTTTTTTGCGGGACCAACCTTGCACGTATATAATTTCCAACTATGGGCTTCAAATTGAATTTCTGCCTCAGGCCTCAACACCCAAAACAAAACAAAACAAAGTAATAATACAAACGTTAAATGTATGTGTACATGAATTTAAAAAAAAAATAATCAAGCAATAAAACTTTCAACAACAGTATGAAATATTAATTGAATTGCTATATTGAAATAAAATATATTCTCTATCAATTCTTATTTGGGTTACTCTTTTGTACTTTGTGTCACATGTCTTCTAGTTGTAGTGTAATATTTGATGTAGTTAGATCATAAAGTAGCTTTTCAGTAATAGCAATAATAATAACTATTTTATTGTACTTCATAATATTTTTGTGATAAGAATAGTGAGATTTACAAGGATGAAAGTATAAGTCGGGCTGCAAAACAATGCACCGCTTTGGGCCCAATAAAGTACTATTTGTTTGTACCCAGTGTACATGCAGAGATTCAATAGTTTAAACATCAATTAGTTCACGAACAATAAAATTTGTGGTCCAAGTCGAGACAAAGATCAACAAATCGAGGGGTTTCGTCGGGATTGGGATTACGATATTCTTGGTAGTGTTTTGAAAAAAACTGGCTGGCCCAGAACCGGACCGGACCACCCATGGATCAGATCCGGACCGTGGTAAAAACTCGGACCGGCCTGGACCGAGAAAAAAAGAGGGTCTTAGCATGATTTTGGTGTGTTTTTTTCCACTAGACCCGGACTAACCCGGGTGGTTCTAAATCCGTGGACCGGACCGGACCATAACCGAACTAAACCCATACCAGACCGTGCCTAAACCGTGATAACTAGACTAAACCCGTGATAATCCATGGTCAAAACCGTGCTAAACCATGCTAAACCCGTGGTCAAAACCGTGTAAAACCGTGCTAGCCCATGCACAATTTTTTTTTTTGACAATTTAACCTTTAAAAAAAAATAGATCCGTGGACCAGTACGGACCGGACCGGACCGTGGTCAACTGGACTATGGTCCTAGCATGGGTTTGGACCAACCATTTCAAGTCAGACCCATCGGACCCGGACTGTGTAGACTCGTAGACCCGTGTGACCCGTAGACTGTGCAGAACAGTGGCCCGACCAGGTTAGGACCAGACCGGCCCATTTGCAATACACTAATTCTTGGTGAGGAAAGGTCATACACCACCGGTCCAAATCCCAATTCATCAATTGTGGGGTACGTACGCAGCTTGAAAAACACTCAATTTTAATCCATAGTTTCAAACTGCGAACAACTTTATGGGTCCGACGTTTGAAACTGCAAACATTCAATTTTAGTTTATAGTTTCAAACTGCGGATAGAATAATAATCGAATTTTCAGAAAAAAAAACGTTGTTATTTGTTTCTCAAACTGCATACTACTTTATGGGTCCACTGTTTGAAACTGTGGAAACTCAATTTTAATCCACAGTTTCAAACTACGGAAATAATAATTGAACTTTTATAAAAATGTGGTTATTTAGTTTTTTTTTTTTAAGATGGTAAAAATAAAAATTTCAGGTGCAGACATTGGTAGAAAGCTCATCAAAGATACACATTTTCTTCAAAGAAAGAGAAACAATTACAAGGTGGTACGTGCATGCAAGCAATGAGAGAATCCATATCCTCGACGGTACCGTAAAAGATTCCCTTTTACAATTAGCTATTTACGGTTTGAGATTAACTCTCAGCCGGTTTGGAATTCGGGCTAGCGCACGGGACAGTATTGTTGGGCTTCAAGATTCGTGCCAAGTTAAAAAGAACGGTCCAGATCAAGTAATTGTAAAAGATTCCCTTTTACGGTACCGTCGGTGATTTGAATTCAGCAATGAGAGGCATGAGCTATAAAAATATGAATGGGTAAACTATGTAAAAACAGCCGGCCAAACTCTTCAAAGGTACACATCTTTTTTTTTTTTTTTTCCTTATGTATTTGTGTTTTTGTTTTTCTTATGTAACAAAAAGATGTTCTTTATCTGTTATTTTATTTTCTGTACTTGCACAGGATAAATTAACACCAAGGCAAATTGAAAGAGATAAAAGGCAATAAATTTTGCATAATTATGAATATGTATTTGATGGGAAGAGATATATTTGGTAAAGGGTAAAGCTTTCATAACTGTTAACATAATAATAAAAAATTAAAATTTTACGATTATCTTCCTATGGTGTAGATACGACATGTATCAATTTTTGTGCAATTTGAAAATTAGTTAGTCATCGATTAATTAGTACAATTTGGTGCTTATTCGGGGTGAACAGGACAATATTAATTGTTGCTTTGAGATTTGTGCACAAAAGTTTTGAACGATCCAAATTTTCCACAGATCAACTCAGAAATTGAGATATTATATAATTTCATGGGATGTAAATTCAAGCATGCCTATAATCAAACCAAAACAACAATATTCAGAGTTTAGACAAAATGGACACACGATTTATTATACAACATCCGGATATGGGCCAGGAAGCAAATACCATAGTGACCCGGATATGGGCCTTGAATGCCTTTGACCTTTACTTCCAAAAAGGGAAGTCTTCAAAAGGCCAGGGAGACTGAGAATAGGCTAATTTACTTCATTTTTTGAGGACTTCAATAGTGGCATTTGTTATATCAGAATCCAATTCTTAAATAGAAAACTCATCCAAATTTGTGGTGCAGTGGTTTCCTCTCATGTATCTTAATGTTGTTATTTTTTTTTGAGAGGAAAAATGAAAAAAATGATTATATAAAAAAATAAAAGGTTACCATATTATCTTCTGAGGAAGGAAATTATTTTTAATTTATCTTTCACGGAAAAAAATTACGCTGCAATACCTTTTGTTGAATTTTATGTTATGATTTTGTTCTCAATTATATTTGTTCATTATGTATTGACTCAATTAGGTTTATTTTTATTTAGGTTACTGATCTTCAATTTTAAGGGTGAACTAAAAAACTAATATTTGTTCCGTTGTTGTGGGAGAGTTAATAATATTTTATCTAAAAAAATATGACAGTTTATTGAAAAATAAAACCACAGTCCATTTTTTATATCAATAATAAAATATAGTATTTTTACTATTTAAAATAAATGAATTGAATTGCTTATACGATAATACTGCAATTGTGAAAAAAATATACACATATTTTTCGCACAGATCTAATTTAATAAAATTTCACATCCATTATATTTAAAATAACAAACGAATAAAATTTTTCCTTCTTAACATTACAATTTGAAATTAGTTTTTCTAATGCTAAAAAATCTTTCAAAGAGTAGATATCAAGTAAATCCTTATTGAACAAAACAACAGTCTATAGGATGGAAAATAATAGAAAAACCAAATTAATCTTACATAACTCTACTGGTAGGCAAGCACTATTTTTCAAAGCTGTTCTATTAACAAACTTGTAAAAAGCAACCAAGAGTCGGTACTAAACTCCAATTTGACATCCAAATATGCAAAAGGAGAACCAAAAAAAATAACAAATAAAAAATTAAGAAGGCAAGCCATACCAAAAGAGCTACAGAGCGGGAAATAACATAGTAGAATAAACATTTGAAAAAAAAATATATAAACCTTCAATCAAATTTGCCTAATTTGTGTTTCATGGTACCCCCACCACTGGCTTTTCTTGTGCAGTTCTCAATCTTTGACACCTTTTGGTTGCAAAATCTAAAAAAACGCAAACAGAAGGTAGTTCAGAATTTCAATTAAGAACATTTCGTACATTGTGCATTAATTTCCACAGTTATGGAAGCTGGGAAATTTCCAAAACTTTTCTGTTTCTAACGTCTCTTTTAGCTCTTTTAATTCTTTTATATTTACACTAATGGTACATACTAAGAAATTCGAATGTATGGAAATTGTAGTGATTGTTCATAGTAATGGTACATAATATGTAACAGACCAGACTAACTCAAATCTATGGGGTTTCAAAACATTTGCTGATCAATTTACAATCAAATAAAGAACAAAATAAAAGACAATAAAAGTAGCTCATATATGCGGTTGCCAATATACCATAGAAGATCATGGACGTTTGATGAATTTTACAAATGAATCGGAAATCCCAATAGAATGCATGATATGGTAAAGATAGATAGACCAAGCAGAGGAATAACATACCTGAATGAGAAAATAACTATGCCAAGATCAAGCTTCTACTTTTCTTGTCCGGTCATCTGAACTCGATTTGCATTGACGTTGGTGGTGAAACTGAATGGTGTCTTCTGGTAGGTAGCATGAAGCGATTCATCCTCTGTGCTAATCTTCACCTTGGAAATATGCTTGAATTTGTGCCACTCGGAACCACTTTCTCCTTGGTTTGCAATCTTCAGCAGCAGCTCCTCATCACAACGGATATTTAGCTTACGTGACATTGTGGTTGTCAAGTAATCTGGTAGGAGTTTCATTTTATAATCCCTTAAACTCATGAGCTGCAAAGATTTAGGGTTGATTACAGCTTTTAGATTTGGGCAGTGGTTGATTCCAATAATTGAGATGCTGGGCAAATTTGAAATTCTCGCCAAGTTTGGATTTCTAAGAACACGAATATCTTTGATTGACGGGATATTCTCTACAGTAATCAGCTTATCAGCACCAAGAATTTGTAGGAACTCCAAAGAAGTAGCATAGAGCAGAAGACCCTCTGGAAGAGATCTCAATTGGGGACAAGCTTCTATAAATAATTTCTTCAGTTTGGGCATGGCTGGTTGTCCCTTATTCCACTGCCACTCTTTCCAATTGGGCATCTCTTCAAAGATTAGATAATTTAGTTTGGGAAATGCCAGTCTAGTAGAACCACTTATTGTATGAACTATTGGATCTTTGCTTTTGGTATCTCCCTGCATGAACTCTTCTCCCACCCTCTCGACTGAATATGCACCTTCAATTGTAAGTCTATGCAAGTTGGGGAGTTGGCCTAACATGGGAAGCACCTCAAAGCAAGCACACTTAGAAATTACAACATCTCGCAAGTTTGGAAGGGTTGCTCCCAAATTCAACCAATTAGGAAGACATCTACCAAAGTAACCATGAATCAAAACTATTTTTAGAGAACGTGGAGGACAAAGTTCATTTAAAACATCCTCTATTGATATCTTCTTCTCATCAGTTTGGGATAGTTGTGCTTCCGAGCTCATGTACTGAAGGTGCAATGTTTGCAACAGATTCTTGCTTCTAAGATTAGCTCTTTCTGCTATGTTCCTATCAGATACTCTCTCTAAGCCCTCTAACACAAGTTCAATCAGTTTTGATAAAGATTCTAACCCATCTAGGCTACTGAATCCCTCCAAACTATTCTTGTATGGAACAAAGCCAACGAGGTGGGAGAGTTTTTCTAGATTATTTAATTCCTTTGGGATTGCCTCGACCTTTGTATATTCAAAATTAAGATACCTCAGTTCCCGTAGATTACCAATGCTTGGGGGGACATGTGACAACTCTTCACAGCAATAACAAGAAAAATATACTAAATTTCTTAGATTTCCTATGGAATTTGGAATTTTTACTAACTTTGTATTACTGACATCTAAGTATCTTAGATGCACGAGGTCACACAAAGAATCTGGTAGGATTGACAAATTGGAATCGGACGAACCGAGAATTATGCTACGGAGATTTGAAAAGGCTTTACACAGATTATCAAGTGGAATTTCAGGTTCAAAATAAATCAATGTTCTCAATCCTTTTTCCTTTTTGAGTATTTCAATGTTTACCTCATTTCCCTCTATTGATAGCCTTCGTAATTTCATGGAACCCTCAAACCTAGATACAGCTTGTCCCCCCCGTAATAGACAATTCTCATCTTTTCCTAATAGACAGGCGAAGGACCACAAAATGTCATGCATTTTGCATTCAACTTGATTAATGTATTTATTGGTATCTTCCAAAATATTACGCTGCAATAATTCTGTATAATACTCATTTCCCAACTCCCAAAAATCATCCTTATCTTGCAAAAATCCTTCTGCTAGCCAACTATAGATTAAATCGATTTTCATAAACTCAAAATCTTCTGGAAAGAGGGAGCAAAAGATGAAACACTGCTTCAAAGGCGGTGGAAGGTCCTCGTAGCTCAAATAGATTGCCCGATGGACATCTCCCGGGAGCCCGTCCGTAGACCACACGTTGCTTCTAAGAATTGCCTGCCAATTTTCTCTCGAATTACCCTTTGTGCAAAGTACACCACTTATGCTTTTGATGGCAAGGGGCAGACCATCACATTTTTCAACAATTTGCATCCCGATTTCCCGGTGATCTTCAATCTCACTCTCAATCCCATTTGGAAGTACCTATATATCATATAAGTAATTTAACATGAAGTTAGTACCTTTGAATGTTTCTTTAACTGAAGTCTTCAAAATTAACGCCCAGTGTATTAAAAAATTTAGCGGTATAAAGATTAAAGAATATAGATCAAAATTGGGCAACTAGTTGTGATACAGTTGAAACACTACATAGAACACATTAAAATTGTGGTCTGAAACGCTGCATCCAACACATTGTAATGGAGGAAATTGAATTGAAAGTATAGTATAGCTGTGTGTAAACAAAGAGATGTGGGAAGTCATTTTATTTTGTTATAAACGTACGAAGTGTATTACTCTTTTTTTATATCAGATACCTATGCAAATAAAAAAAAAATCCTAAAATCAACTTCCAAAATAAAATGGAGAGTTTAAGGTCAGAACCTTTCTCTGGTCGGTTATTGATAATAAAATTCTCGAATTTTTTTTATAAACCATAATTAAAAAATATATTTTTATAAAACTATAAGAACCGAAATGCCATTTCGGTCTGCTATTTTTTTTCCGGATAGAAATGACACTTCGGTACATACTGGTTTCACAAGTTTAAAAAAAAACAAGTGTAATCGTTGGTGTAACACCCATGGACCGAGATGCCATTTCGGTCCAGAGTTTTTTTTAGCCGGGACCGAAATGTCATTTCGGTACTTTTTTTTTATTTTGGATTTTCTTATAAATACCCTTATTCTCCCACCAATTTCGGTCCAGCATTTCGGTCCGGTCCCCTTTTTGGATTTTCTGTGGAGGCTGATCTGAAAACTTGTGAAACCAGTATGGCCGAAATGGCATTTCGGTCCGGAATAAAAAAAATGGCGGACCGAAATGGCATTTCGGTTCTTATGGTTTTTGTAAAAAAAATAAAAAATCATGTTTGTTTCGTAAAAATATTTTTTTTCATTATGATTTATAAAAAAAATTCAAAATTCTCACCCAAGAAACACTAATATCCAGAGGATGCAATATTACGTTGGGCATTTGTTTGAGTCAAATGGTGGAGAGAAGAGACTGTAGATGTACCAGAACCATTTTGTAAATAATAAAGTAAGAAACATGTAATAGAAGTAAGGAGATCTTAATCTTATGCAACTTGTGAACAATATAGAAGTAAAAAACAAAAGTAGAGAATATATAAGCAAGTTAACAACATAACATCTAATATTAATTTAAAATTAGGTGTAAATAATAAAGTACCATCTTAGTTTTTAGAAATACCTGTTTAATTAATAAGGACCAGCCATCCTCGTCGGATAACTTCTCCACTCGATGTGATTTTGTTGCCCTCATTGCATTCGCGACTCTTTCATCTCGACTGGTAACAAGTAACCTACTCCCATGTGCTCCACTACTCATGGGAGCCCGCAACAAGCCATCCCAAACTGCTCGGCTCTCGGCCCAAACATCATCGAGAACAAGAAAGAACTTTTTCCCATTGACGTGCCTCTCGAGTATAGGCACAAGCTCCGATCTTTCATTGGTGTACCCGGGCTCACCTCCTGCCCCCCGGATCACACATTTCACGACTTCTTCTCCTTTCACCTCCTTTGAGACACATACCCAAATTTTTAACTGAAATTCATCCTCAATTCTCGGATTATTGAAAATCTTTTTAGCTAGAGTGCTCTTCCCAATTCCTCCCATTCCCAGAATAGCAACAACACAGACATTTTCTCTAACCCCCTTCTCTTCTTCAGTCAGCCAGCTCACTAGCATCTCTGTATCTTCTTCAATTTTTTCTCCCACAATATCATCTACCACAATCAAGTGATCAGTCTTGCGGCTGATGATTGAGTCCACTCGACGAACTCCATGCGTAGGAAAGATTGGCGATTGGGTCAAACCCAGATCAGTCCTTCTCTTGGCAATACCCTCTAGCCTTGAATTGATATCCTTTATTTTGGAACCAATTTCGTGAGCAAAGAAGGGATTCCCGAAGCAAGAGAGCAATGGGAAGCCACAGCGAGAATGCGAACTGGAGCCGGCGAGGCGCTCCTTTGCCTTGATCTGACAGAGGTCGATGACATCATCGGCATCATACATGACATCCTTGAGCTGCATGAGCCAGCGTTCAATGGTCCTGTCGTTGCTCTGCTTCCTCTCGGCATCGGCAAGGACACATTGAATGTCACGAACGGTCTCATCAAGCTTCTCAATCTGGCCAGGGATGCCAAGCAGCATGCCCACCTCATCAGTCACCATTTGCACGAGAAATTCACTAAACTTTGATAGGAAGGCATCGAGTATCATCGCCATCTTAATATGTTTGAATGAGAGCTGCAGCTAGTGCTCAGAGAAAAAGAGAGAGAAAGAGTGAGTGGAATTAATGGTGATAGTTGGAGAATGGGGTAATTTGGAACTAAATAGTTGGTGGTTGAGATGAGCAGGACAAGTAATATTAATTATACAATCGATCCTTTGGCACATGTGAAGGCAACAGTGTAAAATAAAATCGGATAAATAAGTTCACGATGAGCTGGAAGACAGAGGTTGGAGACCGATAGGATGTTGACCAGCTCTAATTCAAAAAAATAATTTGTTTTAATAAATCAATATATCATTTAGATCGTTAATTTATTGTATTTAGTAATTTGTTTCAGTAACATTTGGTTTATTTACTGGTTCTCTAGCTGAGAGAGATATTTATGAAGGCTTGGGTAATGAATATTTCTTCTCAAGATACTCTTTTATATCTAAACAAAATGATCTCAATATGACTCGATGATACTCTTTACTATCGCTAGAATAATCAATTTCTTTTATTAGTGTAAATTGTCTATTATTTAACTATAAATTAAGAGTTCAATTTTGATAAGTAAAAGAAATTGATGCCAAAGTTCATGATTTAATTAAAGTATCCTAACCAATTTTATTGTGCGAATTTATATTAAGCAATAGTACTTATTTTAAAAGTTGTATATATTAATGGTTTGTGTAGAAAACAATTTACTTAATTATGAGTGGTGTGTGATTGGTATGAAGTTAATGTTCATTAATGGAATTTTTATGTCATGTATATATTAATTATATATAATATTTGATCAAAACGAAGCTGGTATCTTTTGTTTTTTTTTTCTGCATTAAACATGAAATTTTGAATTGATTACTTTGGTGATTTAGTGGATGCAACAATGCTATCAGTGAGGCATCATCTATTAGAAAATAAACAGGTAAATTATATAAAAACAGCCGATCAATTTCAATTTGATGGGACTTCATTAGTTTCATTTTTGTTGTTTGCTTATCAAACAAAGACGACCTTTTTTTTCTTAACTGTGCGCAGAATAAAATATTACCACAAGAGCAAATTAGAAAGAGATAAAAGGGCCAATAATTTTTCATAATTATTTATATTTATTTCATGGGAAGTGATATATTTGTTGTTTTACTAATAGATTTGATGAGATTGACTTATTCCTAATAAATGATGTATCAATTATCTAAATTTACATTTTAGTTTGTTCTTGATACACACACTCACACACTGAAAATTTGACATGAAAATACACATATAAAAAGGCATCAGGTTGCCATTAATTATGTATTTTAATATCCAAGTCGTTGGAGCATATTAAGATGTATTGCGACAATAATTCGGCACGACATATAGCTTCAAATCCCGTGTTTCATGAAGGGAACAAAACATATAGAAGTGGATTGCCACTTTATTAGAGAAAATGTTCAAGCAAAAGAAATTGAAACACCATACGTAAAAAGTGAAGATCAACTCGCGGATATCTTCACCAAAGGATTGGATCCGAGTCCATTTGAGAAAATTACAAGCAAGCTAGGATTGTACGATATATACATCTCTAGCTTGAGGGGCCGGGGAGTGTTAAAATATAACGGCTAGTTTCAAATTTTATTTGTAACGGCTAGTTGTAGGGAATAGTGTCATGTAATTAATAGACTAGGAAATAGTGCTTGTAATTAAATAGAATAGGGAATAGTGCAACGGCTAGTTTTTTATTTCTTTTATAAATAGAGATACATATAAAGCTGAAAATAAGAATGCAATATAATTTGTTTTCTTAAACCTCTTCTCTTCTCTCATCTTACAAAAATAAACAGGTTTGGATCTAAAGAGTTGGTGGGGCGAGATGAGCTGGACAAGGAATATTATAGTATCCTTTAGCACATGCGAAGGCATTGAGATCTGAACAAGTTGTTTCCTTGATTGATGAGATTTTAGTAGCTTTCCTGCAACCTGCAGCACTGTTAAAAAAAATTGGATAAAAAAATTCAAGCTGAGCTGGAAGATACTCTTTGGAGACCAAATCTAATGGCATGACTAAACATCATTAAATTCAAAAAAAGTTGGTCTACCTATGATTAAATTATTCATAACTAAACATCATTCTCTTCACCCCGTAATAAATAACTTATCTAAAACAACTAAAGCTGAACACACTAGCAGATCACATGCGCAGATATAAACAAACGAGGTGGGGTTGATGTATGTGAGAGAGAGAGAGAGCGAGTGTCAAAGAGAAGATAGCGATAAGTGAGAATGGAGGTTCAAAGTTCAGAATTTGTATATAAAACACAGCAAAAAGTGGCGATTAGAAATAGTTAGAGAAATAAAAGAGAGATCAATTGTAAAATCAGAACTGGAATCGGAATTGCAAATCTAGTGAATCAATAAAAATAGACCGAATTGAACGAGAACTCAGATTTTTTAGACTGAAGTTTAATTTGTACTTAAAAAATAGAAAACATATTTTCAAAAAAAAAATTATTAAGGCAAACGAATATTTCTAATGTTGATTACATTGATAAGTTAGTCATGCATAATACACATGTTATATTTTTAACTACAAATGCAAACAAAATTTATATGAAAAATTAAAATTAAAATTATAATTGAAAATAATAATAATTAAATCTTCGGTATAATGTGTGATTTAGATAATTCATTAAGTTGAAACCAATGAATTCA
This sequence comes from Carex parvula, assembly GCA_025461045.1. NCBI lineage: Eukaryota > Viridiplantae > Streptophyta > Magnoliopsida > Poales > Cyperaceae > Carex > Carex parvula. The sequence continues at coordinate 83,590 of JAJGRW010001112.1, forward strand.
TAAAAAATGATAACTAAGATGCAACATAAAATCGAATGAAGTGTATCCTACTTAAAGCAAGCTTTCCTAGGGCCATGTTACTCTTGACTCGATTGTTCATTATTTTTGTGCTCCAATCATATCCCACATCCTTCTTTTTGTACTCGGAGACCAAATTTTATGTTTTTTAGATTTTTTTTTTTTTCAAATTATTTAGATTGGTACAAAATCATTGTTTCTCCCCACCCCCTTCCTATATTTTTTTTCATAGCAACATTAAAAGAAAATCCATTATCTTCTTATAGTAGATAAATCTGTCTGTAAATGTTTTTCAAAGATAATTGCGCATGCGCGCGTCCATACATTAATGTACTTCTTTTCAGACAGATTAATAATTATGCTTAGCATATCAATACACAATAATGTACATTTTTTTAGAAAGACAAAAAATAAAAGTAAAATAACCAGTTCAATAATATTTGTTAATAAATAGTACAAAAAGTAGCAATAATTGTAAATTTCATTTACCCTCCTATATTACTTTCAAATTTAAAACAAAATGTATTTTTGGACATCATTGGTTCACGATTAATGGAACTTATGGACTATAATAGCTTCTCATAGTAAATAAACATGTTCTTTTTCATAAAAAGTAAAAATAGAGTTGGCATTTTGTAAAGTGGGCTTATAATTTGTTATTCTTTCTCTGTTTACATGGGCATGGGTCAACAATAATGCATGAAGCGCTGGCACGTCCTTGCCACATGACTTAACAATTGACTCATCATTGACTGCTACTCTTTGGATGACTTTAGAATCAACTACTCTATCCACATTGGCTTCACCTTTCTTTTTTATCCTCTTTGACTTCCACTTTTCTATTTTTTTTTCTTTCATCAATAAAAACATTGTCTATTTTCTTTTCTTTTCTTCTTTGCCAGCCATTGACAATGATCTTTGAATGAATTTAGAGTCCACTACTTTCCTCCAAGACCTTGCCTCCATAAGTCTAATTTAGCCTCCTACTTATCTTTAGACTTATGGAGGCAAGGTCTTGGAGGAAAGTAGTGGGCTTGACCATAGAATAGAATCGAAATCGGAATCGGTCACTTGACCGTAGAATAGGAATCAGATGAATCGGTAGGAATTGACGAAATCGGATCGGAAACTCATATTTTTTGCCAGAAGTTATTTTGTACTAAAAAATATGAATAAATTGATAAAAAAATAATCTATCAACAATATATGTTTAGACAAATAATTACACTCAAATAATGCACTAATATAATATAATACAAACATTCAAAAAATAATAGAGTTAATTTTAAATTAAAAACATAAAAATAAAAAAGTTAAGAAATAGTAATTTATAAATAATGCAGTACAAAAATAAATTCAACTACTATAAATAATTTTTTTATAAATATCCAAACATATATTCAAGCACTCACACCATTGACAACACAATTATTGTAACAATCAATTCCAACATTAATCTGAATTTTCGATCTGATTAATTTAAAGAAGAAAATATTATTATGGAAGAGTAATTAAAATAAAAAAATCCAGATGGTCCCAATGAGGGATTAGTTCGAAACCCAAGAGTAATGTAAATATTGTTGTTACATTTTATAGCAACAAAATTGAGCTATTGTAGTGGTAAAGCTTTTTGTTGTCACCCCAGTGACTTTGGTTGAAGCCCCACATGTCACAATTATTAGAGAAATTTTGGGAGAAAAAATATTGGAAGCTGGAACGAGTGGAATTTCCGGAAAACAGCCGTTTCGGCCGAAACTTGACTGGAATCAACCATATCTCGAAATTTAACTGGAATTGGACCGATTCAGCTGAAATTTGACTGAAATCTGACTGAAATCAGACCGTTTCAGCAGAAATTCGACGAAAAAATCAGGTAACGCGTAACTCGGCCAGAAATCGTGCCGGTACCGGCCGATTCCGGTCCGAAACGGCCGATTTTTCCTTCTATCTTAAAAAGTTTGGTGTGTGAGTTTGTCTAGTCGGCAACACCTGTTTTAGCCTCCTTAAGTGTCTTATGGCTTCCTTAGTTGCTTATACTTCCGAACATCGATTCTTTGTGAATATTAAGGTCACCTCCTTTAACCTTCTTTTACTCGAAATCCTATTCCATGGCTTGGTCTTAACGCACCTTAAGACAATCGAGCAAGGAGCTGCAAAATTTACAGTATTGTGGAAGTTTATACCAGTTGATTTTCTCAAGCAATAACCACAAACCATTCTTCATGAATTACACAATAAAAAAAGCTGCTAAACAACAAACAAACACTTATAAATAATATGAGTGAGGCTATTTTAAGTCCCAAATTAGGAGACTTCAATTAAAATAAAGTTCTATTACGACTTACTAATTATGAGTACGCATCCTCTGCA
>JAJGRW010001113.1:0-60823 GCA_025461045.1 Carex parvula
TTCTACAAATACGCAACGGAATTACGAAAATAGAGGAATTACGAAGTTCGGCACTTCCCGGCAAAATTTTTCCGCGAGATTAAATGTTAGATTTATTTTAGATTTAGTTAGATTTATTTTTAATTGTTAGATAATTATAATTATTTTAAATAGGTTACTTGTTAGATAATTTGTAATTGTTAGTAATTGTTAGATAATTAGAATTTTTAGTAATTGTTAGATAATTAATTTCAAAATTCGGATTTATTTGAAATAGGTTAGATTTTATTTTTTAAATCGGATTTATTTTAAATAGGTGATTGAATAAGTTATATTTTATTTTGAATATGTTGGTAATTAGATTTATTTTTAAACATGTTAAATTTATTTTAATAGGTTACCTTGAATATTTTGAAATATGTTTAATTTAGATTATTTTTAATAGGTTAGATTTTATTTTGAAATTCGGAATTTGGAAATATGTTAGATTTTATTTTTCAAATCGGATTTATTTTTAAAATAGGTTAGTAAATAGATTTATTTTTTGAATATGTTATATTTTATTTTTAAAATTTGTGAATATGTTAGATTATTGTATTTATTTTCTAAATTCGGATTTATTTTAATAGGTTAGATTTATTTTTAAATTCGGATTTATTTTAAATGTTAGATAAATAGATTTAATTTAAGTAGGTTTATTTTATTTTTTAAATTCGGATTTATTTTAATAGGTTAGATTTTTTATTTTAAATTCGAATTTATTTTTAAATATATAGATAAATAAGTTAGATTATTTTTGAATATGTTAGATAAATAGATTTAATTTTTTAAATAGGTTATATTTTATTTTCAAATTCGGATTTATTTTTATAGGTTAGATTTTATTTTTTAAATTCGGATTTATTTTTAAATATGTTAGATAAATAAGTTAGATTTATTTTTGAATATGTTAGATAAGTAGATTATTTTTCAAGTTCGGATTTATTTTAAAATAGATTTATTTTCAAATTCGGATTTATTTTTCACATTCGGATTTATTTTTCACATTCGGATTTTTTTAAAATTAGATAAATAGATTTATTTTTCAATTCGGATTATTTCTTAAATATGTTATATTTTTTTAAATATGTTAGATTATTGGATTTGTTAGATATTGCATAAATAAGTTAGATTTATTTTTAAATACTGTTAGGTAAATTCAGACTATTTTTAATATTGTCATTTAATATGTTGATACAAATGTCACATAATGATGTTCCTCGTGAATAGATTGAGGAAATGACGCAAAGAATGCCGACTTTTTATTAATATCCCAAAGTTAATACGAATTAATAAATATACCCGGACTCTGACTGATTCAGCAGAAAACTACCCAACACGGCCATTATCTGGCCGGCCATGTACCTTCCCCTCAGCGGCCCAGAAAATGGCCGGCCATGTACCTATTTTTTTTTTTTATTTTTTTTTTTTTTTATTTTTTTTTTTTTTTTTTTTTTTTTTAGAGAGACACTATGATGATCAAAATATTGAAATTCTAACTCTGAAAATTTGAAATTTTTGTTTTAAATTATTTGTTATATTACTTCCTTTGAGGAGGGATCAAAGTTACAACAACCATTTTTTTCATTTTCAAAGTCCAAATCGTCGATCCAAACCGTTCGTTTTGAGGGTCAAAGTTACTGAGCTACTCGGATTGAATGATAGAAATGAAAATCTTAATCGGAAACTTCAACTCAAGTTTTGAGGGTCTCCCTTCGTTTTTTGGCGATTCTGAATTTCGCCATCCAGCATTGCTGGCACTGAAGCTATGCGCATTTTCACAAGCTTTCCGAAAAGTGCTCATTTGCTGAAATCGGACACTCGAGCGCCGTTTTATGACCGTTTGAAGTTTCATCGTCGTTTTTCTCCTTTTCAGTGAAGATATCGTCCCTATTCATATCGTATTTTAGCGTAATTTACCGTATTTTAACGTAATTTAATGCAATTTAACGTAATTTAACATAATTTAGTGTTATTCAACATAATTTCAATTAATCTATCGTATTTTAGTATAAATATGCTAATTATACATCAAAGAAGTAATATAACAAATAATTTAAACAAAAATTTAACGTATTTCAGAGTTAGATTTCAATATTTTGATCTTCATAGTGTTATTTTGATCATCATAGTGTTATTTTGATCATCATAGTGTTATATTTTGATTATCATAGTGTTATATTTTGATCAATTTTTTGTACCCATCTTAATAAATAGTAAAAAAATTCAAAAAAAATGTAAAATTGGATCTGCAAGCACATTTTATTTAGATAATCATGTTGAACGGTTTGGATCGACGATTTGGACTTTGAAAATGAAAAAAATGGTTGTTGTAACTTTGATCCCTCCTCAAAGAAGTAATATATCAAATAATTTAACAAAAATTTCAAATTTTCAGAGTTAGATTTCAATATTTTGATCATCATAGTGTCTCTCTAAAAAAAAAAAAAAAAAAAAAAAAAAAAAAAAAAAAATAGGTACATGGCCGGCCATTTTCTGGCCGGCTGAGGGAAGGTACATGGCCGGCCAGAAAATGGCCGGTTTGGGTAGTTTTCGCGAATCAGTCAGAGTCCGGGTATATTTATTAATTCGTATTAAACTTTGGATATTAATAAAAATGTCGGCAAAGAATGTCCGTCGAGTTATTCGACGGCCCAATGCCATCACCGTATCAACAAAATATGTCCCAAATAGAAAGTTGGTTTCCACAAGGACCACAATATTATCCACAAAATCCCCCCCAAATGTCAACCGCCGTATCCACAAAATACCTCCCAAATGCCGGCATCGTATTATCATCAAGATTCTAACTATTATCCACAAAATCCCCCCCAAATGCCGGCACCGTATTATTCACCGTATCCTAACCCTTCATATGGAGGTACTGCTTCTATAGGATCGAGTCAATACACCGCCCATATAGGAGGTACTGCTTCGGGTGGATCGAGTCAACATGGACTCCGATATATGGACTGTCGGTAAAGATGGACTTGGGTACTCCTGTGTTACCGGGCATTGGATCGATGATAATTGGGTTTTACAAAAAAAGGTTTTAAGTTTTCGGGTATTGGAATCTCCGCACATTGCACAAATAATTTACCTATCAATTATTGAGGTTTTACAAGAATATAATCTCAAAAGAGATTTAGAGAACAAAATTTTTTCTATCTCATTCGATAATTCTAGCAACAATATAGCGTCCATCGATCATTTCACCCGGTCCCTAACCCCAATCATGAATGGTGCAATGTTTCACCAAAAGTGTGCTTGCCACATACTTAACCTTACCGTAAAAGAGGTCCTTAAAACACAAGCCGTAAAGGCATTGATAATTAAATTTAAGGGAGGTCTTGCCCATGTTTATTCAAACGGAGAAAGAAAATAACATTTCGCAGCTTTGTGTGAAAGGTTGGATTTGGGCAAAATGAGAGTACCTTGGGATATAGATACCCGCTGGAATTTCACCTATAGAATGCTGCACCGATGCATTCCTTACAAGAAGGCTATAGGGGAGATGTTGAGATCGATGGCCGAAGGAACCGATTTGGAACTCACCGAACCCGAATGACAGCAAATAACAATGCTTGCACAATTCCTTGAAACCTTTTTCACCGCAACCGTCAAACTATCATGCTCGTACACACCGACGGCACATGAGTTGCTTCACCATCTCTACTATATTTCCAAGGTGTACCGTGACATGGAAGATAATGCTAGCTCCGATCACCCTCTCCAACCGATCGTAACAGCCATGAAAGGAAAATTTCTTAAATATTGGAAAGAGGTACCCCTCGTGACCGTTCTCGCAATCTGCCTCCATCCGACATACAAGAAGAGGTTCACGGTAAAAATACTTCAACAATACAAGAGAAATCTAAAATTAGACCCAAGGAATGAGGAGCCCAGCGTAACAGTAGCATTGGAGGACATGTTTGCCATATACAGCGAAAGAAGAAATGTCAACCAACCGCCTTCAACCCGTGGCGTGAGGTATGAATATAAATATACATGTGTTTTTAATATTTATTATTTATAATATCTACATTATTTGTCGACAGCAGTAGTGGATTGTTAGGCGATTTCCAGGATGATGACGACCCGTACACATCCCAAGGTAATACAAACGAGTTAATGAGCTACTGTTTGGGGACCAACGAACATGAATCCATTGAGTTCATGGATTGGTGGAGGAGGAATGCAAGTGCCTATCCAACGCTGGCAATGATGGCCCGCGACATATTTGCCGTGCCCGTGTCAACCATCCCTTCCGAATGTTGTTTTAGTTCGGCGAACATGATCCTCACCGATAAAACGCAGTAAGCTGGGTGCACATGTTTTCGAGATACTTGTGTGCTTGAAAGACTGGATTGATGCTGAAACTCGCACGCAACATGCCATGGAAGCAACATCATCCGGTGTTGAAACTCAAGAAAGCGGTACCGAGGAGCCTGAGCCTAACGAGGATTCAGACGGTGAGCAAGAGAGCGAACTATGGTATATGCACAACAACTACTAGATAGGTAGTGTCGGTATAAATTTCTAACCTCTTTTAATCTTTATTGTTATTTTTTTAAATTATAATTCCTAAATATTTCAATTGTTTCATTTTAAAGAAGAATTACTAACAAAAAAAAGTTAGAACTCCGCCTATGTTATTTTACATAGCCGGTCCCAAGCCCGGAATAAAGGAGGAGGATAACTTTTGTTTTTAAATTTATTGTTTTAAAATAATTTGGTTTTAAAGATAAAAAATAATTCGGTTTTAGAATAATTCGGTTTTAGAATAATTCGGTTTTAACATAATTCGGTTTTGTTATAACAAAAATTATTGAGTTCAAATAAAAAAAAAAACAGAAACGAAAAACCAGAAACAAAAAAGAAAAAAAAAACAGCAAAAAAAAAAAAAACGGCCCAGCCCTCCCCGGACCGGACCGTTGAACCGACCCGACCCAGGCCGTGGACCCGTCGGGTTTAGGCCGGGTTTGAGTTGGCCTAACCAAACCCAACCCGCCGGACCCTACCCGACCCGAGCCAACGGCTGGACCGGATGAGTTTGGACCGTACCGACCCGACCCGGACCGTTTTCAATTGCCTAAGGTGAGAAGAACTGAAGAAGTTTGAAGAATGGTCTGGTTCTCTCTGTGGCGTTTCTTTAGTTGCATTTGGTGTGGCGGTCAACACTCAACAAGCATGAAGCATTTAGATTATAGACAAGTGACTTTGACATTCAAGTACCTAAATATTTTTTAGTTGTTAGTCAAGTAAGGGTGATTAACACTTACTAAATAAAAATTTTAAGTTGTCCAAGTCATAAGCTCTTATATATGTTTATTTGCCGTAATAAGGAAATTTTTCATATTTGTATTATAATTCTTTAGTTGTTATTTACTTGATTCACATTATAAAAATAAACCATTGTTAATTATTAGATAATCATCCTTGTCAGTACGGTATCAATAATCATCTTAACAAAAATATTACTAAAACTAACTATAACAAATAAAAAGTAGCATTTGTAACATTTTTAAACAAAGGAACTCACAAATCCCACAAGAATTTGTGCTTTGTAACATTTTTAACACACCAGCATATGGCTAAATTTATGCTGAAATGCTTGTGTACAGTTACCCTTTGCTACAAGTCTACAATCCATTTAGATTTGTTACTGTAATTGAGGTCCTCTGACCTCGCATCCTCTGAGATATCTCAAACTTTGAGTGTTTTTTCAGAATATCTCAACCGTTCAAATAAGTTATACAAAAATCTTAAAGCACAAATATTACTGGCCCCACGCTATCCCCCCAATAGTCACCGGACACGTCGGTCACACAAAAGTTGAGGTACCTCAGGGGATACGCACTCAATTGATGTGTGAATGTGGCGCATCAATTGTATACGGAGGTTGAATCAATAAAGAGGGGATGAGGTGGTCCTACTTTTACACGGTGGATCCAATGTATGTACAACGGGTTGATCCAATCAATTGAAAGGACCACTAATTATTAGGTCTCCTGCCAAGCTGGCTATGTCAAGTTGTGCTTATTTGGCTTATATTTCTTTTTTATGTCTTATATTTCCTAGGTGTTATCATTATTAGTACTAAAAATTGAAAACTCATAATATGAAAATAAATATAAAAAACTAAAACACCAAATTACAAAATAACCACCTAAATCTAACACAAATTATAAAAATACACCTAATGTCCTTCAAATGAAAGATGCAAATGTTTTTGTTTTTTTAAAACCTTCGCAGAAACTGTCAAGTCGTGAGAGGAATCAAACTTTCAACTCATGTGAGAATATATATACTCTTCTACTGCATGAGACAATTTCAAAGCGGATTCATGTGTAGATTTGAATGATCTTTTTTTTTTTTTTTCTTTTTTTTTGAATTTTGATGTAACAGACAACTGTTTTGATTTGTGTTAAAATTATTGCACAGGAGAAATGATTGATAGTCATTGGTACATACCAAGAGGAACAAACACTCACAGCCTAGATACAAATTGTTTTGCTTCCATCTCAATTCTTCCAGTATTGATCGCTCACAAATATGTTGCTACATGATGTATTTACGAGTTCCTCAAAAGAATCAATGATTATAGTTACTCTAGCAAACAATGCAGAGACCAACCAATTGGTTCTAAAGGTTTAATTGACAACTTTTTATTTTAATATTATTGCAAATAGCTGTGCTTCTTTGCATATAGGCGGTTGTTAAAATATTATTTTTTGCTCAAAACAGTACGAGAAATAACATTTTTCTGCTATTTAAGAAAGTTGAAGTAATATAAGAAAGAAAAAGAAAATACAAAGAGAAAATCTATTCTTGTCAATGTTTTATTTATTTTATTTATCTATTTTTCTCAATGCACTACTACAGAAAAATAGATTGCACACGGACATTAATGGAAGAGCTACACAGATTTGCTGCCGTGTTTAAAGCCAGGGTGTATGAATAGGTCAGAAACTACACACGGATATTAAACCGTGTGTGATTATAATGATTTCTACACGGATTACTTTGTAAACCGTCGTGTACAAAGACCTACCGGTGTCGCTCTCCAAGTTACCGAGCTACATGGATATCCCCTAATCAACCGTGTACGATTACTCTTTCTACACGGTTTTGTATTAAAAGTCCGTGTACCTCTCTTAGCTATCATACACGGACGTTTGGTAAATATCCGTGTATAAATAGCTAATCTTTTTTGTATTTCCCCTCCAGCATTGCTATCATACACGGATTATTTATAAAATGTATGTGTATGATTATTCTTTGTACACGGATTTGTGTTAAATGTCCGTGTAGCTCTCTTAGCTATCATACACGGACATTTGTTAAATATCCGTGTTAAATAGCTAATTTTTTTTTGGTTTTTTCTATCATACACAGACAATTATTAAATATCCGTGTATAAATAGCTAATCTCTTTTTTTTTGTATATTTTGTTTTTGGGTTAGCCTCCAGCTTTGCTAGCCAGTTTTTTGCAACAGAAATTATACAAAATTCATATAGCAATAACATGATCCGAAACAGATTAATTAGCAAGAAATTCATATACTAAATTATACAATATTTTATACAACTCTATGCAAATCCATATCGAGGATTACAAAATTCCATGGTAAACCATCTTGCCCACATGCACCGCACATCGTTGATCTGATCCTCGGTGTAATGCGGTTGCTTTGTCACATTCTACAATTATAATTTGATAATAGTTAGTATTTCAGAAAAGGTAGATATCAATTGCTTATTATATAGGAACAATTAATATGAAGTACATACCGCTTTTGGGAATAGGAATTGTATTCTTTCGACAAAGTCAAACATGAATATCATCGTGTAATAAGCGCATTCCCAACCCTCCAACTGTTGCGGGCTCTGAAATTTACATTTAGCGGCCTTTGTTAGAATGACAATAATTTTTTGAACAAGATATGAAATTACTAACTCATAAAGTGTGCTCACCAACATCCACTTCCAATTCAACTTAGATTTCTTGCGCTTGCCCGTGCTATATGATCCTCCCTCTTTAATATATTTCGCAAAAGCCCTTACAAAATTGAGTGAATGTAATTAGCAATTTTATAATTTGATATGATTGAAAGAAATTCAAACCTAGTGAATTATTATTGCTTACTTATTCACAAAAGGGAAGATAACTTTGCACTTGTCAAGCGCGATTCTTCCTTTGGGCTTACAAGAATCAACAATTATGCCCACATTTAGGTACGGCACAATGAGAATCGAACACCAATGTTTGCTGTGGGATCGAGGAGAAGAATTATAGTACTTTAGCATATAATAGTGACACAAGTGTTTGCTATGGTTGATGGTGTGATTTCATTTTTTTATGTTTAACTTTTATTTCCTTTATACAATTCTTTAATTAAAATATAAACAACAAATAAGTTAAGATTAGAACTAACCTCTGGTGGTATGGCATGAGAATGAATTTCTTCTCCTCCGCCTTAGCACGATGCATCGCAGAACACATGTACTCGATAGCCATATCCGAATAACATGTCACTGCCGTAGAACTCACTTTCTCGGGGTCCAGAAATATGCACAAGTTCTTCTTTTCAACCATCTCATCGCAGTTTCGGACTAGCTTCCTGAAAACTCATCATATTGAAATTAGAATATATATTTGAGTTCTATACAATAATAAAAATAATTTTTGATCACTAACATGAGGAAAATGGTGATGAATGACACATCGAGCCATTTGTCGGATGACGAGTGGTGGAAAAGGTCCTTGAAGTCTTTGAACGACAGCACGAGATCCCTGCCTTCGTGTAGAAACATCCCAGGTGGGACAGGGATGATGATGTCATTCATGCCTTCGGGCGCCGTCATCAAGTGGTCGTGGAGAAGGCGCAAATCATCGGGCAAACGGCTGTATTCTTCTTCGGTGACCATAGGACGGGGCGGTGATTGTGGCGTGTCAGCCCCGACGTCGCAAGCCACCTCCTAGCGTACCGGTGACATCGCCGTACCGGTGACATCATCTCCTCGTGTCTGTTTCAAATTATAAATGAATTATTCAAGTATAACAAATAAGAATGATTTGAATGTGACAAAATAAATGAATTTTTTAATAGATTACCTGATCCAAAATAATCTGACCCTTGGGCCACTGGACAAATGACATCCGTGCATCATCAAGCACAAGCATATCGTCGGAAGGGACAGGAAGGGGTACGCGCTGCCATCCATCCACGACTAAGTCAACCTGCACCCATGCATGGTCGGGCCTTAGCTGAGGTAAGTGTACAGTATTGGCTCGTGGATGTACAACACCCTTAGCAATGGTCAGAGGAACACTATCAGGCCACAGGACGAGGTCGCATGCTCTGGGGTCCTGCAATTATCAGAAAGTTGTTTATTTTAATGGTGCGATATTGTATAACAAGGTTACAAACAGGTTTTAATTACCTTTTATATTATGAACAAGTATTGATTACCTTGAGATTATCCAAATCGTCTAAGGCCCACGTGCCGGATGCTTGACTACTTCGCCGAATTCCCGGCGAAATGGGAGGTGGTTGCTCAGATGGCTGCGTAGTTGCTGATCTAATTTGGCTCAACAACCTTGATTCCATCTCAGCAAACCTTGCGTCGTACTCTTTGCTCACCTCCGCGCGTATCTGCGCAACTATCTCGTCTTTGTTTATCTTGGCACGAGATTTTCTTCGAGGTTTTTGTCCCTCCACTCGGAACACCTCCTTCCAGCCCCTATAGGCCCCTACACCCCTTACTCGACCCGTGTGTTCTGGATTCTCGAGCGCTGCGGCCAATGAATCATTTTGTCTTTCGACACTCCGGGCACCCGAGTTGACCTCCTCCTCCACCTCCAACTGTTCAAGTAGAAGCATTAGTTATAGCAAAAGATAAAGTGATGTACCTTCGGAGTTATGATTTTGTACATGAGTTTCACAAAGTAATAACAAATGACTCTTACCATTCTTTGAGTCACGGGCTGCAAATCCTTTGGGAGTACTATCCTCCCGTCAGCGGTTACCTCGGATCTACCCATGAACCAATCTTGGCCCCTAGGATTTTGGATCCTAACCACGGGTGAGTCAGAATCCTTGTTTTGGTCCAGTATTTTCCTCCATTCTGCCTTCTTACCCTCGTAACCAGCTGACCCTAGATGGTGTGGATACTTGTTCAAGGCAACGAGCCTCCTGCCTTCATCACTTTTTGCCTTCACAGAAACAATGCAACAATCAGTTAATTTTAGAAAGATAAGTACATATCGAGAAATAATAAGCATTAATTTGGCACAAGTTAGATACCCGGAACTCTTCGGTCGACTTCAAAGCTTGAAACGCCTCCCAGTCCTCTTGTTTTAGCCATTTGTAGTAGCCTACCGGATTTCTCCCTTTCTCCATCCACACTGTCTTCAACGTGCTCTTGAATTGCTTCCAGCCCTCATTCATTATCCTCAGAGTCTTAACCTTTGGAACGTCGTTCGGGATGTTCCACTGTGCCTGTTTGACACCAAAATTTAGTGTATTCAAGTATAGATACATCAGTGAAAATAAAGCAACGAGTTGTTAGGCACTTTACCTTCACCATGTTCCACCACTCGTCCTTCTCCTCGTCCGTAAAATGATCCCATCTCTCTACAAGGATACTCGCTTTTTGCCTCACCAAACTCGTACACCAATTTGAGTATTTGATCCGTTTTTCACCCTGCGCACGCCCGTCTTTCGTGAACCAGATTTCCAACTGCTTCTGCTCGGACATGCCCGTGCACATTGTTGGCCCTCTTTTCTTTCTTTCTGATGAGGCAGTAGCTTGCTGCTCCTCTTCTGCCATCATATCTACATACTTATCCTCAACCGACATGGTTCTGCAAGAAATTAAAGATCAAATCATAATTGTGTACAAAGAGAATGCAAATAGTTGAGTCGAAAAATCTCTCGAATGAGAGCAAATTGACAACCAAAACCCTATATCATAATCTCTAAATCAATCAATTTTTTAAAAGAATCATGTTGGCAGATTTTTTGAATGAAAATACTTTTTACTCCCGAACAAGTTAAAATGAATTAACTTTTATCTAAAAGAAATAAAAAATGTAAGGTATAATAAAAATCAATGACTTTTCTTTTGAATATAATGGATAAGGTTCAATTTTTTTTAAGATGCAGATCCTATACATCAAGAAAATAAAATATAAATTAGATGTTGATTGACAGATTATTTCCTTTTTGTGTCTTTCAAATTCATGGAATCTTATATGGGCAATACAAAGATCTAAATTAGATCATATTGGCAGATTTTGTGCACTTCCACTTCCTTATTTGATTCTTTACATTTGCTTTAATTATGTTACTCAATAGGAAAGCTATACCATTTAATCATACATAATCATAATGAACAGTGGGCTTTTTAATCACTGGGTCTAATTAAAAGGCTAAAAGCCTAAAACTAAATAAATCTTGTACTGGGCAGAGATGGACGATTTTTTCACAAACAATAGTTAGGAACCCTAGGATCTAATTAATAAAACAGAGATTTAATTTTCCAATCCCAAGCAAAGTATTTCCTATTGTTCGGGAGTAAAAACTATAAAATCTCATTCCAAATCGCATTCATTAATGTATATTTATAAAACAGGAAAGATTCTTAAAAAAATGATAAAAATACAGAAATAAAGATTTTAAGTGATGACTACAAAAATTATACCGATATTCGTAGAGGAGGCAGAGGAGGAGGGAGAGGCGGAGGAGCGGTGGAGGAGCGAAATGTGGCAGAGGCAGAGGACCAGCGTGAGGAGGCAGAGGGAGACGAGCAGCGAGAGGCGGAGGACCGAGAGGAGGCGGAGGAGGCAGAGGGGAGGAGCGCAGAATTTGAAAGAGTTCGAAATTAATTAGAAGGGGAAATAAAATATCGGGCGCTTGGGATATAGGGAGCAAAAAAATTGTGTAACTGAACCTGGGACTCTTCCATAGACCGTGTAGCTCTCTTCCATTTCTACACGGACTATTAGCTAAACGTCCGTGTATAAATAGGTCCGACAGGCGGGTCCCAGGTTCAGTTCAGTTACAAGCAATTAATATTTCTAAAGTAATAATAAATTAACTAAAATTGTATATTTAAAATATTTAAAAACTTATACCGATATTTGTACCAAGCAACTAATATTAAAATCTAATACTGATATTTGATATTTTATTTTATTATTAAATGTTTTAACTAATATTTTGAAAACTAATACTAATATTTGGACTAAGATTTGAAAGCTAATTGTCCTTTTTTTTAATCTTTTTTTCCTTTTTTATTTGACAATATTATAAGCTAAAGTTGTAAAATTAAAAGCGACACGGTTTTAAACAAAATAAATATTATACATTATGCTTTTTTTTTTTCCTCTTTTTTTCCTTTTTTATTTGATATATTATAAGCTAAAGTTGTAAAATTAAAAGCTACACGGTTTTAAACAAAATAAATATTATACATTATGCTTTTTTTTTCCTTTTTCTCCTTTTTTCCACTATTTGAACAGTACCCTCGGCCCATAATCATTCATTGTGGTCGGACCGCATGTAGTCAGCTTCGTCTACCCCTTCAAGTGTTGCTACCTCAGCTTGCATGTCGGTACAAAAATGAGGTATTTCGTCGAACTGGTCGTACTCTTCTTCATCGACGACATTTTCTACCCCGACAATCCTTCTTTTTCCGGATAGGACGACGCTCAACCTATCATCACTCGGGTCAGTGGCATAAAAGACTTGGGTGGCTTGCTTGGCTAGTATAAACGGATCATCAACATGCCCAACCCTGTTAAAATCAACGAGTGTGAACCCGTCGCTATCAACTTTAACACCTCAGGTCTTCGACCCATTGACACCGAAACACGGGAATGCTTAGGTGAGGACTGTAAATGAGCTCCCAAATTTCTTCAATAACGCCATAATATGACTTTGATGCTATTACAGCCCGGTCATCTCCGGATCTACTGAATTCTTGAGAGGTCGCCACCAACGTCACCCCACTGTTTTGCATCGTGCTCTTATCACTCTGGGATTTTGTGTAAAATGTATATCCGTTAATCTCGTATCCTTGGAATGTTCTAACAACAATTTGGGGTCCTTCGCCAAGCAGTTTAACAATTTTAGGTACGGGGTGTGACTTCACTCTTTCTTTCAGCCATCCTACAAAAGAACGATTATGCTCGTTAGTAAGCCACTTCTGACTTCTCGTGTAGTTTTGTTGTTGAAGGATTGTCATGTGCTCATCTATATAGGGAGCAACATCTGTCATGTGCTGTAGTACAATAAAATGTGCCTTTTGTAGTTCATTTAGATCAGCAACTACGGCTCTCAACCCAATTGTCCCGACTCCTTGGAGCCTTCCCTCGTATCGAGATTTTGGAACGCCAATAGGATCCACACCGGTCAAGTAGTTGGTGCAAAAATCAATCACCTCCTCCGTGGAATATCCTTCTATAATGCTACCTTCTATAATTTTTATCACTAATTTCATCTTCCACATCACGTAACATTTCCTCCAAATTTTCAGTAAACTCGTGTTCTACATTTTCATCAAAATTCATCTCCATCGCATCATCGTCGTTTCCGTGTTCGACGTTATTAGAATCTTCGACACTCTCATAATCCTCGTTCCAATCAAGTTCAAAATTATCAGAAATTTCAACATTCTCATCATTCAATTCATGATTACAATTTTTACTGGCACTACTACTTTTCCCAAATTTCTCACCATGCATGAACCAACATGTATATCTCTTCTTAAATCCCCGATAAATCAAATGAGCTCTAATTTCTTCGATGTCCAAAAATCTTAATAATTTTTACAATCTTTACAAGGACACAAAATGTCTTCTTCTTTTTTCTTCACTCTATAACTCTCAGCAAATTTTATAAACTCATCAACACGAACCAAATATTTTTCACTGTCACGTCGCATTTCATACATCAAACTTCGATCCATCTGTAAATTAAATTAAAAAAATAATTTGATCAATTAATCATGCATGGTCAACATTCTCCATTGTAACAAAATTTTGGGCTTACAAAGGGCCGGTTTACAATCCTAACCCACTCTTTGAATATTATGTCTCATATGTGAACACATATTAGCGAGATTTAATTAGTATTTGAGAAAAATTCGGCAGCATTTCCCCTTAACTCCCCAAGTATGCGTACGAACCACATACTCGTAGGAGCAATAAGGGAAAATACTGTCGAACTTTCCTCAAATACTAATTAAATCCCGCTAATATGTGTTCACATCCTAAATGAGACATAATATTCAAAGAGCAGTCACAAAACGGGGACTATCCAAAATTAATCCCTATTGGATTAATTTTGAACGGGCATGGACCTAAAAGCATCTATAGGTCGGTTATTGGACCACAATACACTAATTAATTACATCTAAAATTAAGAAATCAAGCATGCATGAAATTACTGTCGAACTTTCCTCAAATACTAATTAAATTCCGCTAATATGTGTTCACATCCTAAATGAGACATAATATTCAAAGAGCAGTCCCAAAACGGAGACTATCCAAAATTAATCCCTATTGGATTAATTTTGAACGGGCATGGACCTAAAAGCATCTATAGGTCGGTTATTGGACCACAATACACTAATTAATTACATCTAAAATTAAGAAATCAAGCATGCATGAAATTAATGACCTAAATAAGCATAAATAACAGAAAATTAGAGGAAGAAAATGATTTAAATACATATTACTAACCTTAGAAAGATGGAGAGGAGAAAATACCAACTTCAAAGATCTCAGATCTCAGCTGCTGGCCTCAATTCGCAGAAATCTGATAGGAAAAAGCTCAGTTCAGAGAGATGTACAGAGGTGCATATATAAAAGACTTGATCAAAACGGCGCTGGATGGTGAAGACATTAAAATCCTAGACTTTTATACACGGATATTTACTTATTAATCCGTGTAGCTCTCCAACTAACCACACAAGGCTATTTACTTCTTAATCCGTGTACAATTCTACCATTTCTACACGGATATATTATCAAAAATCCGTGTATATATTCCTACACGGATATTTAACAACAATCCGTGTAGCTCTCTCAATTATTTGCACACGGACCTCTTTACACACGGATTTGTGGTTTCTAATAAACCGTGTAGCTCTCTCTAATAATTATACACTGATTATTAACTAATTAGCCGTGTAGAAATTGTGCAGATCTTTTGGGCAAGTAAAAAATCATATTTGGTACACGGTTTTTATATAAAATTGTCAAATCCGTGTACAATATGCAGTGTACAATGACTATTTTTGTAGTAGTGAATAATCAATCATTATTATTTTACTTATCTATTCTTCTCAATAACCCTCCTCCTGCACGGGACAATTTTAGAACGGATTCATGTGTAGATTTGAAATACTTTTTTTCTTATTCCGACCGCTATTCCAAGTCCCAACTACTAATTTTCTAGCATTATTCCTTATTTATGTCATATTACCTTTAACTCTACAAGACTGAAAGCATCACGTCAATGATTTTTTTTATATACCATAAATAAAAAAAATATTAACAAACCAATTTGATAGTTTCAATTTTTATAAAAACCATAAGTACTGAGATGTAAAATCGGTACATAAATTTTTTTTTTGTGTTGTGCCGAGATGACATCTCGGCTCTAAGAGTCAGTAAAACTCCCTTTAAACCCCCTTTGAGTGTTGTTAGGGAGTACAACAGGGAAGTTTATTACTCATTCATTATATAAATTCTTAAACTTTAGAGGGGTTTTGCCTCTGCTACCAGAATTGATTTGGTGGACTTTACTAGTACCCAAAAATAAGAGTATTATGTGGTTAGCATCTCATAACACAATCTTTACCAAAGATAATCTAGCAATTAGAGAGTAGGATGGGGATCAAACTTGTCAATTCTGCTCAAATCCTGAAACGGTTACACATTTATTTCTGACATGTCCCCTGGCTCTACAGGTATGGTTCTGGCTTGGTAAAAGCCAGGACTTTATGCATACATGGCATCAATTTGAGGATATCATCAACTTTGTAATGCAGTTACCAGTACCAGACATAATAGGCTTTTTAGTAGTGCTTAGTGCTGTTTGCTGAACCCTTTGGAGAAATAGAAACGATAAATGCTTAAACAACTGCACAGTTAACTCAGCTAGAACACTTATATTTCTAATTAAATCTTTACTTTGTTATTAGTCAGGTAATGTCAAAGAAGGAATCTAACAGCACAAAGCCTCCCAACAGCCAGGCTAGAGGCATTGGCAGAAGGTTGCGCAGTGCTAGTGCAGGCCTTTCTCCTGAGACTGCCATCTGTCTTTCTGACTCTGAAAATGTATCCACTCCTGAAGTTCCTGACCTCTCTTCGACAGCTGCAGCAGGCCCCCAAAAAAGTCTCCGTCTGACAGTGCAAGGAGACCCAGCCTCTACATTGAGCAAAGCGCAGAAAAGAAAAATGGCTGATGGCAGCGGGCCCTCAGGTATGAGCATTATAAATAGTTTTCCCTATTCTAGACTTAGTGTAGATCAGATAGTTGCTCTCTTTCAAGTATACCAAATTAGATTAGGTACATCAGATGAAGATAGACGAATGATTATTGATAGAATAAAACACTTAGATAGAGCACATTTTGAAATTGTAATTAAACAATTACTTAGTACTCCTAGCATAACTTCTCAGATGCATAGCTTAACTGTAGCAGATTTAGATAGCCATAGTACAGCTGTAGATAGCATTCCTACTGATATATCTCTTGTAGGTCAGAGTAGTGTTATAGGTGAATCATGAATATCAAGCTCCTAAATTGGAATTGTAGGGGATTAAATTCATATAGGAAGCAACAAATTATTAAAGATTTAATAGTGGAGCATCAGCTAGATATCATTGCCTTACAAGAAACTAAAAAAGAACATTTTACTAATAGATGCCTTAGAAGTTTATCTTCCAAATTAGATACATGGTTATGGCTGCCATCTGTAGGGAAATCAGGAGGGATATTATTTGGCTGTGACAGTAGTAAAATCAAAATCCATTCTCATTCTTTACATACTTTCTGTTTAGACATTATTCTTGAAAATAAAGGTGATAATACAGTATGGCAATTTACTATAGTCTATGGTCCAGTATTAAGACAATTAAAACACAATTTCTGGCAAGAATTGACAAACATTAGAGCTCAGAATATAGCTAAAGACATGTGGTTGATCTGTGGAGACTTTAATGCCATTAGGAAAAAAACTGACAAATCAGGACATAACTTTGACCTGGCTCTTAGTAGGAACTTTAATTCTTTTGTTAATCATCATCATCTAATTGAACAAAAACTTCACTCTAGAAAATTTACATGGTCAAATGGTAGACATTTTGCACTATTAGATAGGATTTTTACTTCAATAGCTTGGGATAGCAAATATAGCTCTAGCTCTCTAGTTGATCTTAGTTGCCATTACTCTGACCACTGTCCACTGTTGCTACATACTAATCCTGACATTCCTAATATTCCACCACCTTTTAAATTTGATCCTTTATGGACAGAGCAAGAGGAGTTTGTAAAACTCATGCATAAGTGGTGGAATGAATTTCCTATTAGATTACCTGACATAGCCAAAAGTTGGAACATAAAACTTAAACATGTTAAAAAAAAGAATTAGGGGGTGGACAAAAAACTTTTATGGTCAACAGAAAAGAGAGAAAAAACAAATTCACTCATTGTTTCATGACCTTGAACTCCTCAAAGAAACTAGAGACCTCACAACACAGGAAATGGAACAATGGGTCCTCTTGAAACATAAACTAGACACAATATATATGACAGAGGAACAACACTGGAAACTAAGATCAAAACAAAAATGGTTAGAAGAGGGGGATGCAAATACAAAATATTTTCAGACTTTAGCTACACATAGAAATAGAAAAAATAGGATAAATAATTTAGAAATAGATGGACAACTCACAAATAATTTACCTCTAATCAAGTCTCATGTGCTAGAATACTATGAATAATTTACCTCTAATCAAGTCTCATGTGCTAGAATACTATAAATATGCACATTTAGAGAATGACTTTTGGAGTCCAGATGATAAAATACTTGATCTAGAACAATGGGAATTAGAGAGACCTTTCACAGAACAAGAATTACAAGTTGCAGTTTTTGCATCTGAACCCCATGGGGCCCCTGGCCCTGATGGATTCAGTTTTCATTTTTACCAATTCTTCTGGAAGTTAATTAAATCTGATCTGATGATACTGCTTCACTACTTTTATGAGCATAGCTTAGACTTGCATAAACTAAATAAATCTTGCATATGTTTGATCCCTAAAAAAAAAGATGCTACCCTAATTAAAAAATTCAGACCTATTAGCTTAGTGAATTGTAGCTTTAAGATAATTTCTAAATTACTTACAATTAGAATGGAATTAGTCATGCCAAGATTAATAGACTCAAGTCAGTCAGCATTTATTAAGAATAGGTATATACTAGATAATATGATCCTAAGTCAAGAAATTATTCATTCCTGTCAGGTGACCAAACAACCTGGAGTAGTCATTAAGGATGATTTTGAAAAAGCATATGATAAAATCCACTGGGAGTATCTTTTAGAAGTTTTAACTAGTATAAATTTTGGTTCTAGGTGGATTAAATGGATTACCATGTGGTTACATAGTTCCCAATCCTGTATCAGTATCAATGGGGAACTGACAGAATATTTCTATTGCAAAAGAGGGGTTAGGCAAGGAGACCCTTTATCACCTTTTTTATATATCCTAGCTGCAGATACACTTAGCAAGTTGTTTAATAAGGGTAGAAGAGCTAATGTAATACAAGGGTTAGGACCTACATGTATTGAAAATAAAGCAGTCACTAATTGTCACTATGCAGATGACACAATATTGTTCCTGGCTGCCCAGGACAATAATGTGGAGGCTGCATGGTGGGTCATGATGGCTTTTGAAGCCTTGTCAGGAATTAGAATGAATTATGAGAAAACTGAATTGTACAATCTTAATGTAGATGATAATGTAGCCTTAAATCAAATATTTAGATGTCAACAAGGAAAGTTCCCTATTAAGTACCTAGGGTTACCTCTACATAATCACAAGCTGCTGGTTGCAGATTGGTCCTTTCTTATAGATAAATTAGAAAGTAGATTGCCTAGTTGGCAAAGTCAACTTCTCTCCATAGGTGGTAGAGCTACTTTACTCAATTCAGTTCTGAGTTCAATACCATTATATGCTCTGTCAGTGTTTAGAATACCAGTAACTGTCTTGAAACAAATACATAAAATTAGAAGAAGGTTCTTATGGCAGGGGTCAGATAAAAAATTTAAATATGCCTTAATGAATTGAGAAACTATTTGCATTTCCAAACAATTTGGTGGCTTAGGAGTACTTGATCTTAATCACATGAATATAGCTTTAATGTTGAAATGGTGGTGGAAATATAAGAATTCAGATTACCAAGGATTGTGGAAAACCATCATTATTAATAATTCTGGTGCCCCCCTGCCACTATCACCTTTTTGGTCTCATGTCATCAAATTAGAACCATTAGGTAATATAAGTGTTACATATGAACCAGGTCTCCATTCCACAATCAAATTCTGGACTGATATATGGTATTTAGAGTGTTCTTTAGCAACTAGATTTCCTGAGCTATATCAATTATGTAGAACCAAACAAATTTTGCTAACAGATGTGATTTATTCCCAAGGGTCTCAATTGTCCTTTAGAAGGACTTTAGAAGGGGCTAACCAAAAAGATTGGGGAGAAATACTTCACATACTCAGAATTACTTCCATCACTCACACTCATGACAAATTAAAGTGGAGATGGGAAGCTTCAGGGGAGTTTACTACTCAATCCTTATATAACTTTCTCAACTGTAGATGGGACTTTCCAGTTTTACCCCTCATGTGGTGGAATTTACCAGTACCCCCCAAAATTAGAATCTTTATGTGGTTAACTCAATATAATAAAATTCTTACCAAAGATAATCTCTCTATCAAAGGATGGGATGGATCAACTACTTGTGCATTCTGCTCTGATTATGAAACAGTTGACCACCTATTCTTGAATTGCCCTTTATTACAACAGATCTGGTTTTGGTTGGGTCAAACACAAGACCTTATGCATCAATGGCATTCATTTTCAGATATCATTGATTTTGCTGTTCAGCTACCTACATTACACAGAACTGGGTTTCTCATAGTATTTAGTGCTTTATGTTGGGTAGTTTGGAAACACAGAAATGCTATTTGTTTTGATAATTGTCACATTCCATCAGCAAGAACTCTGATACTTCTTATTAAATCGTTATCTCTATTTTGGGCAGGTACCAGGAAGAAAAAATTCAAGGGTGTTGTTGAAGATTGGCTCCCAGTGATAGAGGATGCAATACCTCTGGCACAGTACATGCAACAGGAGATGGTAGTCTACCAACCTCCAGAGGTTCCAGCACCAGAATGAAGGCGAAGCAAAACTTCTTTTTGTCATTAGTTAACTTTCCCAGCCCTTTATTATGCGGCTTAGTTAGTGCAAATTTAGACTTCTTTTGGAGATTAGCTATCACACAAACTTGGGCTGTATGTTTGATGTGTTGTTTAGATTGTTGCTATTCTCTCAGGTTCCTCGTTTGTGAGGCTTTTGGACCAACTTTGCTGGATAAACATCTAAATTGTATTTACCAATTTCAGTAATGAAATGGGCACTAGCCTTCTTTTTTAAAAAAAAAAAAATGTCAAAGAAGGAGTGAAGAAAGTAATTGAAGAGTGGTTGCTGGTTGCTAGTAATTGAAGATGTAATTCCCTTAGATCAGTACATACCTATGGATATTGTGGTGTACCAGCCACTAGAGTTTCCTAGTCGGTAGTGAAGATTGACAAATTTTTTTTTTTTTTATATTTAGAATATATCCTTAGCCCTATGTTATGTGGCTTAGTTATTGTCTCTTTAGTATACTTTTGGAGTTCAGATTTATCACAAGCTTGATATCTAGCTTGGATGTTATGTTTACTTTGTTGTTTTTATGGATATTTGAACACCTATGTAGGGTGTGGCAAACCTACAACATTTCTCTTTTGTTGAACTACTATGTAATTATGGTTTCATTTTAATGGAACGCGCTTGCCTCTTTTAAAAAAAACAAAAAATAGAGGCCGAAGAAAGAAAGCATGAATGTGTCAAGTAGTCGAGTAACTCGATTTTAATCTACTCTTAATAACATGATGGGCTTTATAAAGCATATCAAAGGGTTGAAGACTGAGAATACATAACGGGCTTGATAAGAGTATCGGACCTTTAATGTGCTGAGCCCGGTATCATTTATTCATTTCCTTTCATGAATGGGTCAAATGTTAATCTAGTTTTATGAATGCATATTTTGTTTGTACTAGCACGAATTTATTGAAAGGTTTCTTCAAGTTAATTGATTTTTACAACAAGTGCAAAATGCAGTGTAGTAGTTTTACACCACTTCAAATATTTTGGATATGAGTTAAATGAACTTATTGCAAAGGTTTCCTGCTTCCATTTCTTTTTTAAAACCAGATACCAGTGCGCACTTTGTTAGTGCAAAAAGAAGGCACATCTCTTCCCAATACGCATCTGGCATGGATCTCTAGAGAATTAAATGGATAAAAAAAAAAAACACCACTCAAGTTCAAATATGAAACATCAAGCTATCTTCATGCCAGTACACAGAATGCACAAATATCACATCAAAGAAAGGCAAGGAAAAAGAGAAATAGAAGAAAGAGGAGAAAATAGAAAGAAACAAACAAACCAACAAAGAAAGAAAGAAAGAAAAAGAAAAAGAAGATCAGCATGCCATATTTGCAACATTCGAATGAACACTCAAGGGAAGGATACACAAATGCACAAGGTGGCACAATATTAGTAAAAACAAGTTTCACTAACTCAATTTACATCATTTGCACGGTTCTTGATATCTCCTATGAGCAACAACCAAGGCCACCATTTGCACTGCTGCTATTCTCTTGCTTCTGTTTCAATATGTTTCTCTTAGCAACTGATGATCCTTCATCTAATAAGCTCGGAACCTCTAAAATCTGGTAATTTCAAAGCATAAATTGTAAGACTTCAATTGAATTATTTTACACCTTGTGTACAACGTGTCTAATTTGAATTGGAGGATTATTGTGCACTGTCGCAATATATCTCTAGATCCTAGTCAACTAATCATTAGGTGTAGAATTATCACCGATCAGTGTTACAGTGGTTAATTCCGTAATGCAATTATTATGCAACCCTTTCATAATCTGTGTTACAGTGGATAATTCTGTAATGCAATCCTTTCATAATCGTTATCGATGAATTTAGCTGAATTGCAATGCTCTTTATTACATCATTACTTTGTGGTTTAATGGAGAGATTAGATGACAAAATACTAATTTTGGCATACACTGGGTTTCCCCATCCAAAGCTGTTTTGATCCAAAAAGTTGGACATACAACATATTAAAAAGTACTGAGGCATTGATTTACCTTTAAAGCAAGTTCTTCAAAACATTTCTCCACATTTGATCTCGTCTTGGCACTACACTCGAGAAACAAGCAACCTGATTCTTGTGCAAATGCAGCCCCTTCTTCTTTTGTTACCTCTCTTTCACTCTCCTACTATGCAGAACAAAGATATCAATTTATAGTATAAGATGGTGGAGAAAAATAAAATTTATGTTCATGGGTCCAAATAGTGTTGGTTGCTGACTTATGGATGGTTCTTACCATTCATTATTACTGTAAAAACTGCTGCATAACATCATATTCATGTCAAAATGTTATCATCCTTTATTGTCTGTTGTGTTATCTTCTGACATGTTCCAATAAGCTTTGCACATATTTACTAATGTGCCAACAGGGTTGATTTTGATCAACCCTGCCAAAGTTTTTTTGTAATTTCACCTCCTATTCCATATTTTCTGAAACCAAGTTTTGAACATTTAGCACCTTAGACTTTAGTGAAAACATCTCAATTGCCTAATCTTTCACGTCAAAATTCAATTCATATAATTTACAGATGTACTCTCTTGGAATTATCAAATTTGCTCTGGATATAATATGTCTACCTCATTTTCAAACTTTAGACACATAGACTCACAAGCTTTTGAGTTTATAGTCCCTAATTAGTTTCTATTCACCAGAACATTAACTCTATAAGTGAAATGATCAAATCACAAAATTTTAGTTTCTTCTTCTGTATAATTACAGGACTTCTTGTATTTTTTCTTTCGAGCCATTAAAAATTATCTCACTTTTACCACAAATTAAGAAAAACTATGAAAATGGTCTCCCTTATACTACAAATTAAGAAACAATGAACAAATACTTAATATGTTTGATAAACTTCTTTATAAGATAACAAGAACAATAGAATGTATATCCTAATTGTTTTTGAAATTATCTAATAAATTATCCAAAAGAAATTAGGGTATTTTAGTCATTTGTACAAAAGAAGGTAAAACAATAGCAGAAAAATGGTGTGGACATGTATTCTCTAACCTCTTCTTTTCTCGTGTGCATGTGCGTGTTGGTTTATATGGTGGTTGGGGGGGGGGGGGGGGGGGGGGGTGTATGGCCCTTAAATTTGTAGTTTCAGATAAAGAATTCATTACCATTGGCTTCACAAATGCAACTGGTAAGTATAGTGCAAATGGCAGTTCATATATTGTGAAATGAGCATACATCTTGAATGTGTATTTTAAATGGAGATAAATATGTAACAAGACAAGGTGGAAAACATCTATTTTAATATTATCTTAGTAAGGCCAAACAAGAAGCCTTAAATTAGAACATGTGCACATCTAGCTAGGAACCCACAAAGTCAGACAAACTTTTTATTGCTATGACTATTATTAACATTAAATCACAAAAAATTAAGCAGAAAATACAACAAAAAAGAGACAAAAAGGGGGACCAATACCTTGTCAACTTTGTTTCCAACAAGCATCTTGATACAGTCCTTGTTTGTTGAGTAGAGCTCTAACTCCTTGGCCCACACATCAGACAAATTTGTAAAAGTCTCTCGCCTTGTAACATCATATACTAAAAATAGAAGGGTTAGAATTGTTCCTTTCTAATTTCAGAAGCTGACAAACAAATTGAGACATAATTTGGCATTACCTAGAATAATTCCTTGAGCACCTCTGTAGTAAGAACCAGTTAAAGTTCTAAATCTCTCCTGTCCAGCTGCACAATATTTCAAAGCACATCACAACTCCAATTGAACATAAAGATTAATTGGTGCACATTATATTAGGAGCATTAATTACTGGACTATACTAGTTTCATTCTGAGAAAAACTAACTCAGGATTGTTGATTTCTTATGCTTAATTTGTGTTTCGTTTAATTTCAGATTGGTTTTCTTCTTTAATGTCCCCATGCCATATCCTTTTTTTAAAGTGGTGTCTCATCAAATTTTCATATTATACTGCTATCGCCCGGTAATGTGGCAAAATCAACTCTCTGTTAACATGGAAATTTTGGATAGCAATCTATGTTAAAGTATTGCCAAGAGTTTTCTGGACATTTTTCAATGATATCAGAAATGAAATTGAATTATTTTTTAAGGTCAGAAATTAAATTGAAATTACTGTTAGATAGAATTAAAATATCTAACATAACTAACCTGTGTCCCATATAGTGAGCTTAAGTTTCTTTCCACCAACATCTAGCACCTTTATTTTAAAATCGACTCCTGATCAAAAGCCACGTTGTTGAAAATGTCAGAACAAGCCAAACTTAGATAGTACAGAGAAACAATCAAAGAAATATGAAAAATTACAAATGCAGTTGTCAATTTAAAAATCAAATAGGAAAAACTCCTGAATAACTAAAAGAAGGTGTTATATGATATATTGAATTAAGTTTATTCTCACACAAACCAGTTGTCCATTGCTGCAGCAGAAGTATTTAAATTCATTCTACAAGGCATCTGAATAATTATAACTGCTCACAGGACAGGAAAATGCTTCTCTTTCTTACAAACTTCTCCAATTGATATTACCAACGAGATAATTATCCTCACAGTATGCCAAATAGCATTTAGTAAAATCAAATATAGGAGGGAGATCATGGAAGCATTACAAAATGAACATGAAATTTACAATCAGAGGGAATATATCAAATGAATCCTTGTTTGACCATTTTATGTATATATCATTTAAAATCATAACTTTAAAAAGAACATGGGCTCACTTCCAGCAGTAAAAACATGATTAGAAACTAGAGTGTGAATTCTTTGTTACTAAGTAAAAGATTCACTTCAGTGCCTTATCAGTTTTGATCAACCTAATTTTGTACATCTAACTTCCCTTGGAAAACCAATACACTGATCACATATGTACATCAGTAGAACCAGCCTTGTACTTCACCAAAAAATTTAGTCATAATAGAGAAAGGTAGTGACTAAGTTCAATCAGAAAAATTAGGAATTATAAGCTCACATAAACATTTATAAACTGATAG
The DNA here is from genome assembly GCA_025461045.1 of Carex parvula. Taxonomy (NCBI): domain Eukaryota; kingdom Viridiplantae; phylum Streptophyta; class Magnoliopsida; order Poales; family Cyperaceae; genus Carex; species Carex parvula. The sequence goes on from JAJGRW010001113.1 coordinate 25,521, forward strand.
CATGCATGCAAATGTATGCTAACCAACCTGAATGGAGCTAAAGATTTTCCAATATCGTTCATAGATAAAGCAATTGGAGAAGCAATAGTAACTAATAAAAGTATAAACCATAAGGTAATTACCAATTGAACAATATACCGATTATAGCCACGAGCAATTACTAATAAAGCAGAACAGAAACTCAGATCCAGCAATCCCAAAATACAATAAAATCAGAAAAAGGTGGACAGAAAGTGTAATAGGTACCAATTGTAGGGGCTAGATCCTCGAGCTGAGAAGAGATGAAACTAACTAGCAAGCTACTCTTTCCCACCGCAGAATCTCCGATTAGAAGAATTTTAAAGGAATAATCGTAACCACCATGGCTACCCCCAGTGGGTAAAGAAGCCATCTAATCTCAAATCAATCACCTTAATCCCTTCCTAATCTCTATTGTTTCTCTTGATCTCAGATGATCTCACTCGGTCTCTCTGTGGCGCAGATATTGGGTGGGGTTGGTGAGGAAAGAGAGAACGTGTAAAGCGGTATAAAGGGGTGTAAAGAGAATAATGTGAACAAAAAAGTTTCACAAAAAGATTAAGATCAGAGAGAGAGAGAGGGAATAAAGAAATGGTGAGAGAGAGGAAGAGGGAAAGGGAGAGGTATATGCGTAGCGTAAGTCCGACTGAAAAGAAGATCAGAGAGAAAGAGAAGGGAGAGATCGAACGATGGACTGACAAGGTGGTGCCTTTTTCCCGAAAAGACCGTTAGAAGAGGATGTTCGATTGGTATTGGATCAAAATCGGTCCGGTGCCCGGTTTTGGCCGTCCGATTTACTTTAATATTTGTGTAACTTCTTTTATAATCGTGTGAGAAAATATTACGCGCATATTTATGAAGATTGGACGGATTTTAATAGACATGGACCGATTTTAGTCCAATGCCCATCGAACGCCCTCCAGTTCCCATTTTATAATATTCTGTTCGCTATGATGTGATAGAATAACTAACTATATGTGTGGCGGGTTTTATTCAGAAATCCAAGTAGGCGGCACCGCGGCAGTGGATTACTGTACGAAATAATGCTTCCGTGGTAGTTACAGGAAACGGGAAACTCTCCCTTGCCGCCCGTCATGGTTTATGGGACCGCATTACTTCTCCATTTGACTGGAGAAAGAAGCTTCCTTGAGTCACATTTCTGTTTAATATATCTGAGAAAAGAAAAGAATATATGCCTCTAGCTATCAATAAGACCTAATCTAGTAGATGATAGAGATTTTTTTTTTTTTTTTCTAATTTCAACAGAGATAATTTCAAAGAGCAATAATTTATTATTTAATATATTTATCACAATAGTATGAACAAGTTACAATATAAGATATATCATCTTTCTTTTTTTTTCTTTTTTTTTTAATTCTTCTGTCAAGACAAAGCCGTCTGTATTAAATATGTACAAAGTTTATACAACATCTTATAATATTTTTAGGATTATTTATGCGATGGGATATATTGTTGTGTAACTTAGTTGAAATTGGAAAATCAACATTAACATTAGTTGGTGCTTAATAAAATAAATTATAAATATATTCTCTATTATTTCCTCATTTGAATAATTCGTAGAATTAAATTTGATGCATTGAAATATTTTTTTATTTGACAAAAAATGTTAAGATTGGACTCGTATTAATTTTAAAAAGCTCAATGGATGATTATTTAGTTTTCAAATTATAATGAATTTCATACACAACTGTTTAAATCGAATTTGACATGATTTCCGTAGTTTTCAATATTAGCTATAAATTATGACTTACAAAAACTCTTTTTGTTCCTGTGAATATCGGGTACTGTGTTTGGCGGGACTGTGAACAAGACTGTGATTGTGACTGACTGGTCGGTCCAACATCATCGTCGGAATCCGATGACTCATCTAAGAGCATTTCATCCCCGCTCTCCAAACTGTCATCATCAATTGCATCCACAGGTACATGCGAATAATCAGGGACCGGTACCGGTCTACGGACCCGAACAGTTTTGGGTCGAGTTATGGGTTCAGGGTTCCGACTGGTACTGGGTCGGGATCGAGATTCAGGGATCTGACTGGGTACAAGGGCCTGACTGTTCAGATTCAATTGGGAATTAAAACCGGCATGGTTCGGTTCTAACTCTACATACAACTCCAAAACCGATACCCTTTGTGGGAAAGACGCCACAATTTCTAAAATCATTTCGAACGATGCCTGGTTTGTTACCGGTACTAATTGGTAGTCACGTTGGCCATCAGTAGACATATTAAACCTGGCTTGGATTTCCAGATTTGCTTCACTAACAGTATACCCAACCAGTTATAAATTTTGAGATAATCAAAGCTATGGTTCACGGTTAGCGGTTGATAGGTCCATATGTCAATGGCCCTTAAAAGCCCAAACCTGGCCCATAAAGCGTCTTTAGATTCAGATCCACAGAGGACCGGCCCAAAATAAAACGGAATAGAACCCCCAATACAGGCTACGGCCTAGGAGACAGGTTGGGACTCGGACCCCCTCCCGGGGCCAGTCCGAGCCTTAAGACAATCTGGGACTCGGACCTCCTCCTGGGGCCAGCCCGAGACTGAAAATAGCCCGGGACTCGGACCCCCTCCCGGGGCCAGCCCGAGGCCGAAGACAATCTGGGATTCGGACCCTCTCCCAGGGCCAGTCCGGGACCGAACAAAACAAGGCTCAAAGCCTAAAATGCCGAACAGCCGAGGAAGGTCGACATACGGCCTCGCTGTTCGGCTTAAGACAAATTATGCGAATACTACTGCCTATTATGCGGACGCCCTCAACAGTTATGCGGACTCTCGTCATTAATGCTGACAAGACCCCGCTACAGTAGGGCGCCCCCTATTTAAGGCAGAAAATTTCCCAGAAAAAGGGATGGCATTTATTACAAATCAGAAGTATTGAAAAGGGTTAGAGCGTTAATACCTCTCCAACACCCCGCGTGTTCACTGTCTCGGCCCGTTTCACTCGAGACAGGACGTGCCCGCAACTTACTGAATCCAGTCCAAGTACGGCCTGGCCCTCTTGGGAAGGGACGTATCAGCGGTAATGAGTATTTAGGCTGGGTACTATAAAAGACCCTGTCATCATTGTATTGGATTTTTCCTCCAACAAAAATTTTCACACAGATCATATTTTGTTTTAGTCGGGATCATATTTTGTTTTAGTTGGTTTGGATAACAAACTACAATTTAAAAAATAATAACTATATAAGTACCACATAAATTGAAAAATTAAATATTTTGAAATTAAATAATTTGAAACTAAAATAATTAAAAAACTTACAAAAATTCACTTCTCCAATCCGATTTTCTTTATTTTTCTTCTTCCTCTCTTCTTTTTCTCCTCCTCTTTTTTTTCTTTACTCTTCACTGAGTCTGAGTCTGTTCTGTTTGAGTTCTGAGTGTTATGCGCGTTATATCGGCAAATAGGTCCGAAATCGGGAAACAAATTTCTAGATCCGAAACTGCATAAAAAATTCTCAGTCCTAGAACCGGAGATTAAATTTTCAGTTTCCAGGCGGAAACTGAAAATTTAATCTCCCGTTCTAGAACCGGGATTTTTTTCCAGTTTTAAAGAGGCTGAAACCGGGAAAGAAGATTGCGGAAAGAGAGCTTGAAACCGTAAACAAAATTTTCAGTTTGGTCACTTTTGGAATTCCGAACGAAGAAGGTGCAGATTGTGAAATTATTTTAATTATTTTGGATATTAATAAATATTTCGGAATATATTCATAGGTACTAATGATGCAACTAATTTTGCTATCAATATTTTAGAAGGTGCCAAAATCTTTTATCATCTTCTGTGTTAGGGCTGCAAACGAATCAAATCAAATTAAACTTATCTTAGTTTGAATTTGAATAAGATTCGAACCAAACTAATTTAATTTGTTTCAGAACGAACTTCAATCGAACGAGTTAATTGTAAAAGAATTTCGAATTAAAATCAATCGAATCACAAACTACGAGCTTTCTTTTTACAGCCTTACCACCCTTAGTTATTTTTTGAAAATTAGATAGCTTAAACTAAGTATTGTATTGAATCTTATCTGATCATTTCAGGTACCTATTTGCACCTATTTGAAATGAAACCTTGATTTTGCACTGAGCCACTAGCGTTGGTCTAATTTGAACGGTACATGTTAATTTGAGATTCGAACCTAAATAGTTCGCGAACCAATTTCAAACAAACTATATCCAGTTATATCCAGTTTGATTTTGAATAAGATTCGAACCGAACTGGTTTAATTTGCTTCAGAACGAACTTCAATCGAACGAGTTAGTTGCAATTTTTTTTTCGAATCGAAGTCAATCGAATCACGAACTACGAACATTTTTTGGCAGCCCTATGTTTAGTGGACCTAGACCATCCGCTACAAAATTAAATATATTAAGGTATTGCAATATTTTTAGATTTAAAAACAAGACAATAAAAATTTATATTAGGAGCAAGGATTGTCACTTTGTTGTTATGCAAAAATTTATTATTTCATAATTATATTGCGAGTAAATATATATTGAAGACCAAATTTTTTTTTTAAGATTTTTTTTACTTTTTTTTATAGATAGAAATTCACTACTTGATATTCTTTCTATAAAAAATAGTACTTTTTTTTTAAATGTAAAATTTGACCTGTAAGTAAATATTCATATGAAAATCATGTTAACGGTTCAGATTGACTGTTTGAACTTTAAACTAAAAATATGAGTCCATAAGCACAAATCATTGTGTAATATACTATCACCAAGCCTCACTCCTGGTAAAAAGAGTTAGATTCTTATTTATTTGTTCTTAACATTTACTCAATAAAAGAATTGATACGTCGGTATTTAATGAAAAAATAATCATAACAGAATGGATACATGACAGTCCATTTCGGAAAGTATGAAGAGAATCAACGCCAGGGGCGGATCCAGAATTTTTGTCGAGAGGGCAAAAAAATATCGATTCGGGTTTAAATACCTAATTGGATTTAAATCTATTAACCAATTGAATATTCGATAAAAAATAATGCTTTAACTTATATTTTCTAATGCTTTGACTTGTAATTTTTGATGCTCTAACTTATAATTCTAATTATCAATCAAAATTCAACAGATTTATTTCAATTTAACTCTAAATTTAACTCGAATTACAAATTAAACGTTCAGAGAGAGGCAAAAAAAATTTCAAGAGAGACAAAGTCATTCAAAACTGATAAATCTCTACTAAAACTCAAAATCCTGAAGGGAGTAGCTGCCCTCTCTGAAACATACTGGGTCCGCCCCTGATCAACGCAATCCATTTCCAAAGAAAGGTTAGTTAACTTATCTACACATCAGAAGCCTGAGTTGTTGCTAGGCGCCAAATAGCGTCGCAAGCCCAGGATTGCTGGTCCCACTTGCTTGTACTCTTTTGACTGTTTGACATATCCAAATATATATATATGTGGGTCACAAATTAGCGACTCGTTGTACTCGCAATTGGATATATACAGCTTCTTAGATGGAGCATTAAATAAGCGCAGACGAATTTGTTGGATTGCTCAATTGCTCGCACAGGGTATACCGACGAATTTAGAGAATCCATTTCAATCTCATCAGGCTGAATCTGATCTGATAACACTTGTAAATACGACTTGATTCGAGATGATTATTTAAAATCCGGCACGATGTAAACGATTCGAAATTTATACGATCTGATTTGAGAAAACTCGAGTTATGCTTTACTAAAAAATAATAATCGAGTTATGAGACTTTAATTCATAACTGATCCTAACAAGTTTAAAATAAATTAAAAACTAGCATTTGATCTTGTAGCAAAAGCAATGTCTCCTATGTAGGAGGTTGTACGTTCGAAACTCAACTGGAGAAATCTAAATATTAAATAGTTGAGTGGCTTGACCGCTAACCTTTATTAATTTAAAAAAAATTATTTTAACTCATGCTTTTCCCTATGGTTGGTTTATATAATTTCATGAATTTCATTAAAATAATAATAAAATATAAAATAATAACTAAATATTATTATTAATAATTTAAAATTGAAATAGAACATTAGTGAAGTTCATCGAGCACGATATTATAAAAATTAGGTCTTATTTTAACTACTTTAACTTTCTAAAAACCACTACTGATTTCTTTTGTGATAAATTAATTAAAACTTGATTCGTATCTAATACAAAATATAAAATTCGATTTTTTTTGTCGGTGGATTGATCAAGTGAGACAAATTGTAGTACACCACAGTTGCTCGTATCCTGGTAAGCGGTAAGCGCTACTAGGGGTGTTCATCGCTTTGGTTCGGTTGAAACCGAACTGAACTAGGCAAACCAAAGTATTAATTCGATTTCTAAAATAGAATCGACCGAATTGATTTAGCATTGCAGCCGAACTGAACTGAACCAAAATTTATTTCGGTTTGTTCGGTTTAAACCAAAATATATTAATATTTTTATTTAAAGCAATTGATTTATAATAAACCAAAGCATATTAAGAAATAAATAGAGATATTAAGAAATAAACCGAAGTATTTAAAGCAATTGATTAAGAAATATATCGGAGTATTATGAAATAAACCGGGGCGGTACAGATCAAATTCATAATATATAAAAGTTTGGTTGGTTCGGTTATTTTGGTTTTAAAAATTTTCAAACCGAACCGAACCGAAATTATAATTCGGTTTTAATTAAAAAGCAAACTGAACCGAACCATTAAACTGAAAAACCGAACCGTTTGTTCCAAACTAATTTAGTTTGATTCAAAACCGTCTAAACTGGACCCAATGAACACCCCTAAGCGCTACCACTGAAAGTTCGATTTTTTTTTTTTACGTACATCCGGTACCCAAACGGGATTTTTCAGAATTTTTTTTTAATTTAAAGATATAAAAAATTTGTAAAGCAATCGAAAGATTCAAATTTTTGCGCTCAAATATATTATGCAACGGAGGATGTTCGCTGGCTATTTTCTGGATGCAAGAAAACGACTGAGGCGACACCTTGACGGTGTTTAGGTGAAATGAGCTCAGCGGTAGCCGATTCATAAGCAAACGTTGTTATCCTTTGCTTAAAAAAAATACAACTTTTCTTCGAAAATTAAAAAATCAATCTAGTTTCTTAAATACCTCTCAATACTCAGTACTTGTCAGTTGTCAGGTTTCTTATTTCTCCCTAAAATCTTGAATTTATCTTATATACCTCTAGGATCTATCAGAAATTTCTATTTTGTTCACGTTGTTAATTTCACATTATTATATTTTGCTTTCCTATTATACTCTTTTGTTTCTTCTTTGAACTTATTTCTAGTAATTTTGATCTCTTCTGTCAAAAATCCTCCATTAATTCTTTTCTAAATAATTAGATAGTAATCAATGCCACATCAAATTCAAGACTTGAAAAAGCTCTACATAGGATTACGAGTGTAGAACTCAAATGTAGTGAGTACAATCTGATCTGATATGACCTGAACTGGTATGATTTAACTCGGATCCAGTCCTGTCCGACTGCCTGAATTTAGCAGAAAGTCAAATTAATCTGATTTCGATTATGTTTGATTTGAAATGATCTGAAATTAAAATGATCAAAAGTTAGAATGGAAACATGGTCACACTTTATCTGAATCCAAACTTGTAAAATATGACGCCGTTCAGCAAAAAGCTCTAGCTAATATTGCCTACAAAAATATTATAACAAATAAATAATTAAATAGTTCAACTTTTTTTTTTTTTGAAAAAAAGGCAGAACTGCCCGTTTCATATGAAACATAATATGTAAGTTACATACTACTAGAGTCTGTGCACAATCAGGTAAAGATCAAACACAAAAGCTAACAAAGAGCAAAATATAAATGCTCTTCGTTTTAGAATCCACCAAAAGACAGTTGTAGAAAAGGAAACTAGAACTAAGCATCCTACATTGGGGCTGAGGTAAAATGACCCTAACACTGGATCAATACAAAATTTTATTTGATGTCTTCATGAACTCATTCTACTGGAGGCCCAGCCGCTCCTTCTATGCGTAGAGGCTGTTCTTCACTAGAATCACCCTGGTAGAGTATCACCTGGCTGTCAGTGGGATCCCACACTCTTAGAGGGATAACATTGATGTCATTTGGCAACCAGTTAGCAGCAGCAACTTTGATTCGCTTGTCCATATGCCTTGACCAATATTCAAAAAGAGAAATGATAAGTAAAATGAGAGATCGTACTGTTTTGATGGAAGTGTCTTGAATTATAAGTGCATTTCTATGTTTCCACAATGTCCAACACAGTGCACTAAAGATCACTAGAAAAGCAGTTTCGTGGTCTTTATCCAAAGAACCGGCAAACTCAAAAATATTAGAACAAGATTTCCATTGAACAAAAATGTGTTGACATTGTCCTAACCAAAATCATATTTGCTAAGCTACTGTACATTTAAAAAAAAGATGATTGATTGTTTCTTACAGAACTGACAAGTTAGATCTCCCCTCCATCATTTTTTGTTTAAATTTTGTTTAGTCAATATTTTGTTATGCATTACCAACCACATAAATATCCTAATTTTAGAAAGAATATGGAGTTCCCACCAAATAATATATCTATTCTTACTGATCCCTCATAAGTTTAGAATTTTATATATAGATCTAACAGTATACATCCCTGTATGTTCCCATCTCCAAGCAATTTTGTCTATGTGATGAGTAAAGCTATAAGAACTAATGAGAGCTACAAGTTGTTGCCATTCTACAAGTAATGCACCACTTAATTCTCTTCTAAACTGTAAGGCAGAACCTTGAGAATTAATTACAGCAGTAATGGTAATTTGAGGGGTAGAGCAAATATTGTATAATTGAGGGTATTGAGTAGCTAAACTACAGTTCCCAGTCCATAGAGTATGCCAAAAAGATAGAGTTGAATTGTTCCTTGGCTCAAAAGTGACACTAACTTTTCCTAAATTTTCTAGTTTCATAATGTCTTTCCAAAAGGAAGAATATGGTATACTGTTTGTATATTGATAATAATTGTAGTGTATCACAGTTTTCCATAAGCCCTGATAGTAGTTATCTTGAAACTTCCACCACCATTTCAACAACAAAGAAATATTCATGTGGTGTAAATCTAAAATCTCCAAACCACCATGTTTTTTTATCTAGGCATGCTTTAGATCAGTTAACTAGAGTATATTTTTTCCTAGTTCTATCTGACTCTTGCCAAATAAATCTATTACAGATAGAATTAATTCTTCTCAGTATAGTTTTTGGAGCTTCCAGATTAATTAGAAGGTTACAAACAACCTGATTGTTTTGATATTGATTAAAATTCTACAACCTGATCGTTGATGGGGGACAATCATATTCTTCGGTGCCGCTTCCTCTCAGGCAAGAAGACATAAATGCAATTTCAAGTCAGGTGTTGGGCGTGCTTCAACCACAGTTCAACCAATTCATGGAGGAGATGAGGCGTAGCGTGGGACGTTCTTCGTCTCATCAATTAACGGAACAATAAACTCTTAAAAATTGTAAATCCTAAACAGTAAACTCTAAAAATTTTAGTTATATTCTCACAGGGAGGTTCTAGCTCGCACCATCGCGATGCTCAGGATGACAACGGGGATGATATCGGCGATGACTAGTTTTAGAATGTTTTGATTTGTATGTCGTACTTTAGATATTTGATATTTGATGTTTATGTAGTACTTTACATATTTCTTGTTTATGTCGTTTTGTGAACTGCTTTGTACGTACCAATTGAAATTGTTTTTGAATTCCTTTTAAATTGCTTGGTGCCTGGTACGTTTCGTACCAGTATTTTATATTATTGAATTGCTTGTGAATTTTTTGTGAATTGCTTATGAATTGTATATTTGTCGTAAACGACGACGGTGAATTGTATATTTGCTTGTGAATTTCTTTTAAATTGCTTGGTGCTTGGTACGTTTCGTACCAATTGGGGAAAAGAAAAATAACAAAAAAAAATACCAAAAAAAATCACTCTTTTGCAACCGATTCTGGGTCCATCAGAGACCGGCCAATCGGTCTCTGATGGTCTTCCGCCATGTCAGCATACAACATCAGCAATAGCTTTAATCGGAAGCTATAGGGTCATCTGTGACTGGCGCCTGACCCTTCTGCAATAGGTGACATCAGCGGGGTGGTCATTAGCGACGGAGCAACTGCGACCGATTTCAGTCATCTGCGACCGGTGTCATAACCTTCTGCGATCGATTCGGCCAGTCGCAGAAAGGTCACTTTGCTATAGTGCATGTTGCCGAAACCTTCTTAGAGACTCTGTTTGTGGCAGAACACATCCAGAACCATGATTCCTCCCCTGTGAGCACTATTGATTCCCCCATATGCATTAGATTAAAATCTGTTTGGATAGCCATCCATTCCCATACCTCCAATGCATAAGAACAACTTGAAATCAAATGAGAAGCTGTTTCTTTGGCACAATTATTACAAAGGACACACTGCATGTCACACGAAATATGTCTCCTTGCCATTTGATCGCGAGTCAAAATCTTCTCTTTGAGCAGAAGGAAGCCGAAGAATTTAACTTTGGCCGGTACATGACACTTCCATGCAACCATATAGTTCCACCTAACCATTGCACCTCCAAACATAATATTATAAAATGAGTTAGCCGAGTACAATCCATCAGCTGACCATTTCCACAAGATAGAATCCTCCTGATAATCTGTTAGAACTATAGATTACGCTAGTGTAGGTGCCGTAGTTTGCAATATATGCAACACCTCTCTGAGTGACATACCTTGTTGTGGCGGCCTTGGTAATCCATCTTTGATTTGACAAACCGGTAAGCCTGACCATGAGTCAAACCAAAACGAGATTCTATTGCCATTGCCAATTATCCAAGTAGTGCTCCAGTGAAATAGGTATTTTAGTTTAAGGAGGTTCAACCCAAAAAAGGACCCACGTACTGACCATTGAATAGTGCCTCATTGAATAAACCTTTATGCCTCTTAGCTTTGTGACCGCTAATGACTAGAGGGTACTTGGTTCAGCATACGGCTTCCACAACCATCTCAATAGTAACGATGTATTCCGATATTCCAGGTTCGGAACACCCATTCCACCTCACTGCTTTGGAATACAAACCGTTTCCCAAGTGTTCCGAGAATCCCCCTGTCTTGGTTTCGAGACCGGCCCCATAATAAGTTCCTTCGAATCTGATCAATACGATTAAGAACCCACTTTGGCAAAGCATAACTCATCATATGATAGATTGGGAGTCCTAATTATCAAAGTCCTTAGAAACATATGATTCTTACAAAATATTTTTCTCACATATCCATACCATATTCTGAATTTTGGAAAACTATTTCTGACATGCATCATTTAGGGTCACTTAGTGTCACATATGAACCTGGGGCAGACTCATATCTCTTTTTGGCATGATATTTGATACCAACAATGTAATATGGCCACTAGATACCCTCACCTCTATGCCATTAGTCAAACACCTGATATTCCCCTCCAACAGGTCATTAATTCCCAAGGGGCTAATTTGAAATTTTGGAGATCTTTATATGGCATACTTTATCTTGAATGGATTGAAATACTTGAAATCATAAGTACAACTTCTTATACTCACTTAACAGATAAACTCAGTTGGAGGTGGGATGCTTCTGGCAAATTTACATTTCAGTCCTGTATAAGTTTTTAAACTTTTAGAGGAATTAAAGGTACTAATGCTTTACTTTGGTGGACTATTCCAATTCCTTTGAAGATTAGAGTGTTTATGTGGCTAACGGGGAAAAAAGGATTTTAACAAAAAACAAATTGCAAAAGAAAGGTTGGCCAGGTGATATCACTTGTCAGTTCTGTCACTTTCCAGAAACGGTTAATCATTTGTTCATTCATCGTTCATTTACTATACAGGTTTTGTCCTGGATGGGGTCTTGCCAAGATATTAGTGTCACTTGACATAAATTTTCTGATATTATTCTTTATGCTAATCAGTTACCTTCTTTACACAAAGCTGCTTTCCTGCTAGTGTTTAGTGCATTCTGCTGGACCATATGGAAATATAGAAATGATCTATGCTTTGAGAAAGGTAAGAAAAAGACTATTAAACAAATTATATTACTTATACTTTCCGTAGTGCACTACTTGAGTGTTGCAAAGACCTTCAATTAAAGTGTTGTATTAGGGTTACAACAACCCTCTTCTCTTTCCATCTGGTGACACTACTTGAGTTCTACTAAGACCTTCAATTAGAGTTGTATTAAGGTGGCAACTACCCTCTTCTCTTGCCATCCAACTACACAACTAGAGTGTTGCAAAGACCTTCAGTTAGAATGTTATATTGGGGTTGCAACAACCCTCTTATCTTTCTATCTGTGAGACAACTTCAGTGCTGCAAAGAACCTCAATTAGAGTGTTGTATTAGAGCTGCAACTATTCTCTTCTCTTGTCATCTAAGTACACAACAAGAGTACTACAAAGACCTTCCGTTAGAGCGTTGTATTAGGGTATTAGGGTTTCAACAACCCTCTTATCTTGCCATCCGGTGACACTACTTGAGTGCTGCAAAGACCTTCAATTATAGTGTTGTATTAGGGTTGCAACTACCCTCTTCTCTTGCCATCTAACTACACAACTAGAATGCTGCAAAGACCTTCAGTTAGAGTGTTGTTTTAGAGTTGCAATTACCCTCTTATCTTGCTATTTGTGACAGTACCTGAGTGCTGCAAAGACCTTCAATTATAATGTTGAATTAGTTTTGTAACTACCCTCTTCTCTAGCCATCTAACTACACAACAATAGTGCTGCACATCTTCAGTAATAGTGTTGTATTAAGGATGCAACTTCCCTCATATCTTGCCACCTAGTGAGACTACTTAAGTCTTGCAAAGACCTTCAATTATAGTGTTGTATTAGGGTTGCAACAACCATCTTATCTTGTCTTCCGGTGACACTACTTCAGTGCTACAAATACCGTCAATTAGAGTGTTGTATTATTTTTGTAACTACCCTCTTCTCTTGCCATCTAACTACACAACAAGAGTGCTGCAAAGTCCTTCAGTTAGAGTGCCATATTAGGGATGCAACTTCCCTCGTATCTTGCCGCCTAGCTATACTACTTAAGTCTTGCAAAGACCTTCAATTAGAGTGTTGTATTAGGGTTACAACTACCCTCCTATCTTGCTATCTAGTGACACTACTTGAGTTCTAGTTAGACCTTCAATTATAGTGTTGTATTACGGTTGAAACTACCCTCTTATGTTGCCATCTGGTGATACTACTTGAGCGTTGCAAAGACCTTCAATTAGAGTATTGTATTAGGGTTACAACTACCCTCTTCTCTTTCCATCTGGTGACACCACTTGAGTTCTACTAAGACCTTCAATTAGAGTTGTATTAGGGTGGCAACTACCCTCTTCTCTTGCCATCTAATTAAATAACTAAAGTGTTCCAAAGACCTTAAATTAGAATGTTGTATTAGGGTTGCAACTACCCTCTTATCTTTCTGTCTGTGACACTACTTGTGTGATATAAATACCTTCAAACAGTGTGTCGTATTAGAGCTGCAACTATCCTCTTCTCTTGTCATCTAAGTACACAACAAGAGTGCTACAAAGACCTTCACTTAGAGTGTTGTATTAGGGTTTCAAATACCCTCTTAACTTGCCATCTGGTGACACTACTTGAGTACTGCAAAGAACTTCAATTAGAGTGTTGTATTAGGGTTCAAACTATCCTCTTCTCTTGCCATCTAACTACACAACTAGAAGGTTGCAAAGACCTTCAGTTAGAGTGTTGTGTTAGGGTTGCAACTTCCCTCTTATCTTGCTATCTGTGACACTACAAGAGTGCAGCAAAAACCTTCAATTAGAGTGTTGAATTAGTTTTGTAACTACCCACTCTTGCCAACTACACAACAAGAGTGCTGCAAAGACCTTCAGTTAGAGTGTTGTATTAGGGCATAACTTCCCTCATATCTTGCCATCTAGCGATACTACTTAAGTTCTCCAAAGACCTTCAATTAGAGTGTTGTATTAGGGTTATAATTACCCTCTTATTTGCCATCTGGTGACACTAATTGTGAGCAGCGAAAACCTTCAATTAGAGTTTCGAATTATGGTTGTGACTACCCTCTTCTCTTGCAATCTAACTCCGCAATTAGAGTGCTAACAAAGATCTTTAGTTAGATTGTTGTATTAGAGATGCAACTTCTCTCATATCTTGCATCTGGCCACACTACTTGAGTCCTGGAAAGACCTTCAATTATAGTGTTTTCTTAAGGTTGCAAGAACCATCTTATCTTGCCTACCGGTGATACTACTTTAGTGCTGCAAAACATTCAATTAGAGTGTTGTATTTTCTTTGTAACTACCCTCTTCTCTTGCCATCAAACTACACAACAACAGTGCTGGAAAGTCCTTCAGTTAGAGTGATGTATTAGGGAAGCAACTTCCCACGTATCTTGCCACCTAGTGATACTACTTAAGTCCTGCAAAAACCTTCAATTAGAGTGTTGTATTAGGGTTACAACTAACCTCTTATCTTGCCATCTAGTGACACTACTGGAGTTCTACTTAGACCTTCAATTATAGTGTTGTATTACCGTTGAAACTACCGTATTATCTTGCCATCTAGTGACACTACAAGAGCGTTGCGAAGACCTTCAATTACAGTGTTGTATTAGGGTTACAACTGCCCTCTTCTCTTTCCATCTGGTGACACGACTGTAGTTCTACTAAGACATTCAATTAGAGTTCTATTTGGGTGGCTACTACCCTCTTCTCTTGCTATCCAACTACACAACTAGAGTGTTGCAAAGACCTTCAGTTAGAATATTGTATTAGGATTGCATACCCTCTTATCTTTTTATCTGTGACACTACTTGAGTGCTGCAAAGAACTTCAATTAGAGTGTGTGTTAGAGCTGCAACTATCATCTTCTCTTGTCATCTAAGTACAGAACAAGAGTGCCGTAAGGATCTTCAGTTAGAGTGTTGTATTAGGGTTTGAACAACCATCATATCTTGCCATCTGGTGACACTACTTGACTGCTGCAAAGAACTTCAATTAGAGTGTTGTATTAGGGTTAACTACCCTCTTCTCTTGCCATCTAACTACACAACTACCCTCTTATCTTGCTATCTGTCACACTATTCGAGTGCTGCAAAGCCCTTCAATTAGAGTGTTGAATTAGTTTTGTAACTGCCCTCTTCTCTTGCAATCTAACTACACAACAAGAGTGCTGCAAAGACCTTTAGTTAGAATGTTGTATTAGGGATGCAACTTCCTTCATATCTTGACACATAGTGATATTACATAAGTCCTGCAAAGACCTTCAATTAGAGTGTTGTATTAGGGTTACAACTACCCTCTTATCTTGTCATGTGGTGACACTAATTGAGAGCAGCGATGACCTTCAATTAGAAAGTCATATTAGGGTTGCAACTATCCTCTTCTCTTGTAATATAATTATACAACTAGTGTGGTAACAAAGTCCTTCAGTTAGATTGTTGTATTAGAGATGCAACTTCTCTTATATCTAGCCATTTGGCAACCCTACTTGAGTCCAGCAAAGACCTTCAATTAGAGTGTTGTATTAGGGTTGCAACAACCATCTTATCTTGCCTTCCGGTGAAAGTACTTTAGTGCTGCAAAGATTTTCAATTAGAGTGTTGTATTATTTTTGTAACTACCCTCTTGTTTTGCCATCTAACTACACAACAAAAGTGCTGCAAAGTCCTTCAGTTAGAGGCTGTATTAAGGATGCCACTTCCATCGTATCTTGCCACCTAGCGATACTACTTAATTCCTGCAAAGACCTTTAGTTAGAGTGTTGATAAGCCTCAATTATATATACCTTCGGTCGAGGTTTTACCTCCTAAACTGTACCAAAACCCTTGCATTTTAGTCTAGTTTAGTATAGAATGCACCGTAGAACCAAGTTACTGCCTTTCCTTTATCTAAAAGGAGCAAAACAGCCTTTTGTGCGGGCCGCACGGATTTGTCCGAGAGTTTTGCGGGTACTCTTGCGGGCCGCAGGAAATTTGTGAAGGCCGCACGACTCCTTTTTCCTTAGCCATTTTTCAGACGAAAACCAACTTTTGTGCGGGCCGCACCGATTTAACCGAGAGTTCTGCGGATGGCCGTGCGGGCCGCACAAAATTACAGCTGTCGATATACAGTCTGTATTTTGGCCATATCTTGGTCATACGGACTCTGATTTGGGTGAATCAAAGCTTGACTGAACCAGAACAAAAAGATCTACAACTTTCATGAAGGAAACAAATCCAAATTCAGAATGTATAATTTTGTACAGCCGCACCAATGGCCGCCCAGCCTAGATTTGGACAGATTTTATTGCCATCTTCGCCCGATTCATTTCCAGATTTTGTTGGATTTCTTCCCAAGGCACGAAAATAGCATATGGGTAGGAAGCAGGAGGAACTATTCTTCATTCTAGGTTTAACTTCCACATCTCTCTACACATTTTCTAACTTCTCCTCGTGATCAAAGGCGATTAAGAGCAAGGTTTGAAGGATTCTCGAGCAAGCAAAAGTGAAGATCAAAGGCAGCGAGCGAAGAGATTGGTGTAGTCTATTCTCTTACTTGTTTTACTTTGTTTTCATTATGATTTCTCTTGTAACTTCCTTGGTTGTTAACTCACCCATGAGAGGCTAGATTTCCTCTCTAGGGGCTTACGCTAAAAACATGAATTTGTGTTGAATCTATGTTTACTTGGATTAATTTCTTTATGATGATTGTTTGCATGTTTGTTTATTCTTGTTGATTTTACAATTCATGTGCTTGTATGATTTGATTGCTTGTTAATTTCCCGCTTGAGTCTAATCAACTTAAGATGCTAGGAGTTATAATTAATGGTACCAAATTGTATACATGAATTACCTTGGGATTAAGATTAGAAATGACCAAATCTATTTCTTAGTCCGGAACCACTTGAACAAAGGTTGAATTGAGGTGAAGGACTTAATCGTGAAGCCTTATATTTGATTGGGACACCTAGAATTGAACCAAATATCGTATGAAGGACTTAACCGTGAAGTATTGGTATTTAGGGATAAACTAGGCTAATCTGTGCTTATGGTCTAGATAGCTAGGGTGAAGGACTTAATCGTGAAGTCCGAATTATCTAGACACGTCATTAATTCACGAAAGTAACCCTTTTTGATATTTACGTTTAGAAACCCCAAAATTACAAACATGAGTTTAGAATATTAAGTAAATGTAGATTTGACCAAATGATTGTATGCCGATAGCCCCTAGACTCTTATCCATTTGAATCACAAACTCCTTTTTATTTGTTTGTTTAAAATTGTCTTATTTTAGTTTCAACTCTCAATCGGGTATTGAACCCAAAAACCAATTTTACAACAAACCCCCCTTTTTACTTTATTTGCACTATTTTAGAGTTAATTGATTTAGTAAAAAGTATTATCTCCCGTTATCTTTGGATCGATACCCATAATTACTTCAAGGATAGATTGTGCGCTTGCAATTCAATCTAACTTTGCGTATTTAGGGTTTTATAAATTTAAAGCAGAAGTGTACGAAATAGACCAATTATTTCTATACCCAAAATACACAACAAGTGTTGTGTTAGGGTTACAACTACCCTCTTATCTTGCCATCAAGTGACACTACTTGAGCTCTACTAAGACCTTCAATTATAGTGTTGTATTACGGTTGAAACTACCCTCTTATGTTGCCATTTGGTGACACTACTTGAGCATTGCAAAGGCCTTCAATTAGAGTGTTGTATTAGGGTTACAACTACCCTGTTCTCTTTCCATCTGGTGACACCACTTGAGTTCTACTAAGACCTTCAATTAGAGTTGTATTAGGGTGTCAACTACCCTCTTCTGTTGCCATCTAACTACACAACTAGAGTGTTGCAAAGATCTTCAGTAAGAATGTTGTATTATGGTTGCAACAACCCTCTTATCTTTCTGTCTGTGACACTACTTGAGTGCTATAAAGACCTTCAATTAGAGTGTTGTATTAGAGCTGCAACTATCATCTTCTCTTGTCATCTAAGTACAGAATAGGAGTGCTATAAAGACCTTCACTTAGAGTGCTGTATTAGGGTTTTAACTACCCTCTTAACTTGCCATATGGTGACACTACTTGAGTGCTGCAAAGACTTTCAATTAGAGTGTGGTATTAGGGTTGCAACCACCCTCTTCTCTTGCCATCTAATTACACAACTAAAAGGTTGCCAAGACCTCTAGTTTGAGTGTTGTTTTAGGGTTGCAACTACCATCTTATCTTGCTATCAGTGACACTACTAGAGTGCAGCAAATACCTTCAATTAGAGTGTTGAATTAGTTTTGTAACTACCCACTCTTGCCTTTGAACTACACAACAAGAGTGCTGCAAAGACCTTCAGTTAGAGTGTTGTATTAGGGATGCAACTTCCATCATACCTTGCCATGTAGTGATACTACTTAAGTCCTGCAAAGACATTCAATTAGAGTGATGTATTAGGGTTACTACTACCATTTTATCTTGCCATCTGGTGACACTAATTGTGAGCAGCGAAAACCTTCAATTAGAGTTTCGCATTAAGGCTTCGACGCCCCTCTTCTCCTGCAATCTAACTATACAATTAGAGTGCTAACAAAGTCCTTTAGTTAGATTGTTGTATTAGAGGTGCAACTTCTCTCATATCTTGCCATCTGGCCACACTACTTGAGTCCTGCAAAAACCTTCAATTAGAGTGTTTTATTAGGGTTGCAACAACCATCTTATCTTGCCTTCCGGTGACTACTTTAGTGCTGCCAAGACAATCAATTAGGGTGTTGTATTTCTTTTGTAACTACCCCCTACTTTTGCCATCAAACTACACAACAAGACTACCGGAAAGTCCTTCAGTTAGAGTGACATATAAGGGAAGTAACTTCCCACGTATCTTGCCACCTAGCGAAACTACTTAAGTCCAGCAAAAACCTACAATTAGAGTGTTGTATTAGGGTTACAACTAACCTCTTACCTTGCCATCTAGTGACACTACTGGAGTTCTTCTAAGACCTTCAATTATAGTGTTGTATTACGGTTGAAACTACCATTTTATCTTGCCATCAGGTGACACTACTGGAGCGTTGCAAAGACCTTCAATTAGAGTATTGTATTAGGGTTACAACTACCATCTTCTCTTCCCATCTGGTGACACAACTGTAGTTCTACTAAGACCTTCAATTAGAATTGTATTAGGGTGGCAATTACCCTCTCCTCTTGCTATCCAACTGCACAACTAGAGTGTTGCAAAGACCTTCAGTTAGAATGTTATTTTAGGATTGCAACTACCCTCTTATCTTTCAATCTGTGACACTACTTGAGTGCTGCAAAGAACTTCAATTAGAGTGTTGTCTTAGAGCTGCAACTATCATCTTCTTTAGTCATCTAAGTACACAACAAGAGTGCTACAAAGACCAGTTAGAATGTTGTTTTAGGGTTACAACTACCCTCTTATCTTTCTAGCTACAACACTACTTGAGTGCTGCAAAGACCTTCAATTAGAGTGTTGTTTTAGAGCTGCAACTATCCTCTTCTCTTGTCCTCTAAGTACACAACAAGAGTGCCATAAAGACCTTTAGTTAGAGTGTTGTATTAGGGTTACCCTCATATCTTGCCATCTGGTGACACTACTTGAGTGCTACAAAGAACTTCAATTAGAGTGTTGTATTTGGGTTAACTACCCTCTTCTCTTGCCATCTAACTACACAACTACCCTCTTATATCGCTATCTGTGACACTACTAGAGTGTTGCAAAGACCTTCAATTAGTGTGTTTAATTAGTTTTGTAACTACCCTCTTCTCTTGCCATCTAACTACAAAACAAGAGTGCTGCAAAGAACTTCATTTAGAGTGTTGTATTAGGGATGCAACTTCCCTCATATCTTGACACTTAGCGATACTACTTAAGTCCCGCAAAGACCTTCAATTAGTGTGTTGTATTAGGGTTACAACTGCCCTTATCTTGTTATCTGGTGACACTAATTGAAAGCAGTGATCACCTTCAATTAGAATGTCGTATTCAGGTTGCAACTAGCCTCTTCTCCTGCAATACAATTACACAACTAGAGTGGTAACAAAGACCATCAATTAGATTGTTGTATTAGAGACGCAACTTCTCTCATATCTTGCCATTTGGCAACACTACTTGAGTCCTGCAAAAACCTTCAATTAGAGTGTTGTATTAGGGTTACAACTACCCTCTTCTCTTTCCATCTGGTGACACAACATAAGTTCTACTAAGACCTTCAATTAGAGTTGTATTAGGGTGGCAACTAAAGTGTTGCAAAGACTTTCAGTTAGAATGTTGTATTAGGGTCGCATCCACACAACTAGAGTGTTACAATGACCTTCAGTTAGAATGTTGTATTAGGGTTACAACTACCCTCTTATCTTTCTGTCTGTGACACTACTTGAGTGCTATAATGACCTTCAATTAGAGTGTTGTATTAGAGCTGCAACTATGCTCTTCTCTTGTCATCTAAGTACACAACAAGAGCGCCACAAAGACCTTCAGTTAGAGTGTTGTATTAGGGTTTGAACTAAACTCATACCTTGCCATCTAGGGACACTACTTGACTGCTACAAATAACTTCACTTAGAGTGTTGTATTTGGGTTAACTACCCTCTTCTCTTGCCATCTAACTACACAACTACCCTCTTATCTTGCTATCTGTCACACTATTCGAGTGCTGCAAAGACCTTAAATTAGAGTGTTGAATTAGTTTTGTAACTACCCTCTTCTCTTGCCATCTAACTACACAACAAGAGTGCTGCAAAGACCTTCAGTTAGAGTGTTGTATTAGGGATGCAACTTCCCTCATATCTTGACACTTAGCGATACTACTTAAGTCCTGCAAAGACCTTCAATTAGAGTGTTGTATTAGGGTTACATATCTTGTCATCTGGTGACACTAATTGAGAGCAGCGATGACCTTCAATTAGAATGTCGTATTAGGGTTGCAACTAACCTCTTCTCTTGCAATATAATTACACAACTAGAGTGGTAACAAAGACCTTCAGTTAGATTGTTGTATTAGAGATGCAACTTCTCTCATATCTTGCCATTTGGCAACACTACTTGAGTCCTGCAAAGACCTTCAATTAGAGTGTTGTATTATGATTGCAACAACCATCTTATCTTGCATTCCGGTGACACTACTTTAGTGCTGCAAAGACCTTCAATTAGAGTGTTGTTTTATTTTTGTAAGTACCCTCTTGTTTTGCTATCTAACTACAGAACAAGAGTGCTGCAAAGTCCTTCAGTTAGAGTGCTGTATTAAGGATGCAACTTCCCTTGTATCTTGCCACCTAGCGATAGTACTTAAGTCCTGCGAAGACTTTCAATTAGAGTGTTGTATTAGGGTTACAACTACCCTGTTATCTTGCCATCTAGTGACACTACTTGAGTTCTACTAAGACCTTCAATTATAGTATTGTATTACAGTTGAAACTCCCCTCTTTTGTTGCCATCTGGTGACATAACTTGAGCGTTGCAAAGTTCTCCAATTAGAGTGTTCTATTAGGGTTACAACTACCCTTTTCTCTTTCCATCTGGTGACACTACATGAGTTCTACTAAGACGTTCAATTAGAGTTGTATTAGGGTGGCAACTATAGTGTTACAAAGACCTTCAGTTAGAATGTTGTATTAGGGATGCAACTGCACAACTCGACTATTGCAAAGACCTTCAGTTACAATGTTGTATTTTGGTTGCAACTACCCTCTTATCTTTCTGTCTGTGACACTACTTGAGTGCTATAAAGACCTTCAATTAGAGTGTTGTATTACAACTGCAACTATCCTCTTCTCTTGTCATCTAAGCACACAACAAGAGTGCCACAAAGACCTTCAGTTAGAGTGTTGTATTAGGGTTTGAACTACCCTCATATATTGCCACCAGGGGACATTACCTGACTGGTACAAAGAACTTCACATGGAGTGTTGTATTAGGGTTAACTACCCTCTTCTCTTGCCATCTAACTACACAACTACCCTCTTATCTTGCTAGCTGTGACACTATTCGAATGCTGCAAACACCTTAAATTAGAGTGTTGAATTAGTTTTGTAACTACCCTCTTGTCTTGCCATCTAACTACGCAACAAGAGTGCTGCAAAGACCTTGAGTTAGAGTGTTGTATTTGGGATGCAACTTACCTCATATCTTGACACTTAGCGATACTACTTAAGTTCTGCAAAGACCTTCAATTAGAGTGTTGTATTAGGGTTACAACTACTCTCTTATCTTGTCATCTGGAAACACTAATTGAGAGCAGCGATGACTTTCAATTAGAATGTCGATTAGGGTTGCAACTAACCTCTTCTCTTGCAATATAATTACACAACTAGAGTGGCAACTAAGACCATCAGTTAGATTCTTGTATTACAGATGCAACTTCTCTCATATCTTGCCATTTGGCAACAGTACTTGAGTCCTGCAAAGTCCTTCAGTTAGTGTTGTATTAGGGTTGCAACAACCATCTTATCTTGCCTTCCGGTGACACTACTTTGGTGCAGGACCTTCAATTAGGGTGTTGTATTATTTTTGTAACTACCCTCTTGTTTTGCCATCTAACTACAGAACAAGAGTGCTGCAAAGTCCTTCAGTTAGAGTGTTGTATTAAGGATGCAACTGCCCTCGTATCTTGCCACCTAGCGATACTACTTAAGTACTGTAAAGAACTGCAATAGTGTTGTATTAGGGTTATAACTACCCTCTTATCTTGCTATCTGGTGACACTACTTGTGTTCTACTAAGACCATCAATTATAGTGTTGTATTACAGTTGAAACTACTCTCTATGTTGCCATCTAGTGACACTACTTGAGCGTTGCAAAGTCCTTCAATTAGAGTGTTGTATTAGGGTTACAACTACCCTCTTCTCTTTCCATATGGTGACTGTACATGAGTTCTTCTAAGACCTTCAATTAGAGTTTTATTTGGGGGGCAACCATAGTGTTGCAAAGACCTTCAGGTAGAATGTTGTGTTAGGGTTGCAACTACACAACTAGAGTGTTCCAAAGAACTTCAGTTAGAATGTTGTATTAGAGTTGCAACTACCCTCTTATCTTTCTTTCTGTGACACAACTTGAGTGCTATAAAGACCTTTAATTAGAGTGTTGCATTAGAGCTGCAACTATCCTCTTCTCTTGTCATCTAATTACACAACTAGAGTGCTACACAGACCTTCACTTAGAGTGTTGTATTAGGGTTTCAACTACCCTCTTAACTTGCTTGAGTGCTGCAAATACTTTCAATTAGAGTGTGGTATTAGGGTTGAATGTACCATTTTCTCTTGCCACCTAACAACACAACTAGAAGGCTGCAAAGACCTTCAGTTAGTTTGTTTTAGGGTTGCAACTTCCCTCTTATCTTGCTATTTGTGACACTACTAGAGTGCAAGCAATGACTTTCAATTAGAGTGTCGAATTACACAACCCTCTTTTGCAATCGAATGACTTTCAATTAGAGTTTCGTAACTACCCTCTCTTGCAATCGAACTACACAACAAGAGTGCTGCAAAGACCTTCAGTTCGAGTGTTGTATTAGAGATGCAACTTCCCTCATATCTTGCCATCGAGCGATACTACTTAAGTCCTACAAAGACCTTCAATTAGTGTGTTGTATTAGGGTTACAACTACCCTCTTATCTTGTCATCTGGTGACACTAATTGTGAGCAGCGAAAACCTTCAATTAGAGTGTCGTATTAAGATTGCGACTACCCTCTACTCTTGCAATCTAACTGCACAATTAGAGTGCTAACAAAGACCTCTAGTTAGATTGTTGTATTAGAGATACAACTTCTCTCATATCTTGCCATTTGGCCACACTATTTGAGTCCTGCAAAGACCTTCAATTATATTGTTTTATTTGGGTTGCAACAACCATCTTATCTTGCCTTTCGGTGACACTACTTTAGTGCTACAAAGACATTCAATTAGGGTGCTGTATTTTTTTTGTAACTACCCTCTACTTTTGCCATCAAACTACACAACAAGAGTGCTGGAAAGTCCTTCAGTTAGAGTGATGTATTAGGGAAGTAACTTCCCAAGTATCTTGCCACCTAGCGATACTACTTAAGTCCTGCATAAACCTACAAATAGAGTGTTGTATTAGAGTTACAACTAACCTCTTATCTTGCCATCTAGTGACACGACTGGAGTTCTACTAAGACCATCAATTATAGTGTTGGTACTACGGTTGAAACTATCCTCTTATCTGCCATCTGGTGACACTACTTGAGCGTTGCAATGACCCTCAATTAGAGTGTTGTATTTTGGTTACTACTGCCCTCTTCTCTTTCCATCTGGTGACACTATTGTAGTTCTACTAAGACCTTCAATTAGAGTTGTATTAGGATGGCAACTACCCTCTTCTCTTGCTACCCAACTACACAACTAGGGTGTTGGAAAGACCTTCAGTTAGAATGTTGTATTAGGATTGCAACTACCCTCTTATCTTTCTATCTGTGACACTCAAGTAGTGCTGCAAAGAACTTCAATTAGAGTTTGTGTTAGAGCAGCAACTATCCTCTTCTCTTGTCATCTAAGTACACAACAAGAGTGCTACAAAGACCTTCAATTAGAATGTTCTATTAGGGTTACAACTACCCTCTTATCTTTCTATCTGTGACACTACTAGAGTGCGGCAAAGAACTTCAATTAGAGAGTTTGTATTAGAGCAGCAACTATCCTCTTCTCTTGTCATCTAAGTACACAAGAAGAGTTCCACAAAGACATTCAGTTAGAGTGTTGTGTTAGTGTTTGAACTACCCTCATATCTTGCCATCTGGTGACACTACTTGAGTGCTACAAAGAACTTCAATTAGAGTGTTGCATTAGGGTTAACTACCCCTCTTCTCTTGCCATCCAACTACACAACTACCCTCTTATCTTGCTATCTGTGACACTATTCGAGTGATGCAAAGACCTTAAATTAGAGTGTTGAATTAGTTTTGTAACTACCCTCTCTCTTGCGATCGAACTACACAACAAGAGTGCCGCAAAGACCTACAGTTAGAGTGTTGTATTAGGGATGCAACTTCCCTCATATCTAGACACTTAGCGATTCTACTTAAGTCCTGCAAAGTCCTTCAATTAGGGTGTTGTATTAGGGTTACAACTATCCTCTTATCTTGTCATCTGGTGACATTAATTGAAAGCAGCGAAGACTTTGAATTAGAATGTCGTATTAGGGTTGCAACTAACCTCTTCTCTTGCAATATAATTACACAACTAGAGTGGCAAGAAAGACCTTCAGTTAGATTGTTGTATTACAGAAGCAACTTCTCTCATATCTTGCCATTTGGCAACACTACTTGAGTCCTGCAAAGACATTCAATTAGAGTGTTGTATTAGGGCTGCAACAACCATCTTATCTTGCCAACCGGTGACACTACTTTAGTGCAGCAAAGACCTTCAATTAGAGTGTTGTATTATTTTTGTAACTACCCTCTTGTTTTTCCATCTAACTACAGAACAGGAGTGCTGCACAGTCCTTCAGTTAGAGTGCTGTATTAAGGATGCAACTGCTCTCGTATCTTGCCACCATGCGATACTACTTAAGTCCTGCAAAGACCTTCAATTAGAGTGTTGTATTAGGGTTACAACTACTCTCTTATCTTGCTATATAGTGACACTACTTGAGTTCTACTAAGACCTTAAATTATAGTGTTGTATTACAGTTGAAACTACCCTCCTATGTTGCCATCTGATGACACTACTTGAGCGTTGCAAAGTCCTTCAATTAGAGTGTTGTATTGGGGTTACAACTACCCTCTTCTCTTTCCATCTGGTGACACATGAGTTCTACTAAGACCTTCAATTAGAGTTGTATTAGGGTGGCAACTAGAGTGTTGCAAAGACCTTCAGTTAGAATGTTGTATTTGGGTTGCAACTACACAACTAGAGTGTTGCAAAGACCTTCAGTTAGAATGTTGTATTTGGGTTGCAACTATCCTCTTATCTTTCTGTCTGTGACACTACTTGAGTGCTATGAAGACCTTCAATTAGAGTGTTGTATTAGAGCTGCAAGTATCATCTTCTCTTGTCATCTAAGTACACAACAAGAGTGCCACAAAGACCTTCAGTTAGAGTGTTGTATTAGGGTTTGAACTACCTTAATATCTAGCCATCTGGGGACACTACTTGACTGCTACAAAGAACTTCACTTAGAGTGTTGTATTAGGGTTAACTACCCCCTTCTCTTTCCATCTAACTACACAACTACCCTCTTATCTTGCTATCTGTGACACTATCCGAGTGCTGCAAAGACCTTAAATTAGAGTGTTGAATTAGTTTTGTAACTACCCTCTTCTCTTGCCATCTAACTACACAACAAGAGTGTTGCAAAGACCTTCAGTTAGAGTGTTGTATTAGGGATACAACTTCCCTCATATCTTGACATTTAGCGATACTACTTAAGTCCTGCAAAGACCTTCAATTGGAGTGTTATATTAGGGTTACAACTACCCTCTTATCTAGTAATCTGGTGACACTAATTTAGAGCAGCGATGACCTTCAATTAGAATGTCGTTTTAGGAATGCAACTAACCTCTTCTCTTGCAATATAATTACACAACTAGAGTGGGAACAAAGACCTTCAGTTAGATTGTTGTATTAGAGCTGCATCTTCTCTCATATCTTGCCATTTGGCAACACTACTTGAGTCCTGCAAATACCTTCAATTAGAGTGTTGTATTAGGGTTGCAACAACTATCTTATCTTGCCTTCCGGTGACACTACTTTAGTGCCGCAAAGACCTTCAATTAGAGTGTTGTATTACTTTTGTAACAACCCTCTTGTTTTGCCATCTAACTATAGAACATGAGTGCTGCAAAGTCCTTCACTTAGAGTGTTGTATTGAGGATGCAACTTCCCTCGTATCTTGCCACCTAGTGATATTACATAAGTCCAGCAAAGACCTCCGATTAGAGTGTTGTATTAGGGTTACAACTACCTTTTTATCTTGCCATCTAGTGACACTACTTGAGTTGTACAAAGACCTTCAATTATAGTGTTGTATTATAGTTGAAACTATCCTCTTATATTGACATCTGGTGACACTACCTTTTTATCTTGCAAGGACCTTCAATTAGAGTGTTGTACTAGGATTACAACTACTCTCTTCTCTTTTCATCTAGTGACACTACTTGAGTTCTACCAAGACCTCAGTTACAGTTGTTTTAGGGTGGCAACTACCCTCTTCTCTTGCCATCTAACTACACAACTAGAGTGTTCCATATACCTTCAGTTAGAATGTTGTATTAGGGTTGCAACTACCCTCTTATCTTTCTGTCTGTGACACAACTTGAGTGCTATAAAGACCTTCAATTAGAGTGTTGCATTAGAGCTGCAATTATCCTCTTCTCTTGTCATCTAAGTACACAACAGAGTGCTACAAAGACCTTCACTTAGAGTGTTGTATTAGGTTTTCAACTACCCTCTTAACTTGCCATCTCGTGACACAACTTGAGTGCTGCAAAGACATTCAATTAGAGTGTGGTATAAGGGTTGAAAGTACCCTTTTCTCTTGCCATCTAACAACACAACTAGAAGGTTGCAAAGACCTTCAGTTAGAATGTTGTTTTAGGGTTGCAACTACCCTCTTATCTTGCTATCATTGACACTACTAGAGTGCAGCAAAGACTTTCAATTAGAGTGTTGAATTAGTTTGTAACTACCCTCTCTTGCAATCGAACTACACAACAAGAGTGCTGCAAAGACCATCAGTTAGAGTATTGTATTAGAGATGCAACTTCCCTCATATCTTGCCATCGAGCGATACTACTTAAGTCCAAAAAGGACCATCAATTAGAGTGTTGTATTTGGGTTACAACTACCCTCTTATCTTGCCATCTGGTGACACTAATTGTGAGCAGCGAAAACCTTCAATTAGAGTGTCGTATTAAGGTTGCGACTACCCACTTCTCTTGCAATCTAACTGCACAATTAGAGTGCTAACAAAGACCTTTAGTTAGATTGTTGTATGAGAGATGCAACTTCTCTCATATCTTGCCATTTGGCCACACTTTTTGAGTCCTGCAAAGACCTTCAATTATAGTGTTTTATTTGAGTTGCAACAACTATCTTATCTTGCCTTTCGGTAATACTACTTTATTGCTGCAAAGACATTCAATTAGGGTGTTATATTTTTTTTGTAACTACCCTCTACTTTTGCCATCAAACTACACAACAAGAGTGCTGGAAAGTCCTTCAGTTAGAGTGATGTATTAGGGATGCAACCACGTATCGTGCCACCTAGCGATACTACATAAGTCCTGCAAAGACCTTCAATTAGAGTGTTGTATTAGGGTTACAACTACCCTCTTATCTTGCTATCTAATGACATGACTGGAGTTCTACTAAGACCATCAATTATATACGGTTGAAACTACCCTCTTATCTTACTATCTGGTGACACTACTTGAGCGTTGCAAGACCTTCAATTAGAATGTTGTATTATGGTTACTACTGCCCTCTTCTCTTTCCATCTGGTGACACTACTGTAGTTCTACTAAGACCTTCAATTAGACTTGTATTAGAGTGGCAACTACCCTCTTCTCTTGCTATCCAACTACACAACTAGGGTGTTGGAAAGACCTTCAGTTAGAATGTTGTATTAGGATTGCAACTACCCTCTTATCTTTCTATCTGTGACACTCAAGTAGTGCTGCAAAGAACTTCAATTAGAGTGTTTGTATTAGAGCTGCAACAATCCTCTTCTCTTGTCATCTAAGTACCCAACAAGAGTTCCACAAAGATCTTCAGTTAGAGTGTTGCGTTAGGGTTTGAACTACCCTCATATCTTGCCATCTGGTGACACTACTTGAGTGATACAAAGAACTTCAATTTGAGCGTTGTATTAGGGTTAACTACCGTCTTCTCTTGCCATCTAACTACACAACCACCCTCTTATCTTGCTATCTGTGACACTACTAGAGTGCTGGAAAGACCTTCAATTAGAGTGTTGAATTAGTTTTGTAACTACCCACTTCTCTTGCATCTAACTACACAACAATTAGAGTTGAATTAGTTTCCAACTACACAACAATTAGAGTGTTGAATTAGTTTCCATCTGGTGACACTACTGTAGTTCTACTAAGACCTTCAATTAGAGTTGTATTAGGGTGGCAACCATCTTCTTCTCTTGCTATCCAACTAAACAACTAGAGGGTTGCAAAGACCTTCAGTTAGAATGTTGTATTAGAATTGCAACTACCCTCTTATCTTTCTATCCTCTTCTCTTGTCATCTAAGTACACAACAAGAGTGCTACAAAGACCTTCAGTTAGAATGTTCTATTAGGGTTACAACTATGCTCTTATCTTTCTATCTGTGACAGTACTAGAGTGCGGCAAAGAACTTCAATTAGAGTGTTTGTATTAGAGCTGCAACTATCCTCTTCTCTTGCCATCTAACTACACAACTAGAGTGTTCCAAAGACCTTCAGTTAGAATGTTCTATTAGGGTTGCAACTACCCTCTTATCTTTCTGTTTGTGACACTACTTGAGTGCTATAAATACCTTCAATTAGATTGTTGTATTAGAGCTGCAGCTATCCTCTTCTTTTGTCATCTAAGTACACAACAAGAGTGCTACAAAGACCTTCACTTAGAGTGTTGTATTAGGGTTTCAACTACACTCTTAACTTGTCATCTGGTGACACTACTTGAGTGCTGCAAAGACTTTCAATTAGAGTGTGGTATTAGGGTTGCAACTACCCTCTTCTCTTGCCATCTAACTACAAAACTAGAAGGTTGCAAAGACCTTCAGTTAGAGTGTTGTTTAAGGGTTGCAACTATCCTCTTATCTTGCTATCTGTGACACTACTAGAGTGCAGCAAAGACCTTCAATTAGAGTGTTGAATTAGTTTTGTAACTACCCTCTCTTGCCATCGAACTACACAACAAGAGTGCTGAAAGACCTTCAGTTAGAGTGTTGTATTAGGAATGCAACTTCCCTCTTATCTTGCCATCTGGTGACACTAGTTGTGAGCAGCGAAAACCTTCAATTGGAGTGTCGTATTAAGGTTGCGACTACCCTTTTCTCTTGCAATCTAATTGCACAATTAAAGTGCTAACAAAGACCTTTAGTTAGATTGTTGTATTAGAGATGCAACTTCTCTCGTATCCAGCCATTTGGCCACACTACTTGAGTCCTGCAAAGACCTTCAATTAGAGTGTTTTATTAAGCTTGCAACAACCATCTTATCTTGCCTTTTGGTGATACTACTTTAGTGCTGTAAAGACATTCAATTAGGGTGTTGTATTTTTTTTGTAACTACCCTCTACTTTTGCCATCAAACTACACAACAAGAGTGCTGGAAAGTCCTTCAGTTAGAGTGATGTATTAGGGATGCAACTTCCCACATATCTTGTCACCTAGCGATACTACTTAAGTCCTGCAAAGACCTTCAATTAGAGTGTTGTATTTGGGTTACAACTACCCTCTTGTCTTGCCATCTAGTGACATGACTGGAGTTCTACTAAGACCATCATTGATAGTGTTGGTCTTACGATTGAAACTACCCTCTTATCTTGCCATCTGGTGACACTACTTGAGCGTTGCAAAGACCTTAAATTAGAGTGTTGTATTAGGGTTACTACTGCCCTTCTCTTTCCATCTGGTGACATTATTGTAGTTCTACTAAGACCTTCAACTAGAGTTGTATTAGGGTGGCAACTGTCTTCTTCTCTTGCTATCCAACTACACAACTAGAGGGGCGCAAAGACCTTCAGTTAGAATGTTGTATTAGGATTGCAACTACCCTCTTATCTTTCTATCTGTGACACTACTTGAGTGCTGCAAAGAACTTCAATGAGAGTGTTGTGTTAGAGCTGCAACTATCCTCTTCTCTTGTCATCTAAGTACACAACAAGACTGCTAAAAAGACCTTTAGTTGGAATGTTGTATTAGGGTTACAACTACCCTCTTATCTTTCCATCTGTGACACTATTTGAGTGCGGCAAAGAATTTCAATTAGAGTGTTTGTATTAGAGCTGCAACTATCCTCTTCTCTTGTCATCTAAGTACACAACAAGAGTTCCACGAAGACCTTCAGTTAGAGTGTTGTGTTAGGGTTTGAACTACCCTCATATCTTGCCATCTGGAGACACTACTTGAGTGATACAAAGAACTTCAATTAGAGTGTTGTATTAGGGTTAACTACCCTCTTTTCTTGCCATCTAACTACACAACTACCGTCATATCTTGCTATCTGTGACGCTACTAGAGTGCTGCAAAGACCTTTAATTGGAGTGTTGAATTAGTTTTGTAACTACCCTCTTCTCTTGCCATCTAACTGCACACAAGAGTGCTGCAAAGACCTTCAGTTAGAGTGTTGTATTAGAGATGCAACTTCCCTCATATCTTGACACTTAGCGATACTACTTAAGTCCGCAAAGACCTTCAATTAGAGTGTTGTATTAGGGTTACAACTACCCTCTTATCTTCTGGTCCTTCCGGTGACACTACTTTAGTGCTGCAAAGACCTTAAATTAGAGTGTTGTATTATTTTTGTAACTACCCTCTTGTTTTGCCATTTTACTACACAACCGGAGTGCTGCAAAGTCCTTCAGTTAGAGTGTTGTATTAAGGATGCAACTTCCCTCGTATCTTGCCACCTAGCGATACTACTTAAGTCTTGCAAAGACCTTCAGTTAGAGTGTTGTATTAGGGTCACAACTACCCTCTTCTCTTTCTATCTAGTGACACTACTTGGGTTCTTGAAAGACGTTCAATTAGAGTGTTTTATTGGGGTTGTATCTACCCTTTTCTCTTGCCATCTCACTACACAACTATAGTGTTGTATTACGGTTGCAACTACCCTCTTATCTTGCCATCTGGTGACGCAACGTGAGCGTTGGAATGACCTTCAATTAGAGTGTTGTATTAGGGTTGCAACAATCCTCCATTCTCTTGCCATCTCACTACACAATTAGAGTGCTTACAAAGACCTTCACTTAGAATGTTGTATTAGAGATGCAACTTCTCTCATATCTTGCCATCCAGCAACACTACTTGGGTCCTATTAAGACCTTCAATTAGAGTTTTGTATTAGGGTTACAACTACTCTCTTCTCTTGTGATTTTGTGACATAAATTGATGAGAGCTGCGAAGAACTTCAATTGGAGTGTTGTATTAAGGTTGCAATTACCCTCTCCACTTGCAATCTTGCTACACAAGTAGAGTGTTGTATTAGGATTGCAACTACCATCTTTTCTTGCCATCAGGTGACACTACTTGAGTACTACTAAGTCAATTATAGTGTCCTATTACGGTTGCAACTAACATCTTATCTTGCCATCTGGTGACACTACTTGATAGTTGCAAAGACCTCATTAGGGTTACAAATGCCATATACTCTTTCCATCTGGTGACACTACCTGAGTTCTACTAAGACCTTCAATTAGAGTGTTGTATTAGGGTGGTAACCCCTCTTCTCTTGCCATCTAACTACACAACTAGAGTGTTGCAAAGACCTTCAGTTACAATGTTATATTAGGGTTGCAACTACCCACTTATCTTTTTATCTATGACACTACTTGAGTGCTGCAAACACCTTCAATTAGAGTGTTGTATTAGAGCTGCAACTATCCTCTTCTCTTGTCAGCTAAGTACACAACTAGTGCACTACAAAGACCTTCAGTTGTAGTGTTGTATTAGGGTTGCAACTACCCTCTTATCTTGTCATCATGTGACACTTCTTGGTGCTGCAAAGACCTTCAATTAGAGTGTTGTATTAGGGTTGCAACTACCCTCTTCTCTTGCCTCACTACATTACTAAGTGCTAACAAAGACCTTCAGTTAGATTGTTGTATTAGAGATGCTACTTCTCTCATATCTTGGCAACTGGCAACACTACTTGAGTTCTACTAAGACCTTCAATTATAGTGTTGTATTACAGTTGCAACTACCCTCTCTTCTCTTGCCATCTCACTACACAACTGAAGGTCTTTGTTAGCACTTGTTGTGTACATAGATGACAAGAGAAGATGATAGTTGCAGCTCTAATATAACACTCTAATTGTAGTTCTTATCTTGCCATTAGGTGACACAACTTGAGTACTACTAAGACTTTCATTATAGTGTTGTATTATGGTTGCAACTACCCTCTTATCTCGCCTTCCAGTGACACTACTTGAGTGCTGCAAAGATATGAGAGAAGTAGTGTTGCCGGTGGCAAGATATGAGAGAAGTTGTATCTCTAATACAACATTCTAACTGAAGGTTTTTGTTAGCACTCTAGTTGTGTAGTGAGATGGAAAGAGAAGGGAGGGTTGTCGCAGCCCTAATATAACACTCTAATTGAAGGTCTTTCCAACGCTTACGTTGTGTCACCAGATGGCAAATAAGAGGGTAGTTGCAACCGTAATACAACATTATATTTGTGTAGTGAGATGGCAAGAG
Organism: Carex parvula; assembly: GCA_025461045.1. Lineage (NCBI taxonomy): Eukaryota > Viridiplantae > Streptophyta > Magnoliopsida > Poales > Cyperaceae > Carex > Carex parvula. The sequence goes on from JAJGRW010001113.1 coordinate 58,925, forward strand.
AAAAGGCTAGATGCAACCCTAATACATCACTCTAATTGAAGGTCTTTGCAGAACTTAAGTAGTGTCTATAGATGGAAAGAGAAGAGGGTACTTGTTACCCTATTACAACATTCTAATTGAAGGTCTTTGCAACGCTCAAGTAGTGTTACCAGACGGAAAGATGGTAGTTTCAACCATAATACAACACTATAATTGAAGGTCTTAGTAGAACTCTAGTAGTGTCACAAGATGGCAAGATAAGAGGGTTGCTGTAACCCTAATACAACACTCTAATTGAAGGTCTTTGCTGGACTTAAGTAGTATCACTAGGTGGTAAGATACGAGGGAAGTTGCATCCTTAATACAACACTCTAGCTGAAGGACTTTGCAGCACTCTTGTTGTGTAGTTAGATGGCAAGAGAAGAGGATAGTACAAAAAATAATACAACACTCTAATTGAAGGTCTTGCAGTTCTAAAGTAGTGTCAACGGAAGGCAAGATAAGTGGTTGTTGCAACCCTAACACAACACTCTAATTGAAGGTCTTTGCAGGACTTAAGTAGTATCGCTAAGTGTCAAGATATGAGGGAAGTTGCATCCCTAATACAACAATCTAACTGAAGGTCTTTTGCAGCACTCTTGTTGTGTAGTTTAGATGGTAAGAGAAGAGGGTAGTTATAAACCTAATTCAACACTCTAATTGAAGGCCTTGTAGCACTCTAATAGTGTCACATATAGCAAGATAAGAGGGTAGTTCCAACCCAAAAACAACACTCTAACTGAAGGTCTTTGTAGGACTCAAGTAGTGGTGCCAGATGGCAAGATATGAGAGAAGTTGCATCTCTAATACAACAATCTAACTGAAGGTCTTTGTTAGCACTCTAGTTGTGTAGTTAGATGACAAGAGAAGATGATAGTTGCAACTCTAATACAACACTCTAATTGAAGGTCTTTGCAATGCTCAAGTAGTGTCACCAGATGGCAAGATAAGAGAGTAGTTGCAACCCTAATACAACACTCTACTTGTGTAGTTAAATGGGAAGAGAAGAGGGTAGTTGCAACCCTAATACAACACTCTAATTGAAGGTCTTTGTAGGACTCAAGTATTGACGTAAGATGCCAAGATAAAGAGGAATAGTTGCATTCCCTATACAACAATCTTAAATGAATGTCTTTGCAACACTATAACCGGATGACAAGATAAGAGGGTTGTTGCAACCCTAATTTGACACTCTAATTGAAGGTCTTTGCAGGACTTAGTGTTGCCATATGGCAAGATATTAGAGAAGTTGCATCTCTAATACAGTAAACTAACTGAAGGCCTATGTTAGCACTCTAGTTGTGTAGTGAGATGGCCAAAGAAGAGGGTAGTTGCAACCCTAATAGGACAGTCTAATTGAAAGTCTTGCAGTAATCAAGTAGTGTCACCATATGGCAAGATAATATGATAGTTGCAACTCTAATACAAAACTCTAACTGAAGGTCTTGGCAGCACTATAGTTGTGTACTTAGATTGCAAGAGAAGAGGGTAGTTGCAACCCTTATACAACACTCTAACTGAAGATCTTTGCAACATCTAGTTATTAGTTGGATGACAAGGAAGAGTGATCAGAGTCAAAATAATGATGAATTGCGTTGGATTTTGGCTTAGGTTTGCATATTATCTCACACTTCTATCTAATTAATTAGAGAAAAAGATGACTGTCACCTTCTTTGTGTTTTATTACATGAAACAGGTTTTGGGACTATTTTAGATCAAATGGAGCAAGAATCGGGTTAAATCGGATAAGCGACGCTCATTGACTAAGGCTTTGTGTTACGGCCCGTATTACCTGATACGGAATAGCGTATATAGACCAGGAGATAGCGCAGTAGCATTAAACCCTTTAGCGACATGGTCTCAATATGAACCGTACCAGCC
>JAJGRW010001113.1:67178-83874 GCA_025461045.1 Carex parvula
TGTTTCAACAAGCATCTTGATACAGTCCTTGTTGTTGAGTAGAGCTAACTCCTTGGCCCACACATCAGACAAATTTGTAAAAGTCTCTCGCCTTGTAACATCATATACTAAAAATAGAAGGGTTAGAATTGTTCCTTTCTAATTTCAGAAGCTGACAAACAAATTGAGACATAATTTGGCATTACCTAGAATAATTCCTTGAGCACCTCTGTAGTAAGAACCAGTTAAAGTTCTAAATCTCTCCTGTCCCGCTGCACCAATATTTCAAAGCACATCACAACTCCAATTGAACATAAAGATAATTGGTGCACATTATATTAGGAGCATTAATTACTGGACGATACTAGTTTCAGTCTGAGCAAAACTAACTCAGGATTGTTGATTTCTTATGCTTAATTTGTGTTTCGTTTAATTTCAGATTGGTTTCTTCTTTAATTGTCCCCATGCCATATCCTTTTTTTAAAGTGGGGTCTCATCAAAATTTCATATTATACTGCTATCGCCCGGTACTGTGGCAAAATCACTCTCTGTTAACATGGAATTTTGGATAGTAATCTATGTTAAGTATTGCCAAGAGTTTTCTGGACATTTTTCAATGTATCAGAAATGAAATTGAATTATTTTTTAAGGTCAGAAATTAATTGAAATTACTGTTAGATAGAATTAAAATATCTAACATAACTAACCTGTGTCCCATATAGTGAGCTTAAGTTTCTTTCCACCAACATCTAGCACCTTTATTTTAAAATCGACTCCTGATCAAAAGCCACGTGTTGAAAATGTCAGAACAAGCCAAACTTAGATAGTACAGAGAAACAATCAAAGAAATATGAAAAATTACCAAATGCAGTTGTCAATTTAAAAATCAATAGGAAAAACTCCTGAATAACTAAAAGAAGGTGTTATATGATATATTGAATTAAGTTATTCTCACACAAACCGTTGTCCATTGCTGCAGCAGAAGTATTTAAATTCATTCTACAAGGCATCTGAATAATTATAACTGCTCACAGGACAGGAAAATGCTTCTCTTTCTTACAAACTTCTTCAATTGATATTACCAACGAGATAATTATCCTCACAGTATGCCAAATAGCATTTAGTAAAATCAAATATAGGAGGGAGATCAATGGAAGCATTACAAAATGAACATGAAATTTACAATCAGAGGGAATATATCCAAATGAATCCTTGTTTGACCATTTTATGTATATATCATTTAAAATCATAACTTTAAAAAGAACATGGGCTCACTTCCAGCAGTAAAAACATGATTAGAAACTAGAGTGTGAATTCTTTGTTACTAAGTAAAAGATTCACTTCAGTGCCTTATCAGTTTTGATCAACCTAATTTTGTACATCTAACTTCCCTTGGAAAACCAATACACTGATCACATATGTACATCAGTAGAACCAGCCTGGTTACTTCACCAAAAAATTTAGTCATAATAGAGAAAGGTAGTGACTAAGTTCAATCAGAAAAATTAGGAATTATAGCTCACATAAACATTTATAAACTGATAGCATGCATGCAATGTATGCTAACCAACCTGAATGGAGCTAAAGATTTCCAATATCGTGTCATAGATAAAGCAATTGGAGAAGCAATCGTAACTAATAAAAGTATAAACCATAAGGTAATTACCAATTGAACAATATACCGATTATATGCCACGAGCAATTACTAATAAGCAGAACAGAAACTCAGATCCAGCAATCCCAAAGTACAAAAAAATCAGAAAAAGGTGGACAGAAAGTGTAATAGGTACCAATTGTAGGGGCTAGATCCTCGAGCTGAGAAGAGATGAAACTAACTAGCAAGCTACTCTTTCCCACCGCAGAATCTCCGATTAGAAGAATTTTAAAGGAATAATCGTAACCACCATGGCTACCCCCAGTGGGTAAAGAAGCCATCTAATCTCAAATCAATCACCTTAATCCCTTCCTAATCTCTATTGTTTCTCTTGATCTCAGATGATCTCACTCGGTCTCTCTGTGGCGCAGATATTGGGTGGGGTTGGTGAGGAAAGAGAGAACGTGTAAAGCGGTATAAAGGGGTGTAAAGAGAATAATGTGAACAAAAAAGTTTCACAAAAAGATTAAGATCAGAGAGGGAGAGAGGGAATAAAGAAATGGTGAGAGAGAGGAAGAGGGAAAGGGAGAGGTATATGCGTAGCGTAAGTCCGACTGAAAAGAAGATCAGAGAGAAAGAGAAGGGAGAGATCGAACGATGGACTGACAAGGTGGTGCCTTTTCCCGTAGGATCAGGAAAAGGCCGTTAGAAGAGGATGTGATCAAAATCGGTCCGATGCCTGGTTTGGCCGTCCGATTTACTTTAATTTGTGTCACTTCTTTAATAATCGTGTGAGAAAAGATTGCGCGCATATTTACAAAGATTGGACGGATATTAATAGACACCGGACCGATTTTAGTCCAATGCCCATCGAACGCCCTCCAGTTCCCATTTTATAATATTCCGTTCGCTGTGATGTGATAGAATAACTAACTATATGTGTGGCGGGTTTTATTCAGAAATCCAAGTAGGCGGCACCCCGGCAGTGGATTACTGTACGAAATAATACTTCCGTGGTAGTTACAGGAAACGGGAAACTCTCCCTTGCCGCCCGTTTCATGGTTTATGGGACCGCATTACTTCTCCATTTGACTGGAGAAAGAAGCTTCCTTGAGTCACATTTCTGTTTAATATATCTGAGAAAAGAAAAGAATATATGCCTCTAGCTATCAATAAGACCTAATCTAGTAGATGATAGAGATTTTTCTTTTTTTTCTAATTTCAACAGAGATCATTTCAAAGAACAATAATTTATTATTTAATATATTTATCACAATAGTATGAACAAGTTACAATATAAGATATATCATCTTTCTTTTTTTTTCTTTTTTTTCAATTCTTCTGTCAAGACAAAGCCGTCTGTATTAAATATGTACAAAGTTTATACAACATCTTATAATATTTTTAGGATTATTTATGCAATGGGATATATTGTTGTGTAACTTAGTTGAAATTGGAAAATCAACATTAACATTAGTTGGTGCTTAATAAAATAAATTATAAATATATTCTCTATTATTTCCTCATTTGAATAATTCGTAGAATTAAATTTGATGCATTGAAATATTTTTTTTATTTGACAAAAAATGTTAAGATTGGACTTGTATTAATTTTAAAAAGCTCAATGGATGATTATTTAGTTTTCAAATTATTTCATACACAACTATTTTAAATCGAATTTGACATGATTTCCGTAGTTTTAAATATTAGCTATAAATTATGACTTACAAAAACTCTTTTGTTGCTATGAATATCGGGTACTGTGTTTGGCGGGACTGTGAACAAGGCTGTGATTGTGACTGACTGATCGGTCCAACATCATCGTCGGAATCCGATGAGTCATCTGAGAGCATTTCATCCCCGCTCTCCAAACTGTCATCATCAATTGCATCCACAAGTACATGCGAATAATCAGGGACCAGTACCGGTCTACGGACCCGAACAATTTTGGGTCGAGTTATGGGTTCAGGGTTCCGACTAGTATTGGGTCGGGATCGAGATTTAGGGATCTGACTAGGTACAAGGGCCTGACTATTCAGATTCAATTGAGAATTAAAACTAGCATGGTTTGGTTCCAACTCTACATACAACTCCAAAACATATACCCTTTGTGGGAAAGACGCCACAATTCCTAAAATCATTTCGAACAATGCCTGGTTTGTTACCGGTACTAATTGGTAGTCACGTTGGCCATCAGTAGATATATTAAACCTGACTTGGATTTTCAGATTTTCTTCACTAACAGTATACCCAACTAGTTTATAAATTTCGAGATAATCAAAGGTTCACGGTTAGCGGTAATGAGTATTTAGGCCGGGTACTATAAAAGACCCCGTCATCATTGTATTGGATTTTCCCTCTAACAAAAATTTTCACACAGATCATTTTTTATTTTAGTTGGTCTGGATAACAAACTACAATTTAAAAAATAATAACCATATAAGTACAACATTAATTGAAAAATTATAATTTAAAATTAAATAATTTGAAATTAAATAATTAAAAAACTTTCAAAAATTCACTTCTCCAATCCGATTTTCTTTATTTTTTCCTTCTTTCTCTCTTTTTTTCCTCTTTCTTTTTCTTTACTCTTCACTGAGTCCGAGTCTGTTCTGTTTGAGTTCTGAGTGTTCTGCGCATTATATTGGCAAACTGGTCCGAAATCGGAATACAAATTTCTGGATCCGAAATCGCATAAAAAATTCCCGGTCCTAGAACCAGAGATTAAATTTTTGGTTTCCAGGATCCGAAACCGGAAATTTAATCTTCGGTTCTAGAATTGGGAATTTTTTTCTGGTTTTAGAGAGGCTGGAATCGGGAAAAAAGATTGTGGAATGAGAGCTTGAAACCGTAAAAAAATTTCCGGTTTGGTCACTTTTGGAATTCCGAGCGAAGAAGGTGCAGATTGTGAAATTATTTAATTATTTTGGGTATTAATAAAAATTTCGGAATATTTTCAGGTACTAATGATCCAACTAATTTTGCTATCAATATTTTAGAAGGTGCCAAAATCTTTTATCATCTTCTGTGTTAGGGCTGCAAACGAATCAAACCAAATCAAACTTACTCTAGTTTGAGTTTGAATTTGAATAAGATTTGAACCAAACTGGTTTGATTTGTTTCAGAACAAACTTCAATCGAACGAGTTAATTGTGAAATTTTTTTTGAATCGAATCACAAACTACAAACTTTTTTGGTAGCCCTACCGCTCTTAGTTATTTTTTGAAAATTGGATAGCTTAAACTAAGCATTGCATGGATCTTATCTGATCATATTAGGTACCTATTTGTACCTATTTGAAATGAAACCTTGATTTGCATTGAGCCACTAGCGTTTGGTCTAATTTGAACGGTACATGTTAATTTGAGATTTGAACCTAAATAGTTCGTGAACCAATTTCGGATGAACTATACCCAGTTTGAGTTTGAGTTTGAATAAGATTCGAACCAAACTGGTTTGATTTGCTTCAGAACGAACTTCAATCGAACGAGTTAATTGCGATTTTTTCAAATCAAAGTCAATCGAATCACGAACGACGAGCTTTTTTGATAGCCCTATTATGTGTAGTGGCCCTAGACCATCCGCTACAAAATTAAATATATTAAGGTATTGCAATATTTTTAGATTTAAAAACAAGACACTAAAAATTTATATTAGAGCAAGGATTGTCACTTTGTTTTTATGCAAAAATTTATTATTTCATAATTATATTGCGACTAAATATATATTGAGGCCGATTTTCCATCAACAATTGGTGAAAGGAGTAAGGCTATGGTAATATGCATATTACGAATTGACTCGTGCTATAGACTCATATTTTTATTTGTAAAGTTCAAACAGTTTATCTAAATTGTTAAACATATTCATATAAAAATATACTTGAAGACTAAATTTTTTTTTTTTTAAGATTTTTTTTACTTTTTTTTATAGATAGAAAATCACTACTTGATATTCTTTCTATCAAAAAATAGTAATTTTTTTTTAAATGTAAAATTTGACCTGTAAGTAAATATTCATATGAAAATCATGTAACGGTTCAGATTGACTGTTTGAACTTTAAACTAAAAATACGAGTCCATAGCACAAATCATTGTGTAATATACTATCACCAAGCCTCACTCTTGGTAAAAAGAGTTAGATTCTTATTTATTTGTTCTTAACATTTACTCAATAAAAGAATTGATACGTCGGTATTTAATGAAAAAATAATCGTAACAGAATGGATACATGACAGTCCATTTCCGAAAGTAATGAAGAGAATCAACGCAATCCATTTCCAAAGAAAGGTTAGTCAACTTATCTACACATCAGAAGCCTGAGTTGTTGCTAGGCGCCAAATAGCGTCGCAAGCCCAGGATTGCTGGTCCCACTTGCTTGTACTCTTTTGACTGTTTGATATATCCAAATATATATATATGTGGGTCACAAATTAGCGACTCGTTGTACTCGCAATTGGATATATACAGCTTCTTAGATGGAGCATTAAATAAGCGCAGACGAATTTGTTGGATTGCTCAATTGCTCGCACAGGGTATACCGACGAATTTAGAGAATCCATTTCAATCTCATCAGGATGAATCTGATCTAGGGCTGTAAATGAGTCGAGTTTGAGCGAGTTACCTCCAACTCAAAAAATAAATGAGCGAGTCAATTTGAGTTGGAATGGTAATAACGAGTTGTAGAGCTAACTCGAACTCAGCTCGTTATCAACTCGAGTTGGCTCAGAACTCGTTTATAAACTCGTTTAACCAGTTAAATCAATACAACACAAGTTATAAATGAGTTTGAGCCGAGTTTGGGTTTGGTTTTGGTTATTCTGAGATTTTTTGTGTCAAAGACTGTGTAACTTTATGTAACTCGAGTTATAAATGAGCGAGTTGGGGTCAGCTCAAACTCAGCTCATTTATTAAACGAGTCAGCCAACTCGAGTTGGAATTAACTCGAGTTGTAAATGAGCGAGTTAAAGCGAGCTGTAAATGAGCGAGTTACGAGTTCGAGCAATTTTGCCCAGCCCTAATCTGATCTGATAACAGTTGTAAATACGACTGGACTCGAGCGTTTCGATTGTTATTCTTAATAATGACAAAATCCTCCAACTTGAAAAATTCATCAGACTCTATCCGGATCGGTACTCGAATCCAATCCGTTAATTTTAGAACTCAATACATTTGAACTCGCATAAATCCGAATTTAGTCGTCCAATAACCTGAATGATAAAAAACAAAAAATTTCAATTCTGATCAGATCCAACGAATCCGCTTGTGCTGGTCGTTTCATCTATAATTTTAGTTTTGTTGGTAATATAATCGAGTTATGCTTTACTAAAAAATAATAATCAAGTTATGAGACTTTAATTCATAACTGATCCTAACAAGTTTAAAATAAATTAAAAACTAGCATTTGATCTAGTAGCAAAAGCAATGTCTCCTGTGTAGGAGGTTGATATTAAATAGTTCAGTGGTTTGATCTCTAATCTTTATTAATTAAAAAAAAAACATTTAACTCGTGCTTTTCCGTACGGTTGGTTTATATAATTTCATGAATTTCATTAAATAATAATAAAATATAAAATAATAACTAAATATTATTATTAATAATTTAAAATTGAAATAGAACATTAGTGAAGTTCATCGAGCACGATATTATAAAAATTAGGTCTTATTTTAACTACTTTAACTTTCTAAAAACCACTACTGATTTCTTTTGTGATAAATTAATTAAAACTTGATTCGTATCAAATCACACAAAATATTTCGATTTGTTTTGTCGGTGGATTGATCAAGTGAGACAAATTGTAGTACACCACAGTTGCTCGTATCCTGGTAAGCGGTAAGCGCTACTAGGGGTGTTCATCGCTTCGGTTCGGTTGAAACCGAACTGAACTAGGCAAACCAAAGTATTAATTCGATTTCTAAAATAGAATCGACCGAATTGATTTAGCATTGCAGCCGAACTGAACTAAACCAAAATTTGTTTCGGTTTGTTCGGTTTAAATCAAAATATATTAATTTTTTTATTTAAAGCAATTGATTTATAATAAACCAAAGCATATTAAGAAATAAATAGAGATATTAAGAAATAAACCAGAATATTAAGAAATAAACCGAAGTATTTAAAGCAATTGATTAAGAAATATATCGGAGTATTATGAAATAAACCGGGGCGGTACAGATCAAATTCATAATATATAAAAGTTTGGTTGGTTCGGTTATTTTGGTTTTAAAAATTTTCAAACCGAACCGAACCGAAATTATAATTCGGTTTTAATTAAAAAGCAAACTGAACCGAACCATTAAACTGAAAAACCGAACCGTTTGTTCCAAACTAATTTAGTTTGATTCAAAACCGTCTAAACTGGACCCGATGAACACCCCTAAGCGCTACCACTGAAAGTTCGATTTTTTTTTTTTTACGTACATCCGGTACCCAAACGGGATTTTTCAGAATTTTTTTTAATTTAAAGACATAAAAAATTTGTAAGCAATCGAACGATTCAAATTTTTGCGCTCAAATATATTATGCCACGGAGGATGTTCGCTGGCTATTTTCTGGATGCAAGAAAACGACGGAGGCGACACCTCGACGGTGTTTTGGTGAAATGAGCTCAACGGTAGCCGATTAATACGCAAACGTTGTTATCCTTTGCTTAAAAAAAAAAAATACAAGTTTTCTTCGAAAATTAAAAAATCAATCTGTCGTAAAACATAGGATTAATTTCTTAAATACCTCTCAATACTCAGTACTTGTCAGTTGTCAGGTTTCTTATTTCTCCCTAAAATCTTGAATTTATCTTATATACCTCTTAGCTCTATCAAAATTTTCTATTTTGTTCACGTTGTTAATTTCACATTATTATATTTTGCTTTCCTATTATACTCTTTTGTTTCTTCTTTGAACTTATTTCTAATAATTTTGATCTTTTCTGTCAAAAATCCTCCATTAATTCTTTTCTAAATAATTAGATAGTAATCAATGCCACATCAAATTCAAGACTTGAAAAAAGCTCTACATAGGATTACGAGTGTAGAACTCAAATGTAGTGAGTAAAATATGATCTGATATGACCTGAACTGGTATGATTTAACTAGGATCCAGTCCTGTCCGACTGCCTGAATTTAGCAGAAAGTCAAATTAATCTGATTTCGATTATGTTTGATTTGAAATGATCTGAAATTAAAATGATCAAAAGTTAGAATGGAAACATGGTCACACTTTATCTGAATCCAAACTTGTAAAATATGACGCCATTCAGCAAAAAGCTCTAGCTAGTATTGCCTGCAAAAATATTATAACAAATAAATAATTAAATAGTTCAATTTTTTTTTTTGAAAAAAAGGCAGAACTGCCCGTTTCATATATGAAACATAATATGTAAGTTACATACTACTAGAGTCTGTGCACAATCAGGTAAAGATCAAACACAAAAGCTAACAAAGAGCAAAATATAAATGCTCTTCGTTTTAGAATCCACCAAAAGACAATTGTAGAAAAGGAAACTAGAACTAAGCATCCTACACTAGGGCTGAGGTAAAATGACCTAACACTGGATCAATACAAAATTTATTTGATGTCTTCATGAACTCATTCTACTGGAGGCCCAGCCGCTCCTTTTATGCGTAGAGGCTGTTCTTCACTAGAATCACCCTGGTAGAGTATCACCTGGCTGTCAGTGGGATCCCACACTCTTAGAGGGCTAACATTGATGTTATTTGGCAACCAGTTAGCAGCAGCAACTTTGATTCGCTTGTCCATATGCCTTGACCAATATTCAAAAAGAGAAATGATAAGTAAAATGAGAGATCGTACTGTTTTGATGGAAGTGTCTTGAATTATAAGTTTCTATGTTTCCACAATGTCCAACACAATGCACTAAAGATCACTAGAAAAGCAGTTTCGTGGTCTTTATCCAAAGAACCTGCAAACTCAAAAATATTAGAACAAGATTTCCATTGAACAAATATGTGTTGACATTGTCCTAACCGAAACCATATTTGCTGAGCTACTGTACATTTAAGAAAGAGATGATTGACTGTTTCTTACAGAACTGACAAGTTAGATCTCCCCTCCATCATTTTTTGTTCAAATTTTGTTTAGTCAATATTTTGTTATGCATTACTAATCACATAAAATATCCTAATTTTAGGAGGAATAGGGGAGTTCCCACCAAATAATATATCTATTCTTACTGATCCCGATGAAGTTTAGAATTCTATATATAGATCTAATAGTATACATCCCTGTATATTCCCATCTCCAAGCAATTTTGTCTATGATGAGTAAAGCTACAAGAACTAATGAGAGCTACAAGTTGTTGCCATTCTACAAGTAATGCACCACTTAATACTCTTCTAAACTGTAAGGCAGAACCTTGAGAATTAATTACAGCAGTAATGGTAATTTGAGGGGTAGAGCAAATATTGTATAATTGAGGGTAATGAACAGCAAAACTACAGTTCCCAGTCCATAGAATATGCCAAAAAGATAGAGTTGAATTGTTCCCTGGCTCAAAAGTGACACTAACTTTCCCTAAATTTTCTAGTTTCATAATCTCTTTCCAAAAGGAAGAATATGGTATACTGTTTGTATGTTGATAATAACTGTAGTGTATCACAGTTTTCCATAAGCCTTGATAGTAGTTATCTTGAAACTTCCATTACCATTTCAACAACAAAGAAATATTCATGTGGTGTAAATCTAAAATCCCCAAACCTCCATGTTTTTTTATCTAGGCATGCTTTAGACCAGTTAACTAGAGTACATTTTTTTCTAGTTCTATTTGACTCTTGCCAAAGAAATCTATTCTGATAGAATTAATTCTTCTCAGTATAGTTTTTGGAGCTTCCAGATTAATTAGAAGGTTACAAACAACCTGATTGTTTTGATATTGATTAAAATTCTACAACTGATCGTTGATGGGGGCCAATCATATTCTTCAGTGCCGCTTCCTCTCAGGCAAGAAGACATAAATGCAATTTCAAGTCAGGTGTTGGGCGTGCTTCAACCACAGTTCAACCAATTCATGGAGGAGATGAGGCGTAGCGTGGGACGTTCTTCGTCTCATCAATTAACAGAACAATAAACTCTTAAAAATTGTAAATCCTAAACAGTAAACTCTAAAAATTTTAGTTATATTCTCACAGGGAGGTTCTAGCTCGCACCATCGCGATGCTCAGGATGACAACGGGGATGATATCGGCGATGACTAGTTTTAGAATGTTTTGATTTGTATGTCGAACTTTAGATATTTGATATTTGATGTTTATGTAGTACTTTACATATTTCTTGTTTATGTTGTTTTGTGAACTCCTTTGTACATACCAATTGAAATTGTTATTGAATTCCTTTTAAATTGCTTGGTGCTTGGTACGTTTCGTACCAGTATTTTATATTGTTGAATTGCTTGTGAATTGTTTGTGAATTGCTTATGAATTGTATATTTGTCGAAAATGACGACGGTGAATTGTATATTTGCTTGTGAATTTCTTTTAAATTGCTTGGTGCTTGGTACGTTTCGTACCAATTAGGGAAAAGAAAAATAACAAAAAAAATACCAAAAAAAATCACTCTTCTGCGACCGATTCTGGGTCCATCAGAGACCGGCCAATCGGTCTCTGATGGTCTTCCGCCATGTCAGCATACAACATCAGCAACAGCTTTCATCGGTCGCTATAGGGTCATCTGCGACTGGCGCCTGACCCTTCTGCGACAGGTGACGTCAGCGGGGTGGTCATCAGTGACGGAGCAACTGCGACCGATTTCAGTCATCTGCGACCGGCGTCATAACCTTCTGCGACCGATTCGGCCGGTCGCAGAAAGGTCACTTTGCTATAGTGCATGTTGCCGAAACCTTCTTAGAGACTCTGTTTGTGGCAGAACACATCCACAACCATGATTCCTCCCCTGTGAGCACTATTGATTCCCCCATATGCATTAGATTAAAACCTGTTTGGATAGCCATCCATTCCCATACCTCCAATGCATAAGAACAACTTGAAATCAAATGAGAAGCTGTTTCTTTGGCACAATTATTACAAAGGACACACTGCATGTCACACGAAATATGTCTCCTTGCCATTTGATCGCGAGTCAATCTCTTCTCTTTGAGCAGAAGGAAGCCGAATAATTTAACTTTGGCCGGTACATGACACTTCCATGCAACCATATAGTTCCACCTAACCATTGCACCTCCAAACATAATATTATAAAATGAGTTAGTCGAGTACAATCCATTAGCTGACCATTTCCACAAGATAGAATCCTCCTGATCATCTGTTAGAACTATAGATTATGCCAGTGTAGGTGCCGCAGTTTGCAATATATGCAACCCCTCTCTGAGTGACATACCTTGTTGTGGCGGCCTTGGTAATCCATCTTTGATTTGACAAACCGGTAAACCTGACCATGAGTCAAACCAAAACGAGATTCTATTGCCATTGCCAATTATCCAAGCAGTGCTCCAGTGAAATAGGTATTTTAGTTGAGGAGGTTCAACCCAAAAAAGGACCCACGTACTGACCATTGAATAGTGCCTCATTGAATAAACCTTATACCTCTTAGCTTTGTGACCGCTAATGACCAGAGGGTACTTGGTTCAGCATACGGCTTCCACAACCATCTTAATATTAACAATGTATTCCGATATTCTAGGTTCGCAACACCCATTCCACCTCACTGCTTTGGAATACAAATTGTTTCCCAAGTGATCTGAGAACCCCCTGCCTTGGTTCCAAGGACGGCCTCATAATAAGTTCCTTCAAATCTGATCAATACAATTAAGAACCCACTTTGGCAAAGCATAACTCATCATATGATAGATTGGGAGTCCTAATTATCAAGGTCCTTAGAAACATATGATTCTTACAAAATATTTTTCTCACATATCCATACCATATTCTGAATTTTGGAAAACTATTTCTGACATGCATCATTTAGGGCCACTTAGTGTCACATATGAACCTGGGGAGCAGACTCATATCTCTTTTTGGCATGATATTTGATACCAACAATGTAATATGGCCACTAGATACCCTCACCTCTATGCCATTAGTCAAACACCTGATATTCCCCTCCAACAGGTCATTAATTCCCAAGGGGCTAATTTGAAATTTTGGAGATCTTTATATGGCATACTTTATCTTGAATGGATTGAAATACTTGAAATCAATAAGTACAACTTCTTATACTCACTTTACAGATAAACTCAGTTGGAGGTGGGATGCTTCTGGCAAATTTACAGTTCAGTCCTGTATAAGTTTTTGAACTTTTAGAGGAATTAAACCTGCTAATGCTTTACTTTGCTGGACTATTCCAATTCCTTTGAAGATTAGGGTGTTTATGTGGCTAAAGGGGAAAAAAAGGATTTTAACAAAAAAAAAAAGAAATTGCAAAAGAAAGGTTGGCCAGGTGATATCACTTGTCAGTTCTGTCACTTTCCAGAAACGGTTAATCATTTGTTCATTCGTCGTTCATTTACTATACAGGTTTTGTCCAGGATGGGGTCTTGCCAAGATATTAGTGTCACTTGACATAAATTTTCTGATATTATCTTTATGCTAATCAGTTACCTCTTTACACAAAGCTGCATTCCTGCTAGTGTTCAGTGCATTCTGCTGGACCATATGGAAATATAGAAATGATCTATGCTTTGAGAAAGGTAAGAAAAAGACTATTAAACAAATTATGTTACTTATACTTTCCCTAGTGCACTACTTGAGTGTTGCAAAGACCTTCAATTAAAATGTTGTATTAGGGTTACAACAACTTCAGTTCTTCTAAGACCTTCAATTAGAGTTGTATTAAGTTGGCAACTACCCTCTTCTCTTGCCATCCAACTACACAACTAGAGTCTTGCAAAAACCTTCAGTTAGAATGTTATATTGGGGTTGCAACTACCCTCTTATCTTTCTATATGTGAGACAAATTGAGTGCTGCAAAGAACTTCAATTAGAGTGTTGTATTAGAGCTGCAACTATCCTCTTCTCTTGTCATCTAAGTACACAACAAGAGTGCTACAAAGACCTTCAGTTAGAGCGTTGTATTAGGGTTTCAACAACCCTCTTATCTTGCCATCTGGTGACACTACTTGAGTGCTGCAAAGACCTTCAATTATAGTATTGTATTAAGGCCGCAATTACCCACTTCTCTTGCCATCTAACAACACAACTAGAATGCTGCAAAGACCTTCAGTTAAAGTGTTATTTTAGGGTTGCAACTACCCTCTTATCTTGCTATTTGTGACAGTACCTGAGTGCTGCAAAGACCTTCAATTATAGAGTTGTATTAGTTTTGTAACTACCCTCTTCTCTAGCCATCTAACTACACAACAAGAGTGCTGTAAACATCTTCAGTTAGAGTGTTGTATTAAGGATGCAACTTCCCTCAAATCTTGCCACCTAGTGAAACTACTTAAGTCCTACAAAGACTTTCAATTAGAGTGTTGTATTATTTTTGTAACTACCCTCTTCTCTTGCCATCTAACTACACAACAAGAGTGCGACAAAGTCCTTCTGTTAGAGTTCTATATTAGGGATGCAACTTCCCTCGTATCTTGCCCCCTAGCGATACTACTTAAGTCTGGCAAAGACCTTCAATTAGAGTGTTTTATTAGGATTACAACTACCCTCTCCTCTTTCCATCTGGTGACACTACTTGAGTTCTACTAAGACCTACAATTACAGTTGTATTAAGGTGGCAACCCTCTTTCTTGCCATCCAATTACACAACTAGTGTTGCAAAGACCTTCAGTTAGAATGTTATATTGGGGTTGCAATCTTATCTTTCTATCTGTGAGACAACTTGAGTGCTGCAAAGAAATTAGAGTGTTGTATTAGAGCTGCAACTATTCTCTTCTCTTGTCATCTAAGTACACAACAAGAGTGCTACAAAGACCTTCAGTTAGAGCGTTGTATTAGGGTATTAGGGTTTCAACAACCCTCTAATCTTGCCATCCGGTGACACTACTTGAGTGCTGCAAAGACCTTCAATTATAATGTTGTATTAGAGTTGCAACTACCCTCTTCTCTTGCCATGTAACTACACAACTAGAATGTTGCAAAGATCTTTAGTTAGAGTCTTGTTTTAGGGTTGCAACTACCTTCTTATCTTGCTATTTGTGGCAGTACCTGAGTGCTGCAAAGACCTTCAATTATAGTGTTGAATTAGTTTTGTAACTACCCACTTCTCTAGCCATCTAACTACATAACAAGAGAGCTGCAAAGATCTTCAGTTAGAGTGTTGTATTAAGGATGCAACTTCCCTCATATCTTGCCACCAAGCGATACTACTTAAGTCTTGCAAAGACCTTCAATTAGAGTGTTCTATTAGGGTTGCAACAACCATCTTATCTTGTCTTCCGGTGACACTACTTCAGTGCTACAAATACCGTCAATTAGAGTGTTGTATTATTTTTGTAACTACCCTCTTCTCTTGCCATCTAACTACACAACAAGAGTGCTGCAAAGTCCTTCAGTTAGAGTGCCATATTAGGGATGCAACTTCCCTCGTATCTTGCGCCTAGCGATACTACTTAAGTCTTGCAAAGACCTTCAATTAGAGTGTTGTATTAGGGTTACAACTACCCTCCATCTTGCTATCTAGTGACACTACTTGAGTTCTAGTTAGACCTTCAATTATAGTGTTGTATTACGGTTGAAACTACCCTCTTATGTTGCCATCTGGTGATACTACTTGAGCGTTGCAAAGACCTTCAATTAGAGTATTGTATTAGGGTTACAACTACCCTCTTCTCTTTCCATCTGGTGACACCACTTGAGTTCTACTAAGACCTTCAATTAGAGTTGTATTAGGGTGGCAACTACCCTCTTCTCTTGCCATCTTACTAAACAACTCGAGTCTTGTAAAGACTTTCAGTTAGAATGTTGTATTAGGGTTGCAACTACCCTCTTATCTTTCTGTCTGTGACACTACTTGAGTGCTGCAAAGACCTTCAATTAAAGTGTTGTATTAGAGCTGCAACTATCCTCTTATCTCGTCAGCTAAGTACCCAACAAGAGTGCTACAAAGACCTTCACTTAGAGTGTTGTATTAGGGTTGTATTAGGTGGCAACTACCCTCTTCTCTTGCCATCTACTACACACTAGAGTCTTGCAAAGACTTCAGTTAGAATGTTGTATTAGGTTGCAACTACCCTCTTATCTTTCTGTCTGTGACACTACTTGAGTGCTGCAAAGACCTTCAATTAAGTGTTGTATTAGAGCTGCAACTATCCTCTTATCTCGTCAGCTAAGTACCCACAAGAGTGCTACAAAGACCTTCACTTAGAGTGTTGTATTAGGGTTTCAAATACCCTCTTAACTTGCCATCTGGTGACACTACTTGAGTACTGCAAAGAACTTCAATTAGAGTGTTGTATTAGGGTTCAAACTATCCTCTTCTCTTGCCATCTAACTACACAACTAGAAGGTTGCAAAGACCTTCAGTTAGAGTGTTGTGTTAGGGTTGCAACTTCCCTCTTATCTTGCTATCTGTGACACTACAAGAGTGCAGCAAAAACCTTCAATTAGAGTGTTGAATTAGTTTTGTAACTACCCACTCTTGCCAACTACACAACAAGATGCTGCAAAGACCTTCAGTTAGAGTGTTGTATTAGGGATGCAACTTTCCTCATATCTTGCCATCTAGCGATACTACTTAAGTTCTCCAAGACCTTCAATTGAGTGTTGTTAGGGTTATAATTACTCTCTTATTTGCCATCTGGTGACACTAATTGTGAGCAGCGAAAACCTTCAATTAGAGTTTCGTATTAGGTTGTGACTACCCTCTTCTCTTGCAATCTAACTCCGCAATTAGAGTGCTAACAAGATCTTTAGTTAGATTGTTGTATTAGAGATGCAACTTCTCTCATAGCTTGCATCTGGCCACACTACTTGAGTCCTGGAAAGACCTTCAATTATAGTGTTTTCTGAAGGTTGCAAGAACCATCTTATCTTGCCTACCGGTGATACTACTTTTAGTGCTACAAAACATTCAATTAGAGTGTTGTATTTTTTTTGTAACTACCCTCTTCTCTTGCCATCAAACTACACAACAACAGTGCTGGAAAGTCCTTCAGTTAAATGTATTAGGGAAGCAACTTCCCACGTATCTTGCCACCTAGTGATACTA
>JAJGRW010001114.1:0-22824 GCA_025461045.1 Carex parvula
AATCTTTGAAAATTGCACCATCTTCCTTCTCCTCTCCTCTCCTCTCCTCTCATCTCATCTCTTTCATCTCTCTCTTCTCTTATAGGCTAATGAGACCGAACCAGTTCCTTTAATTTCCGTAAGTACCATGTCAGTAGCCAAACAATATGGAAAATTAATGAGACATAACCATCAATTTGATAGCCTTAGTAGAACACTAGTAATGGTTCCGTTCCATCTATTTATCAAAGAAAAAAAATCAATCTTATTATTCAATAGTTTGATTTTTCTATTTTTAAAAATAAAAAATTACATCCTAGATGCAATGGAAGATGTGTTCAAATTGTTAACCAATAATGTAAATTAATTTAGTATAAAGTAAGCGGTTAAAAAATAATGAAAAATGAACGTATTAAAATTTCTTTAATTACTGTCTGATTTTATACTAAATTAATTAGAAGGTGTATAAATTTTGCATGTAAATATATTGTCTTTTGAAGTAGATCGGTTGTAACGGTTTAAATTCATCGTTTGAAGTTAAAAATAACAATATTTGAAGCTAAACGTAGTGAGAACGCTCTAATTTTACTTTATTATGGTATATATCTATACATATTAAGTGACATGTTAAACAATTAGTCAAATATTGGTAAAAAAGCTGTCTGCATGAATTTATATATATAGATTAAAAAATACATGGGGACTAAGAAGAATGGTTGGAACAACAACATACATTGACTTTCATGTTTTGACTAATATGAAACTAAATATAACGCTTCTTATCTTGTCAGTTGCCAGCTTTTTATTACTCATTATTTTTTATCACTTGTTAACCTTTTGTTACTTTTCACATGTTTGGTATAATAAGAGATTATAAATAATACGGGCCACTCGGTTGTTATATATGCTATTTGTAAAGAGAAAATATGTTACTTGTTTTTAACAGTTTTTTGGTCGTGCCAACGCATCAACATTTTGTTGAGACTGAGTAATATCACCAAATAATTATCCTTGTAGCAATGTCTACCGTGCCCAAATTTTTTTAGTTACCATCTTAATTGAAGTCTCAACTTTACCATTAGTTTCTAAAAGCATCTAATATTATCATCCACTTACATCTAGGATGCGCAGAACTCTTTGAGTTCTGCGCACCTCGAGAGTGTACGTGGAACTCTGGATTCCGTGTATCCTCGCGGTGCACAAATGATAATATTGGACATTTTCAGAAATCAATAATAAAATTCAAAATTCAAAATATTAAGATAGTAACTAATTTTTTTTTCAACATAGACGATAAAGGGCATGAGTTCACCCTAGAGGGGTGTTGATGCTATTTTTTACTTAGGTCGATGCATTGTTTTAAATTTTAAATAACTATAACTTTTGGTAGGAACTTCGATTTGAGCGTTTGATCTCAATCAGAAAGCTCGCAGAAAGATGGAGGGCGTGGTGTAGACATAAGCCTCATGAATCCAATGTTATCATAATTGCAAAAAATATAGTTTGGGACCTCAAAACTTCAGTCGAAATTTCTGATCCTTAGTAATTATGTATTTTTCTTTTATTCCAACCATAAACAACCCATTCATTATTTATTAGAATATTTAATTTGACAATAACCAACATTAAAATTAAGTACTAATATTTGGAGATTTTATTTGTGTCATATTTTCGTTTTCAAAGACCAAAATCCAAACCAACAACAAGATATCCATATTGAAATGTGCTTGGAGACCAAATTTTATATTTTTTGGCAATTTTTTACTATTATTTTAGATAGGTAGAAAACCGCTCTTTTTGAATGGTTCCAGACCATAACAAAAAGTGATTTTGAAATATTTAAAAAAAATAGTAAAAAATGTCCAAAAAATTTAAAATTTGGTCTCCAAGCACATTTCAATATGGATATCTTGTTGAGCGGTTCAGATCGACTGTTTGATCTTTGAAAACGGATATATGAGTGTGAAGTAAAACAGATCCTTACTTCGCAACTCACCATAGCCCATCTCTCTCTCTCTCTCTATATATATATAGAGAGAGAGAGAGGGGTTGGCTAATATCAAAATATTTGTTCCTAGGCCGTGGAACAAACGTTTCGATTTTTATATTTTCAAAGTTCAAACAATCGATTCAAACCATTCAACATTCAATTTGTATTAAAATGTACTTGAAAATCAAATTTTATATTTTTTGGATTTTTTTACTATTTATTAAGCCAGTTTTAAAATCGTTGTTTCAATGATCCAAATATTTTTCACTGTTTATTAAAATCAATAATTTTAAAACTGACTTAATAAATAGTAAAAAAATTCCAAAAATGTAAAATTTTGTCTCCAAGCACCTTTTAATATAAAGATCACATCTAACTGTTTGGATTGACCGTTTGGACTTTGAAAATCAGAAACCAATTAGTTGCACCACGGCTCCGGAACAAATGTTTTGATATTAGTCAATCTCTCTCTCTCTTTCTATATATATAGAGAGAGAGAGAGAGAGATTGGCTAATATCAAAACGTTTGTTCCTAGGCTGCAGAACAAACACTTCGGTTTTTATATTTTCAAAGTTCAAAGTTCAAACAGTCGATCCAAACCGTTCAACATTCAATCTATTAAAATGTACTTGGAGACCAAATTTATATTTTCATTATTTATTAAGTGAGTTTTAAAATCGCTATTTTCAATGATTTAGAAATTTTTCACTGTTTATTAAAATAAGCAATTTTAAAAATGGCTTAATAAATAGTAAAAAATAAAAAAAAATGTAAAATTTGGTCTCAAAGCACATTTTAATATAGAAATTACATCTAATGGTTTGGATCGACTGTTTGGACGTTAAAAATCATAAAACTAATTAGTTACACCACAATTTCGAAACAATATTTTAATATTAACCAATATTATATACACACACGACATCCACGCACTTCCAGGATGCGTGAATATCACTAGTTTTGCGCACCTACAGGATGTATGGATTGTAATAATGAACAATTTCACAAGTCGATGGTAAGGTTAATATTTTAAAATATTAAGACGGTAAGTAAATTTTTTTGAGTCTACCGTGATGTTGGCCAGTGCGTTATCAAAATAAGTCGCACGACTCTTAAGTTATTTCTACCATATGATTCCACCTGCAATGGACATATCGAAAATCCTAAATTTAGTTCCATAAATCAAATACAGGTGCAAGATTACAATTAACATATCGAAAATCATAAAATTTTCTTTTATTTTTATTTGACGTTAATGCCTGTTGCACTTAATATGCATTATACTAATCAAATAGAGAAAAACAGGAATAAGATACGAGGAATAAATAGAAATTTATATTGAGTATATTCATAATTGTAGAATATTAGTATTAGTATCTTTGTAGAATAAGTGGTCCGGTCCCTGTACGCTTGGAATAAGGCATGAGCTAGCTCTTAAAGTTATTTCTACCATATGATCCACCTGCAATGGACATATCGAAAATCCTAAATTTAGTTCCATAAAATCAATACCGGTGCAAGATTACAATTAACATATCGAAAATCATAAAATTTTCTTTTATTTTTATTTGACGTTAATGCCTGTTGCACTTAATATGCATTATACTAATCAAATAGAGAAAAACAGGAATAAGATACAAGGAATAAATAGAAATTTATATTGAGTATATTCATAATTGTAGAATATTAGTATTAGTATCTTTGTAGAATAAGTGGTCCGGTCCCTGTACACTTGGAATAAGGCATGAGCCCATGAAACATGAAGGTCCTTTAAACGGGTCTCTATATTCTAAAGTAACGCAAATGATGAGTTTAGAATCCAACTGTTCGAGCTCAATCGGAACCAATTCCGACTATTTACGAGGTGCTTTAAGATCCGTGTAAGTAGAGGCGGAGCTACTTAGATGGAATGAGGGTCAATTGACCCCATTTGTTTTCCAAATTTTTTGTACTTAGTGTCTTATTTTCTAATATAATGTAGAGTAAATGTTATGAGTAGTTTAAAATTGACCTTCATTTGTAATATGAAAATTTTATATATTTGACCCTCTAATTTGAAAGTCTGATTCTGCGATTAGGTGTAAGAAATAATGCACATGTCGGATTCAAACTCATTGTTTGAGGTATTTTAGGGATATGAATTCCCGTATCAGATGGAAAGTGTGTATAGAGAGCCGAACTTACTAATAAGAAAGGGAGTTCGGATTTGTCCAATGTAAAAGAGAAAAGACAACAACTGTTTTATACTTTTATTATGTTTTATCAGGAAGTTGAAATGGTGATGTATCCTTGTTACTGTGATTGTCATCGCTATTATTCTTATAGTTCTTAAATAAAATTATAATTTAAGTATCGGTCTAATTTGAATAGTTTCTAACTTATTAGTAAACTGAAAAAGGTTAATGATAAAGAATTTTTACAGTGAAAATATCACAAACAGAATCTGATCCAGCCAAATAATTAATACTTTAAAATTCAGCTTAATAAATTTATAGCTGAGTTAATTTTAATAAGTTATTATTGATATGTTTGATTCAATAAATAATAATAATATCAATAAACGTAGTACAAAAATATTTCTTAATTAGATTCCCTTCACTTTAAAAGATTCGTGCCAAGTTAAAAAGATTCCCTTCACTTTACGGTTTGAGATTAACTCCCAGTCGCTTTGAGATTTGGGCTAGTACAGGGCAGTATTATTGGGCTTTGAGATTCGTGCCAAGTTAAAAAGAACAGTCTGATCCAATAATTGTAAAAGATTCTCAATTACGGTACCGAGGAGGATCTGAATTCTCATAATCATAGCATGCACTGGATTGGATTAATCCAAGATTTGATGATAAAAGAAAACCGCAATTAATGACCTTTATTTGAGCGTATTTGACAAGCTTGATTTGCTTCTTCTTGCTCACTTAATTTTCTTAAATAAATTTAAGAACACTATTCTAAGAAAAATAACGACTACCCAGAAGATATATAGATAGAGAAATTTCGATCACGGGATCAAATGAATATTTATATTTTGGAAGGCAAAATACATTATATTTGAAGGTTTCAATTAAACTAAAAAAGAGTATTTTTTCACGGGGGTTATAGGCCGAGAAAGAAATATCATAAGAGTCAATAACGGATTTAAAGAAATTCAGAAGTAGACAAGTGTGTACTTCTGTATTGTGATGTTTTTTTTTAGGTCCAATATAATTTGATATTTGTGTCTATCTCTAACTCAGCAGAATGCCTACCCTGAACCAACAAAAAAAAACAATTCAGCTGCAATTTAAAATGATGTTATTTGATGTCACGACCCAGCATAAATTATTCTTCCGCTATTTGATGTCACGTACGGTATTTGATATCGTTATTCAACGATTCAATGAAAAAAAAACAGAGACTTTGCTCAGGATTCAAAGAAAGAGAGGGATCAGTTACTGGAAAAATACTACTCTCTGATTAATTAATAAGTTTAAACTCAATTAGCTATTTAAATTCAATTAGTACCTTATCATAATGGAAATCGTGAATCCACCTCTAAAAGATAGCACCACTGACGATCTTTCATGGGCGTTGTAGGCCAAGAAAGGATATCATAGGAGATAATACCAGTGACGATCTAAATTATTACTTGGTAAACAAAATTGCAGGAGAATCAACCTTGTGCCGTTGTGCGGTCTAGAATGAGGGGCTCTTCTGCGAAAATTCCAACTCATTTAAAGGTCTCTTTCGGTTATATCTCATTTGTATGGAATGAGATCTCAGAATCAATTCATATGATCTCAAATTCATAAAATTGTACGAGAATTATTATAGAAATATGTAAGAATGATTCGGTTGTATCACAAGAATAATTATCAAAATTATATTTTTTATGAAATGTGATGCACGTATCTTCCTAGATATTATTGTAGGGGGACTCGTGTTAATGCATCTGCTTTAATTGGTATAGAAAATGCAACTTATAATTTTCTAATTTAAAACAACATATTCTAAAATATGTTATTTAAAATAACAAATTATCAATAATATCTTATTAAAATAACATATACTCAATTAAAATGAAGAAGCTAAATTAACAGGTGTCTCTCAATAATTTAACATAACAGTCTTTTAGTTTGAACTAAATTTAAATCTAAATAAGAAAATTAACGGGTGCAAACAGATCGGTATTATATGTCCGTATCTGGATTTGTATCCGAAAATTAGATATGGATATCTGATATCTGAATATACTTATGGATACAGATACAAATATGGTTTTGAATTTTAATTTTCCGTATCCAAATAGTAGATATATCATATAGTTTAATATATATTATAAAAATATTTATGTATATATCTACAGATCTGAAAAATAAAAACATATAAGATATGATTTTACCGTATCAGATCCGTTTGCACCCCTACCTTGTCTTCTATTTATGATTTTCACCTAATTATACAACTCTCCAAATGCTTCCACAATTTACGTTGTCACTTGAGAGTAGGTCCGATGTGCATCGGACCTACTTTGGTTCGATGGGTTTAATCACCATTGATTTGCTTTAAGATTCGTGCAGCACGCTTTAAACTTCGTGCGTGTCTGTTTCAATTTTTGTGCGCACAAAATCTTAAATTAGATCGGACGGTCATCATGCTCATTGAACCTAAAAGTAGATTCGATGAGCATCGGCCCTACTCCGTTCTCTTAGGTTGTAGGCAACATTTATTGTATTACCGAGCTTTACTTGCCCGGAATGATTATCCACTTAACTAGATAGGCCCATTGAAGGCCCAACCTGTTGGTTTTAAGTGTTGAGCCACTTCTGGACCAAGATTTTAATTCTCTCTCTCTCTCTTTGTAAGACACTTTGTGAAGGTAAAAATGAAGCATTTGTTACAACACAAAAGTTTGCGTTGAGTCAGAAAAGTTGTTTTTGCGTCAAACTTACGTAATTTAACAAAACCTATAGTTGCCATTTGTCAAGCTTATGTTGAAGCCCACTTTAGATTTATAGAAACATAAAATATGTTATCATCATAGTGGAGAAAGTGCTCTGATCAACTATCCATGCATGTTATCATGTGTTCCGTGAGATTCAAGTTTTCTTGTAGAAATAAAGTTGAACAACTCAATCCAGACTTTCCTTCTCATGTAAGTTATGAATATAAACATGTATCTCTGATCATATGTCATGTGCAAAAGTCACAATATAGGTAGCCAACTCTGCAACAAAATCTTTATAAATTGTTTGTGTATAAATTATTCCTGTTACAAAAATAATAACAAAAAACGATTATATTTTTCTCCAATCTAAAGAAACAAAATGAAAACAAAATACTCAGAAAATGCAATCAATTCGCAGCTCACTCATCGTTAGTATAGACTTCTAGCTAATTTCAAACTCATCTTAGCAAATTAAGATGACAAAAAAGGTGAAAAAAGAAGCAATCAAAAAACAGTCCTGGGGGTGTAAAAGTGATGCAATCAACTACTAAGAATTCAGTTAAGGTTCTAAGTAAAACTCCATAAATTAAGATCTTCACTCTCCCCAAAATCCTGATCGTCCCATGAGAAGACATTCATGCTTGTCATGTCATGTATGAATTTGGGAGATTGGAAACCCCCAAAGTAGTCCCACAAGCTCTCTTTGGATTCTTGCTCGACTGAACTCGCCATAGAAGGAGATGGAGGCAGGGAAGATGATGATGTAGTGGCAGGGTAGTTTTTTGATGAAGATGAAGAGGGGGTGGTGGAATGGGCAGCAGCGGCAGCGTGGGCAACTCGCTGGATGGATTTTGGAGACATCAAGCCAGGATTTATTGCTGTTGCAGTGTACATTGTGATCATCTAAATTAGAGTTATTGTATAATTTAACAAACTAGCTAGGTTTCCTATTGATTTGCATACGAATTTTAATTTATTTTAAGAAAATAGAAGCAATTCACTGACTAATAATAACTTAATAAATGAAGTCTAGAAATGTAAATAAACTTATAATTTGTTTTATCACCAAATAGTTAGTGGGAGAATAGTAATTAAGGCTAGCTCATCCTGCTTGTAAATATAATAAACAGATGTTATATTAATTTGAAATTCTCTTCTTTAGAACAAGACTAGAGAGATTTCCAATAAATAGAAAATCGACTCTGCTTTAGAGTTCTCCAACATATTACGGTTATTTTATACTCCAATAATGATGATTTTTCTTTCTCTTTGAAAAGATATTAACTATAGCTTTTCTCAAAAAAAAAAAGATATTAACTATAGTAATAGACACAGGATTATAACTTCAGAATAACTCTTGCATGTAGTCCTTATCATAATGCCTATAATTATTTGTAACACACAAAAACCATTTCAATTAACTAAATGAAAATATAATAGTAATCAGTTAGAGATTTGTCGGAAATAATCAGTTATGTGAAGTTGAAACAAAACTCAGACTTCTTTTGGAATGTTAAACATGTATGTACGGCACAAACACCTGACTCGAGTAAACAATTACCAACATTAGATGACATGTCGGCCGTCACGGCAGAAGGGAAGTTGAGCCCCGGTAATGCATCAGAACCCTTCAAGCAAAGCAATGCAGCATCGTACGCCCTTGCAGCGGCTTCCGCTGTCGAATATGACCCGAGCCAGATCCTAGTTTTGTGGCCGGGAGCTCTAATCTCAGAAACCCATGAGCCCCAACTTCGCATCCTAACTCCCTTGAATGGCCCCTTGGCAACACCGTTTCTTCTACTTGTGTTACTGTTCTCTCCGTGTGCATGTGTCGAAGGAAGAGTTTTGGTTTTGGTCTTGCACTTCACCATGGATGTGATATAGGAACTGTTATATTGTGACTTGTTACAGAAAGGGAGAGAGGAAGGGGGTACAGGGAAGTTATATATATAAGAGTTCAGTAGGAGAACTTACACGATTGATTGTGCAAAAGGCCTGGTCAATTATCAATATGAGGGTCATTATAAAATCTGATAATAGCAAACGCCTCATTTATAATATTTTTATTAACTTTTCGTGTAACACGAAATTAAATCTGAGATGTTTAATGTAAATCTATCTATAATTATTTATAAATTGAAGTTATCCTACTAATTAAGGTAATTCATCTTTCTCTAATTCGAAGTTGAGAGTATATTCTTCCGAGATAAATGACAGTATTGTTTTATTTAGAATTAATGAACATCTAGATATACATTAAGTTACCCCATTTCTTATTATTTAACAGTCTCTTATTTGTTTTTGAAATGGTGTTACTATAAGTTTTTATAACTTGGTAAATAATCTAGTATTAGAAATTAATCGAAATAATTGACACCAAGTAATCGAGTTATATGAAAAGTGACTCATGCCTAAGGGCCTTTCCTTAAAAAAAAAAAAAAACAAAAAAAAAAAGTGGCTCAAGACACTGGCGCCTGCTCTCCTCTTGAATGTATGATTAAATCGAAATAATTTTTTTATTGTTTTTGGAATCAGATGAAGACTCCGGCACAATGTGGTTTCAAACTTGCGGCTATTTACGTTCTCATATATATATATATATATATATATATATATATATACAGAGGTTGGCTATTCTACTTCCATAAGCATATGCCCACATATGCTTATAACTCATTTTTGCGTTTTCAATATTCAAATGGTCGATCCGAACCGTTTATCTTGTTCTCCATATTAATATGTGCTTGGAGATCAAATTTTACATTTTTCGGAATTTTTTTACTATTTATTAAGCCACTTTGAAAATTGCTGATCCGAGTGAACAGTAAAAACAGTGCAACAAAATTCTGAACCATATGATTAGCAATTTTCAAAGTGGCTTAATAAATAGTAAAAAAATTCAGAAAAATGTAAAATTTGGTCTCCAAGCACATATTAATATGGAGAACAAGATGAACGGTTCGGATCGACCATTTGAACATTGGAAACGCAAAAATGAGTTATAAGCATATGTGGGCATATGCTTATGGAAGTAGAATAGCCAAGCACTATATATATATATATATATATATATATATATATATATATATATTTTTGGACGTTGTTATTATATTTTTTTTACAATCTCACATATTCAACAGAATATTGGCATGGAATACAAGAATTAACTATTCAAGCTTGACAATTTTGGTAATCAGTGCAGTACCAACATTTTTCTTTTATTGACAACAAATAATTTATTATAAATAAACTAGCCTAAGATATTTTTGATAATATATAGTTACATTCAATTGAAGGAAAGAAACATTGTAGAATACTATTATTAGACCAAATTTTTTTTTTCTTTTGTTGGTAACAGCTAACTTATTAAAGCTAAATTGAGATTGATAATATGTAGTTACATTTAATGAAGGAAAGGAATTAATATTATAGAACACTACTCAGTATTCAGAATTCCATCGAACTATAATGTATTCATAGGAATTGGCTTGTTCCTAAAATATATCTACTATAAAAATACCAAAAAATTAAATATGTTCCTCTTGTTGACAGTTTTTTAAAGTTAGTCATTTTTTTCCAAATTCCTAACACATGAGGGAAACAAACCAAGGGCAACAAAAGATCCAGAGGAACCAAAATCAGGGCCCTTCATTAAGGATCTAGCCATTTAAATTAAACAAAACCTAGGCAGCTATTAATTTGGAGTCAGGTGTTTAATTAGAGAAATTAAAGGGAGGCTAATTAATTCAAAGCCTTTTTACACTAGATTGAAATGTTCACTAGAGCATAGGATTCCAGACACCTCCTGAGGTCAGTGGTTGGGTCCCATGTGCTCTCCAGCTGCTTTGCCATAGATGCTAATCTCTCTTTCCTCTACAATGCTCACAGTCCTCATTTTTTAAGCAATGTCCAAGTTGTAAGGTTTGATTTTGATACACAAATAAATTTATAATAAAATAGTAAAATGGGTCACATTACAAAACAACATATTTAAAGCTTATAGAAGTGTGTGTATGTACGTACTTACAGATGTATATATTATGTATGCTTGTATATCATTTCAAAAATCATCATTTTTATTACATAATTTTAGATATATTATACACATTTCTGAATAGGTCTCACAAATAAAAAAAATATTTTATCTTTCATAAAATAAATCTATATATTCTTTAACTTAATCTTATATCATTTGACTATATTAGACTAGGACCTAAAATATTTTTTAAATCAACAACAAAAACTACATAATAATGATAACAATATGCGTATAATCCTAGAAATATAAATCTCCCATTCATAATTATATATTCTATCATGTAATGAGTTATAGCATGAAAGTCTGTTACTATTTAAACAAGTAAAAATGATGAATAAAAAATGCTTATAATGACATAGAAACAAAAGAAAAATAAAAAGGAAAATTATTATCTCCTGATATCGTCTAGCTTTATCATCATCATTTGCAACTTTTAGCGCATTAAATAAGCATCGTCAGAATTTTGCTGGCTGCCCATGTACAGTTTTCTTTTTATTTGGACTATGTACTTAATATGTAATTTTATTTTTTTGGTAATTACTTGATAGGTAATTTTCTTGAATTTAACTTTCAAAATTTGAAATCAGATGCAATTTGTAAGATAACAGAGAACATACAATCAAAGATAGGAGGGAAGCCTGCAAGTGGGCCCCGCAACCTGCGAAAGCAACCAGCTTCTAGCTGGAACTCTCCTGTCTCCCAAAGCTTAACCGCGTGACGACTGATGAGATTACACAAGCTTTGGCGGCTTTTATGGTATCAATAATAATTAACAAATCAAAGAAGCATATAGGATTCTTTTGTCTAACCCAGCTTATGAAAAATTCACAACATCTTTATTTTGAAAAGTTTAACAATATCATGTCTACTTTATGAACGTATGTGTTCATGTCGTTTTGAATTCATGAGTTCAAATAATTAAAAATGCTAAAGGAACTGAAAAAAACTGACTGAACGCAGGTATTTGGAACGCTGCTAAGAATTTTGACAGTTCAACAAGAGATTGAAAATGAATCCCGAGGTAATCATTCTGAACTAAATAACTTATCTATTAACCAAACTTATTTTTCACAAATAGCTTGTAGATTGTACAATGGCAACATCATTGCTAGTATAAGCTAAATATTATATATATATATATATTATCTGTCATACACTAATACATAATCTTTAGTAATTAGAGAAAATCCAGAGGCAAATTACACAAAAAAAAAAATTTGTGTGGACAAAAGTGGGTGCCCCCCGCACCACCCCCCCCCCCCCCCCCCCCCCCCCCCCCCCCCCCCGCAACACACACACACACACACACCGATTTTATATTGAAATCAAAGAGTTAAAAGGACAAGATACCAAATAAGTACACTACAAAGATCCAACTTGAGCACCAGCACCGATAAAAAATAAGGCTGTGGGATGATTTCAAGGATTTCTTGCACAAGGCATCTCTAAAACAGTGGCATCTGCAAGAACCTTTGATTTTTCGACTCCATCACAAGTCGTTGGTAGATCATCTGATGGTTGCACAAGATAATCCTTGCTTTTCCCCCAAATCAGTGAATAAAGACCAATAACGATGATAATTGCACCGATCACCCAGTAGGATTCATCGATAATGCAAGAGATAAATTCAAATTAGCTTTACCATGATAACCTTGACTTTCTGTTATATCTTCCAATCTCATTTAAGCCTCAAGTTATCATGTATTAAATTTTACCTATGGAACTATGAAAATTGAAATGAAAAATTGTCTAATATAAAAACAAGTTTGCATGTATATTATTGATACCTCCCCAAGGTAATCTCGTATCCAAGAATTATGGAGCCGAGTACTGCAACAATGATCATACAGAGAGGGTTGAAGGCTGTAACAAATACAGGGCCTCTCTCCTTCATCACTAAACCTTGAACATAATATGCTATTCCTGAGCACATCACTCCCTATAACAGACAATAATATAAATAAAAATAAATTGTGGTTTTTTATTTAAATAGCAGTACTTATGGATTACAGCCTTACAGGAGGAGGTTATTAAAAATGCTAGCACCATCAATAGAAATTTAATTCAATCTTTTTGGAAGTGTCATTGAAGAAGAGGAAATTTGCTTTCATCTCTAGAAAATATAAATTAACAAGATCTTCAAAAGAAAAAAAAGGAAGTAAGAATCAGGGAGTTATATTTGCAGTACAAGGAAATTAAAGAATAAAGATACATAAATACTGGTTGTATTCAAAAATTTGACTTTGCACAATCATAAGTGTATTAGACTTATTTGATGTTTAATTGTCAAAACATGGTTAAAACTAGACTAATTGAGTTTCACTGATGCATTAATTGCACATGGTGATAATCAAAATAGGAATTAAATGAGCCTTTACTTTTGATCAGTGTGTTAATAGAGTCCCATTTCTGGACCATCTGACAAGGGTTTCAGTCAGGAAAATTGTGACTCTCTTACCAATCATTTTATATAATTAAGATTTAGTGGACCAGGAAGAGCAAATATTGGATGCAGTTGTAAATTTCTTGATATAAAGTAACATGAGACTTTGTCAAGGTTCATTTTCAATCTCTTGTTTGATTGATCACCTTAGCCATTAAGAAATCTGCTTTCATATGTGCATCCACATTCTACCGAATTGTTAATTTCTTTAATTTTCACAATCACTACAAAAGAAAGTTCACAAGAAGAATTGCATGATAACTTACGAAGTAGACAACGGTAAATAATCTCATGTCAAATCCAATGACCCACGGTTTCATGTTCCTCTCCATTACTAAGGCGACTGCCCCACTCTGTGCTGAACCCATGATGCATATCAAAGTGGTGAGTGATAGTTCTGGCCGGGTACGACTTCAGTGTATGGGACTGCAAAAACAAAATCCAAAAACAAAAAGTTACAATAAAGAACATCAATCAGAACATTACTTCAAATTGTAGGTTCATGAGATTACAAATTTTCATCAAAACTCTGACGGATTCACAGCAGTAATACACTCACAAATGACGTTACGCATAAAAGTTGCTGGAATTCATGAACAGAAAAGAACTGAAACAAGACCAGATTTTGTTTCAAAAATATCAGAAAACCAACAGTAATGAAATTTTTCCTCAGGTTAACAATGGGAACAAAGTTATAATTAATGCAAGTCTGGATATCAAAGTATCAAACCAATAGGGGTAGAAATCGTCTGTCCAGGTTGGCATTTTTTTCAATTATTCCGTTATATATGGTTGGACCATACTGGACCTGCCACCCTCACTTGATCTACATCATTTGAAAATAGAACCTGTCTGTAATTTATTGTCTTTAAATTCGCCATGGATGAAGTAGTTGGGTAGGTCAAAGAGGACAAGTACCAATGTTATTGGGCTCAAACCCCACCCATGCTGGATTAGCATGGATTTTGTTTTCTTATGTCTTCCCTACAAGCCAGACCCCACTTTTAAAGCACATGTAAAACTCTCTTTAACCAGTCAGTTCAGATTCAGGTCTTGTATTTAAAATTGTGTTCACATAGGAAAATGTGCTTTGCAACTCTTGTACAAAAGAAAGCAAAATATAACATTTGCAGAATGATAAAACTATATTCAAAATTTATTTAAGAAAGGGTGGAGATCAATTGACAATGGATTGATATGACAATCTTGACAGTCATCAGAGAAAAAGTTCAAATTTTCAAACCCAGCATTCACAATGTGGTTAATGGATTAATTGAAAATCTTGACATCACAAAAAAGAAGTAATAATTTTCAACCCAGCATTTAAAATAGGTCTATACTATATATATCATGCACACAACAAATAATGAAATTTAAAGTAAAGTTTTACCATTCTCAATCGACTTAAAATTTGCAATCATCCATATTTAATGGCCCTTTACAGAATATCAAATGATACTTAAATTGCATTAAATTTGATACACAATCAATACAAGGCCAACCACGTCTACAATCTTTTTTTCTATTCATTAATGTTCTTTTTTTTTTGGCTTGATTTAAAATATTGTCAATATTATCAAAGCCAACTCATTGTCAATGGATACCAACAACCCTTGAAGAAAATACATATAACATAAGATTTTTTATGAGCAGCCAAATCTTACTCTTATGAACACAAGTTTTCTACATTATACATTAGTATAGGAAGTTCAAAGCAACTTACTTGTACTAAGAAGAAAGCAGACCAGCAGAAGCAACTGAACAAGAGCATGAACACACCCATAAGCCAGTGACGTGCATTTGTGCCACTCGAGTCTGACTGGTGCCTGGTACGACCTTTGTTCCAGAGAAACTCAACAACCGGCCCTTTGTAAAGTATCGTAAGCAGAGCTCCTACTACTGTCACATTGTTCCTGCAACCTTTGCTTGACTACACCTCCTCTTTATGTGTACTTTTTCCATCCTATCAATGCAAGTATGAAAATATAAATGTTTGTGCAGCAATGCTTACATTAATGGCTACAGTATCCATTACTGATATGGTACTGCAGAGGAAACCTGTAGGTACAGTATAAGCTCGAAAGAGTTGTTTGGTCAGTCCTATCATGTACTTTTTATCCATGAAATTTCTGTGGCCTATTATTCGATATTTTAATGTACTTACAAAGAAACTTGAACTATTCCTGACAGGTTATTTCATTCTGGTTGGATTGAGCTCGCTCTTTTCATTACCAGGCCTAAATAGAAATATAGTATTAATACTGCATAGTTGTTGTTTATTTTGTCTAACTATAGATTAAATTTTGTAAAAGAACCAGATAAGATCAAAGAGAGTATTATACCCAAGCAGAATTGCATTTCAAAGGTCATAGCAGGTAAAACGTTGTACAAGGCTGAAGCAAAGCTTGCATTTGTGCTGTTGGTTCCCATATAGTAGAAATTCTGATCAAGAACAGGCCTTAAAAATATTCAAGAGAAAAAAAATCAAAATATCAGCATTCTAAAAATTCAGAATTAGAAGCTCAAAATGTGGTTCTTTATTAAATAAAGTATTCAATTAGTGTTCTTTATTAAACAAAGTATTTGATGTGTTCTTCTTTAAATAAAGTATTTGATCCGTACTCTAAAAGTCCCATAGCCAGGATCTTGAGGAAGGTAGAAAAGGTCATTTTAGGTTTCACTTTCCTGTAAAAAAAAAAAAAATGATGTGGACTCCAGTTAGCTTTCTTTTTTTTGGCAAAATGTAAATAAATGAAAACAAATTAACAAGCAATATGATGTAGCTTTGATTGTGGTTGGGTGCTTCGTGGTTAAAAGTATATGAACAAATTGGTTAGTTCATGCTGGTATATGCTGGTAGATGAAATTTTACTGGAATACCTGGTAGAAGCCATCAGATGATGTAGTCAAAACTCAAAGGTACATCAATAATTGAAAAGTGATTGGTTTTAAATTAGCCACAAATAAGACAGTAAAACTGGAATATAGCTTGTGGAATTCTAGCTTTACAAAGGAGCAGTTGCTGATTTAGATCAGGGTGCATGTACTTCAATTAGTGCTTACGACGACTGCATTCCTAAGCAATTTTTATTTAGTATTCTTCACTTTTAAGTTAAAAGGTTTTAATTGATTATGCAATCGACCTACGGACTTAACAAACCAATTCCAAACTTCATATCAGCATCTTGGAAAAGAGGGGAAATCACTTGACAATTCTTTATTTAATAATATTGACAACCTTAAAAAATAAAGCTTAAACTTAAAATCCAACATTATATGCATGATCTATATTATTCACATATCATGTTTATAAAAAAATTATCAAAACAACCATTGTCAAGTGATCCCTCCTCGGAAGAAATTGTTGTTCAGCAAAGCAAACGAATTCAGCACAAGTCACCGTTTATGACAAGTGATTAGTCCTCTGAAAAGGGTCCAAGCTTGTCTTTTGTTTTACTACCTAATATTATTTAGCTCCTAATTTTGTCTCTTCTTGGTCTTAGGAACTTATTATGGCACCAGTTACTGAACCACCTAAACTATCTGCCAATTACCACCTGTTAATAACTAAAGCCTAGTGAAATGATGAAATGAGCTATATTTAAATCCTGTTTTCATTTTCAAATTATGCGATATTTCTCCATCTTAGGTCCTATAAACCGATGAAACTGTCAGAAGGACATTCATCGAACGCTTTCTGTGCACTAAATGGATATTACACCGAGACCCTACAATATACAAATTTAGTGTACGAACCATTCTTATTTGTCGAGGAGATTCTAATCTAACCCAAACCACAAGAGCTCAAACAGTCAAGGTAAAGGTTTAACCAATCCATCTCAGCACAATGCACATGGAAACAAAAGACTGCCGCGCACTTCAACTCAGACATCACAGATGCTGAAACAAACACGCTGGAAGCCCTGCCAGTAGATTGAGGTGTCAGATAGAGAGATACCACGAGAAGAGAGGGCCCAAAACACAGGGATTCAACATCCGACGGGCTCACCCCTCTCATCCCCTTCCCTCTCTCTTTCTCTCTCTTTCTATGTGAGTGTGCTCGTGCGTGTAAGGTGGATGCGAAGGCGCGTCGGGAGAGGAATTCGTCTCACCTAGGTAACAGAATATTTCTGTTTGGATCTGGACCGTCCAATCAGAATTAGCACGACTATTAAAGCAGACCCGTGCGTTCCACCTCATGCCGGATTGGTCCGGATTCTGATCGGACGGCCATGATCCAAACAGAGATACTCTGTTACCTCAGAGGATATGTATTCGTCGGGAGAGGTGAGAGGTCCAGGTCCGGTCCCCAAAAATAAAAAAAAACTGATTCGATGGGTCATGACTCATGAGCTTCGGCTCCGACCTATCCGTCCGACATTTTTATTAATATCCAAAGTTAATTACAAGAGGAGGGTTCAAATGCCTCAATTTTTCATGCCTCCACCATACCTCCATTTTTTAAAACTTTAATAACTCAAAATTTAAAACTTAAAAGTCAAAATAAAACTGTTGGATATGATCTATATCATTTTATCTATGCACGTGTAAAAAATTATGACATTTCACTTTTGTTTTGGTTGTCATCAAGAGATTTTAAAAAACGTACTAATGTGGATAATTTCTAGACGTTGATTTTTCAACTTATTGATCCACATAAAAACAAAATCAAAATGTGATAAATTTTTATGAGCACATAGATAAAATGATGTAGATCATATCCAACGGTTTTATTTTGACTTTTAAGTTTTAAATTTTGAGTTATTAAAGTTTTTAAAAATAGAGGCATGATGGAGGCATGAAAAATGGAGGCATTTGAACCCTCCTCTAATTACAAATTAAAAAGTTTACTCGTGATTTCCGACTTTTTTCAAAAATATCCGGTTTTCTCGATTTTTTTTTAATAGACACTACGAAGAGCAAGATAATGAAATTTAACACTGAAAATTCAAATTTTTTGATTAAATTTTTTGTTAGATTAATTCTTTTGAGTTATATTTAGCATATTTATACTAAAATACACTAGATTACTTGAAATTATGTTGAATTGCACTGTATTACATTAAATTACGCTAAATTATGTTAAATTATGTTGAATTACGATAAATTACGCTAAAATAGACCGATTTTGTGCCATCTTTCATAAATCATAAAAAATAGTGAAAAAATTTCAAAAATAGTAAAAGTTAGTATTCTAGAAGTTCATTATAGAACTAATTTACTGAGCTACTTAGATTGAATAATAGAAATGAAAATCTTAATCGGAAACTTCAACTCAAGTTTTGTGGCTCATTACCTTTGACCATACCGGCAACTCTAATGGTGTTCAGAACCTTGATACCAGCAACTCTAATTTTGGGATGTTTCTTGGTCGTATATAAAGAATTTTGGTTGCTCATTGAACCTAATCTCCATATTAAGAATTATGTTTTTATTTAGATGCGT
This sequence comes from Carex parvula, assembly GCA_025461045.1. Lineage (NCBI taxonomy): Eukaryota > Viridiplantae > Streptophyta > Magnoliopsida > Poales > Cyperaceae > Carex > Carex parvula. The sequence continues at coordinate 18,819 of JAJGRW010001114.1, forward strand.
TAGTTTATTTTGATTTCAGAGTCAGTAGAAGTATGGCGCATTCATCACAGGAAAAAAACAAGGAACGGAGACGTAGAGCTGAAAAATTAGGAAAAGCTAAAGAGATTTAACTGGAGAGGCTATTTTTGTCTTTTATTATTTTAATTAGAGATTTAACTATGGTTAACTTCAAAGGTACTATGTAATGGTTAAAAAGGAAAGAGTTTCAAGAGTTAAAAAGTAAATTAAATAAATTGAATTGTTTAGAAGTATATAAAAAATTAGAGAAGACTGTAGGGATATACGAAAAATTAACCTAAAACAAAATTGTCACTTTGATAATTTATACATTAAATTATAAAATCACTGGTGTGCGTCAATTTGAATTGAAAATATATAAATATTATATTAGAATTATTTATGTAATGAATTTTGCTCAAATTAAGTTAGGTGCATATATTGTTACTGTAACTAATATTTCACTAAGGTAAAAATTAGCAACTCAATTCACATGAAACTATTAAAACAATCAACGGTTGAACCGGTTGATCCACTGATCGAATCAATAAATTGTTGAATCGGAGCTTTACCGGGTCAGTGTGTCCAGTCTAAATCTGATAACATTGATTTTTATAGTTGTCCTTTCGGGGTGTTATTTTGTTTTTCATTTTTCCCATCATCGCTGTTGGTGTTGTCATTATTTGTATTGTTGAAATTCGTAAGACTCTGCATCATTATTGGAAATAGAAGTGAAAGGAAAGGAAATGTACGGAAAGTAATTTATATGTTATTGATAAATTTGTTTCTATTATAAAAAAAATTTAGTTTCGTCACATGTCGTACATTTTTTAAGGGAACCCATCAAAAATTTCAAAATAGCTAATTTTCTCATCAAAATATTGAAATTTCTTATTTCTTCATTCTAAATTAAAATCATTTTTTATTTTCCTATGTGTTGATTGAATTTGAAATTTCAAGTTAAATTTATAATTTTATTTTATTTTAAAGTTCAAATGTACATTTTACCTCTATTTTAAAACTGCTCCTTTCTCTTAACCCTTGATTGTTCTGGATAGAAATACAAAATTGGGACAACCTTTTGTTTTATTACTTGGCATAATTATTAGCTATATTTCTTAATTTACAGTTTTTTAAGCCGGCATCAAATGAAAATGCAAAGCAAGGCGATGAGAAATTGGTTGACGAGGAGGGGGGAGATTGCCTTGATGATAAAATACGAAATGGGGAACAAACACGGGAAAATACATGGAAGAGTTAGAAAGTGGACCGAGTCAGAGAGCAAATGGATATCTTTGACCAAGAAACTGAGGTTGGAGCTAGAATCGAACCGTAAATTTGCAGAGAAAAAGGAGATGGAACTGGACGAATCGCAATTCACCACGTGGTTCTCGGACACAAAAAATGGTGGAGCATTATGCAGAGCTGCAAGTGCAGGAGGTTCCTGATTTGGTTCATATTGGATTCCCCCTTGAGTTGTGACTTGTGAGATGAGATCAAGCTTGAGCGAGCCTATAAAACTAGGAACTATGTAAGAAAAAGGAATGACTAATGTATTTTATTTTGTTGTGGTGGAAGCTGGTAGATTTTTTTTTTTTTGAAATAGAGTAACGGGAGTCAAGCTACTCAAGATCTTTTATTTTAATTTTTTTAATAAATGATTTCTTCCATTTGAGTTTCGAACACATGACCTCTCATATAATAAATATGTGTTTTTGTCACTAGATTAAAAATTGGTTTTTAGGAGCTGGTACATTTGAATGAATAGTTTTTTTAAGTTGATTTTTTCTTCCATGATGATATATCTGTAGGAGCATGATTGAGTTGATTTTCGAAATTCTTGCCTGCAGCTGCCAAGTGGTAAATTAAATAACTGTTGCATATGCGCTGCAATTTGATTAAGAACAGAGAACTCAAGATAGACACTTCAATTCCGGAGACAGAGACCGTAAATTTTTTCTTTCATTCTCTATCTCCATTTATGGAAATTTCTGGAGGAATCCAGTTTCGCACCTTTTGTTTCTTCGGCCCAGCTGCAGCTTGTCTAGTCCGGCTCCATTTTTCTTATTTGATATTTTCTAGTCCAAATTCAACCTTCTCTCTTTTTTTCTCTTCCCAGCCCATCTATTTTTCTTCTTATTTTCTTGGCCCGGTCGTTGACTCCCTTTATTTTGAGTCCAGCTTGATTTTTTTTTCTTTTTTTCTTTTTTTTTTCTTTCAGCCCATCCCTATTTTTCCTTTGGTTTGCTTATTTTTTTTCCCACCTCAAAACCGAAAGCACGCTCTCCATTCAGTTCCATCCCTTTTTATTCTCATTTCCTCTTATTTCTTCTCCATTTCTTTCGTTAATGTCAATTCATTTTACTTTTTTTTTATTCGTCTTGTTTTCACTTTCTCCCACTTTCTTATGGGTCAACAAAAATCATTCTAACTCTAACATGTCAAATTAATAAAATTCAAATTAATTTAGTATAAAGTCAAGTCTAGAAAAATAATAAAAATATACACATTATTTTTTTTACTGTTTGATTTTATACTATATTAATTTAAAGCTTTATGAATTTGACATGTAAATGTATTGCTCGTGAGATAGATCAGGTTCAACAGTTTGAATTAAAAAATAATTTCATTTTAACAATTCTAATGTATTTAAGAATTAAATCTGACTTAAAATACTTTCTAATCAACATGTTGTTTAATAATTTCAATGCATCTCAAGACCAACATTAAATCTACCTACAATTTTAAGGCGTCTCTGGACTTTTATCTGCGCATCTTTTTTTAGGCACGGAGATCTTGTATGCATGAATTTTTTTAGGATCATGCAAACTTTGAATTTTAATTTTTTTAACTGCTAACTATAAAAGATTCGGTAATTCTCTACAGTCGAAAATTATCTGTATATTAAATATTTTAATTAATTCAGGAGTGAGTCTGTCATTTATCGAAAATATTTACAAAATGGTGCCGGCCACATTGAAAATTCGTACCAGTACTCCCATCTAGCTAGTACGGTGCAAATTCCACTAGGTACAACTATCGAAAGAGGTAAATGAAAGTCTTGCATAAAGTACGTCCTACATAAGCTTAATAGAAACTTGGAAAGGTAAAATATCTACTAAACGCTACTAAAAGCAAAAATAAAGGAAGAAAATACAAAATGAAAATATGGTGTATCGCACCTGGTTATTTTTTACTGTCATGGTTTTTATGTACTGTATCGCCTGGTATAGAGTCTCCGCCTCCGCCTCCATTGGGTCTTGTGCATTTAGGAACCTGTATTGTGCATTGTGGATTTGGCCGTGCTTATAAAAAAATGATCATGCCCATACCTGCATTTGTTGGTGATGCCCATGATCCATCAATAATTATGGTTGTTGGATCACGCATGGTTTGGAAAATCGGCAAATTCCGAGTCAACTCGGCCGAGTCAGGCCGAGTCAGACCGAGTTTGACCGAATTTTGGCTGAGTCAGCCATTAAAACTGTGATTAAAATCATTTTATGTAAAAAGATGTTTGTAAAATGACCGAGTCATACAACTGGAGAGTTGCATACAAGCTGGAGTCATACAAATCTAAGTTAATTACTAATTTTGTTAGAATAGTACATATTAATATTAATGTTAGCATAGTACATATTTTTTGTTAGTTAAATATTAGTATCCTGTTTGACCCTAAAAAGTTACTACTCAGAATTCAATGCAGTGGGTAACTATCTTTAGGATGATTAAGCATGCTCGTGAAGTATGAAAGAATCATACAATAGCATAATAAAATCCCTGGTGGAGATCTACATGTAAAACCTCGAGTTCTAATGTGCACAAAATGTAAAGTAATTAATTCTCCAAGGATCAAACAATGCATGGATAACATCCTGGGTGCAAAATCATGGTAACATCTAGTAAAACTATGTTTTAAATGGTTCTGGGTGCAATCTGGAGCCACATAACAAGCACCAAGGGAAGGGGACCCCACAAGTCGGTGCCTGATTGCCATTTTCGATACACA
>JAJGRW010001114.1:26768-219268 GCA_025461045.1 Carex parvula
TATATATATATATATATATGCACACGTGACATCTACGCACCTCCAAGATGCGTGAATATCATTAGTTTTGTGCACCTACAGGATGTATGGATGGTAATAATGAACAATTTCACAAGTCGATGGTAAGGTTAATATTTTAAAATAGAGGAGGGTTCAAATGCCTCCATTTTTCATGCCTCCATAATGCCTCTATTTTTAACAACTTTAATAACTCAAAATTTAAAACTTAAAAGTTAAACCGTTGGATATGATCTACATTATTTTATCTATGCACGTGTAAAAAATTATGACATTTTAATTTTGTTGTGGTTGTCATCAAGAGCTTGTAGAAAATGTACTAATGTGGATAATTTCTAGACGTTGATTTTTCAACTTATTGATTCATATAAAAACAAAATTAAAATATATTTATGAGCACATAGATAAAATAATATAGATCATATCTAACGGTTTTATTTTGATTTTTAAGTTTTAAATTTCAAGTTATTAAAGTTTTTAAAAATGAAGGCATGGTGGAGGCACAAAAAATGAAGGCATTTGAACCCTCCTCTTTAAAATATTAAGACGGTAAGTAAACTTTTTTCGGTCTACCGCGATGTTGGGCAGTGCGTTATCAAAAGAAGTCGCACGACTCTTCAACTTATTTCTACCATATGATCCACCTGCAATGGACATGTCGAAAATCATAAATTTAGTTCCATAAAATCAAATACCGGTACAAGATTACAATTAACATATCGAAAATCATAAAATTTTCTTTTATTTTTATTTGACGTTAATGCCTGTTGCACTTAATATGCATTTTTTTTTTATAAAAAGGCTGCAAGGCCCGTTTCATTTCGAAACATATAAAAGATTACATAGCTAAATATCCATAAGAGTAAAAAGGACAAAACATGGGCTAAACAGACCCATTAGCCAAAAGAGAACACATCCAACAAAATAGCATAGGTCAGATTAGAAAGCAGCAAGAAAGAGCTTTAAACAAAACAGAGAATATGGATGAGCAAAGCTCTATTATCTAAACACTATGTCTTAGGCAGCCGAACTGTCAGTTTCATCAGAAGCCGCAGGGAGTGAGAGTTGCACTGGGGCAGGGACCGCTTGAACCGGGATGATGTTGACATCTGAAGGAAGCCATTGGCTGACTGCGGAATCCTCCTCCCCGAGCCCTGTCCAATAAACCATAGTAGATATAATTGAGAGAATAATAGTTTTCCCAGTGGAACATTGTTTATTTTCAAAACAGATAAGATTGCGTTGTTTTCAAATACACCAAGCTAATGCGCTAAAGGCCACCAAGAAATATTTTTGAGATTGATGAGGCAAAGAGTAAGCAAAATGCATAATGTCCTCAACCGAATGCCAAGAACTAAAATACAGTTGACTTTGACCTAACCAAAACCAAATTTGTCTCACAAAAGAGCATTGAATGAATAAGTGATCAACTGTTTCAAATTTGTCACAGAACTGGCATGTGGTAGATCCTGTCCAACCCTTCTCTAACAAGTTATCTTTGGTAAGAATTCTGTCTTGTGTGAGGAGCCACATGAATATTTTAATTTTGGGAGGTAGTTTAGCATCCCACCAAAGCATACAATGTAACGGTTGGACTCCTCTAAAAGAAATGAAAGTATATAAGGATTTAACAGTAAAATTTCCATTAGGTTCTCGGATCCAGTGAAGAGAGTCAGTGGGTTGTGAAGGTGAAAAGTTGAAAATGATAGACTGTAGTTCGTTCCAATCCCTGGCATCAACACCAGTAGGTGTTCGTCTGAAGGATAAACTGTGCCCCTGTGTGAGAAGGACTTCCTGCAATCCTATGTTAGGTGTGGTACAAATTTGATAGAGGTAATTATATGAAATAGATAAGGGGCACTTAATATGCATTATACTAATCAAATAGAGAAAAACAGGAATAAGATACAAAGAATAAATAGAAATTTATACTGAGTATATTCATAATTGTAGAATATTAGTATTAGTATCTTTGTAGAATAAGTGGTCCGGTCCCTGTACACTTGGAATTTGGCATGATGAGCCCGTGAAACCATGTAGGTCCTTTAAACGGGTCTCTATATTCTAAAGTAACGCAATTGATGAGTTTAGAATCCAACTGTTCGAGCTCAATCGGAACCAATTCTGACTATTTACGAGGTGTTTTAAGATCCGTGTAAGAAGAGGCGGAGCCACTTAGATGGAATGGGGTCAATTGATCCCATTTGTTTTCCAAATTTTTTGTACTTAAGTGTCTTATTTTCTATATAATGTAGAGTAAAATGTTATGAAGTGTAAAATTGATTTCCATTTGCAATATGAAAATTTTATATGCTTGACCCTCTAATTTAAAAGTCTGACTCTGTATTTAGGTGTAAGATATAATGCACATGTCGGATTCAAACTCACTGTTTGAGGTATTTTAGGGATATGAATTCCCGTATCAGATGGAAAGTGTGTATAGAGAGCCGGACTTGCTAATAAGAAAGGGAGTTCGGATTTGTCCAATGTAAAAGAGAAAAGACAACAACTGTTTTATACTTTTATTATGTTTTATCAGGAAGTTGAAATGGTGATCTATCCTTGTTACTGTGATTGTCATTGCTATTATTCTTATAGTTCTTAAATAAAATTATAATTTAAGTATTGGTCTAATTTGAATAGTTTCTAACTTATTAGTAAACTGAAAAAGGTTAATGATAAAGAATTTTTACAGTGAAAATATCACAAACAGAATCTGATCCAGCCAAATAATTAATACTTTAAAATTCAGCTTAATAAATTTATAGCTGAGTTAATTTTAATAAGTTATTATTGATATGTTTGATTCAATAAATAATAATAATATCAATAAACGTAGTACAAAAATATTTCTTAATTAGATTCCCTTCACTTTAAAAGATTCGTGCCAAGTTAAAAAGATTCCCTTCACTTTACGGTTTGAGATTAACTCCCAGTCGCTTTGAGATTTGGGCTAGTACAGGGCAGTATTATTGGGCTTTGAGATTCGTGCCAAGTTAAAAAGAACAGTCTGATCCAATAATTGTAAAAGATTCTCAATTACGGTACCGAGGAGGATCTGAATTCTCATAATCATAGCATGCACTGGATTGGATTAATCCAAGATTTGATGATAAAAGAAAACCGCAATTAATGACCTTTATTTGAGCGTATTTGACAAGCTTGATTTGCTTCTTCTTGCTCACTTAATTTTCTTAAATAAATTTAAGAACACTATTCTAAGAAAAATAACGACTACCCAGAAGATATATAGATAGAGAAATTTCGATCACGGGATCAAATGAATATTTAAATTTTGGAAGGCAAAATACATTATATTTGAAGGTTTCAATTAAACTAAAAAAGAGTATTTTTTCACGGGGGTTATAGGCCGAGAAAGAAATATCATAAGAGTCAATAACGGATTTAAAGAAATTCAGAAGTAGACAAGTGTGTACTTCTGGATTGTGATGTTTTTTTTTAGGTCCAATATAATTTGATATTTGTGTCTATCTCTAACTCAGCAGAATGCCTACCCTGAACCAACAAAAAAAAACAATTCAGCTGCAATTTAAAATGATGTTATTTGATGTCACGACCCAGCATAAATTATTTTTTTGAGGTAAGACCCAGCATAAATTATTCTTCCGCTATTTGATGTCACGTACGGTATTTGATATCGTTATTCAACGATGACTTTGCTCGGGATTCAAAGAAAGAGAGGGATCAGTTACTAGAAAAATACTACTATCTGATTAATTAATAAGTTTGAACTCAATTAGCTATTTAAATTCAATTAGTACCTTATCATAATGGAAATCGTGAATCCACCTCTATTTTAGATAGCACCACTGACGATCTTTCATGGGCGTTGTAGGCCAAGAAAGGATATCATAGGAGATAATACCAGTGACGATCTAAATTATTACTTGGTAAACAAAATTGCAGGAGAATCAACCTTGTGCCGTTGTGCGGTCTAGAATGAGGGGCTCTTCTGCGAAAATGCCAACTCATTTAAAGGTCTCTTTCGGTTATATCTCATTTGTATGGAATGAGATCTCAGAATCAATTCATATGATCTCAAATTCATAAAATTGTACGAGAATTATTATAGAAATATGTAAGAATGATTCGGTTGTATCACAAGAATAATTATCAAAATTGTATTTTTTATGAAATGTGATGCACGTATCTTCCTAGATATTATTGTAGGGGACTCGTGTTAATTCATCTGCTTTAATTGGTATAGAAAATGCAACTTATAATTTTCTAATTTAAAACAACATATTCTAAAATATGTTATTTAAAATAACAAATTATCAATAATATCTTATTAAAATAACATATACTCAATTAAAATGAAGAAGCTAAATTAACAGGTGTCTCTCAATAATTTAACATAACAGTCTTTTAGTTTGAACTAAATTTAAATCTAAATAAGAAAATTAACGGGTGCAAACAGATCGGTATTATATGTCCGTATCTGGATTCGTATCCGAAAATTAGATACGGATATCTGATATCTGAATATACTTATGGATACAGATACAAATATGGTTTTGAATTTTAATTATCCGTATCCAAATAGTAGATATATCATATAGTTTAATATATATTATAAAAATATTTATGTATATATCAACAGATCTGAAAAATAAAAACATATAAGATATGATTTTACCGTATCAGATCCGTTTGCACCCCTACCTTGTCTTCTATTTATGATTTTCACCTAATTATACAACTCTCCAAATGCTTCCACAATTTACGTTGTCACTTGAGAGTAGGTCCGATGGGCATCGGACCTACTTTGGTTCGATGGGCATCGGACTACTTTGGTTCGATGGGTTTAATCACCATTGATTTGCTTTAAGATTCGTGCATCATGCTTTAAACTTCGTGCGTGTCTGTTTCAATTTTCGTGCGCACAAAATCTTAAATTAGATCGGACGGTCATCATGCTCATTGAACCTAAAAGTAGATTCGATGGGCATCGGACCTACTCCGTTCTCTTAGGTTGTAGGCAACATTTATTGTATTACCGAGCTTTACTTGCCCGGAATGATTATCCACTTAACTAGATAGGCCCATTGAAGGCCCAACCTGTTGGTTTTAAGTGTTGAGCCACTTCTGGACCAAGATTTTAATTCTCTCTCTCTCTCTTTGTAAGACACTTTGTGAAGGTATAAATGAAGCATTTGTTACAACACAAAAGTTTGCGTTGAGTCAGAAAAGTTGTTTTTGCGTCAAACTTACGTAATTTAACAAACCTATAGTTGCCATTTGTCAAGCTTATGTTGAAGCCCACTTTAGATTTATAGAAACATAAAATATGTTATCATCATAGTGGAGAAAGTGCTCTGATCAACTATCCATGCATGTTATCATGTGTTCCGTGAGATTCAAGTTTTCTTGTAGAAATAAAGTTGAACAACTCAATCCAGACTTTCCTTCTCATGTAAGTTATGAATATAAACATGTATCTCTGATCATATGTCATGTGCAAAAGTCACAATATAGCTAGCCAACTCTGCAACAAAATCTTTATAAATTGTTTGTGTATAAATTATTCCTGTTACAAAAATAATAACAAAAAACGATTATATTTTTCTCCAATCTAAAGAAACAAAATGAAAACAAATACTCAGAAAATGCAATCAATTCGCAGCTCACTCATCGTTAGTATAGACTTCTAGCTAATTTCAAACTCATCTTAGCAAATTAAGATGACAAAAAAGGTGAAAAAAGAAGCAATCAAAAAACAGTCCTGGGGGTGTAAAAGTGATGCAATCAACTACTAAGAATTCAGTTAAGGTTCTAAGTAAAACTCCATAAATTAAGATCTTCACTCTCCCCAATATCCTGATCGTCCCATGAGAAGACATTCATGCTTGTCATGTCATGTATGAATTTGGGAGATTGGAAACCCCCAAAGTAGTCCCACAAGCTCTCTTCGGATTCTTGCTCGACTGAACTCGCCATAGAAGGAGATGGAGGCAGGGAAGATGATGATGTAGTAGCAGGGTAGTTTGTTGATGAAGATGAAGAGGGGGTGGTGGAATGGGCAGCAGCGGCAGCGTGGGCAACTCGCTGGATGGATTTTGGAGACATCAAGCCAGGATTTATTGCTGTTGCAGTGTACATTATTGTGATTATCTAAATTATGAGTTATTGTATAATTTAACAAACTAGCTAGGTTTCCTATTGATTTGCATACCAATTTTAATTTAAGAAAAGAAAATAAGAAGCAATTCCCTGACTAATAATAACTTAATAAATGAAGTCTAGAAATGTAAATAAACTTATAATTTGTTTTATCACCAAATAGTTAGTGGGAGAATAGTAATTGAGGCTAGCTCATCCTGCTTGTAAATATATTATCAGATGTTATATTGATTTAAAATTCTCTTCTTTAGAACAAGACTAGAGAGATTTCCAATAAATAGAAAATCGACTCTGCTTTAGAGTTCTCAAATATATTACAGTTATTTTATACTCCAAACTCAATAAATGGTGATTTTTCTTTCTCTTTGAAAAGATATTAACTATAGTAATAGACACAGGATTATAACTTCAGAATAACTCTTGCATGTAGTCCTTATCATAATGCCTATAATTATTTGTAACACACAAAAACCATTTCAATTAACTAAATGAAAATATAATAGTAACAGATTTTGCAGACATTTTGATAGCTAGAGAGTTGTCGGAAATAATCAGTTATGTGAAGTTGAAACAAAACTCAAGACTTCTTGTGGAATGTTAAACATGTATGTACGGCACAAACACCTGACTCGAGTAAACAATTACCAACATTAGATGACATGTCGGCCGTCACGGCAGAAGGGAAGTTGAGCCCCGGTAATGCATCAGAACCCTTCAAGCAAAGCAATGCAGCATCGTACGCCCTTGCAGCGGCTTCCGCTGTCGAATATGACCCGAGCCAGATCCTAGTTTTGTGGCCAGGAGCTCTAATCTCAGAAACCCATGAGCCCCAACTTCGCATCCTAACTCCCTTGAATGGCCCCTTGGCAACACCATTTCTTCTACTTGTGTTACCGTTCTCTCCGCGTGCATGTGTCGAAGGAAGAGTTTTGGTTTTGGTCTTGCACTTCACCATGGATGTGATATAGGAACTGTTATATTGTGACTTGTTACAGAAAGGGAGAGAGGAGGGGGTACAGGGAAGTTATATATATAAGAGTTCAGTAGGAGAACTTGCACGATTGATTGTGCAAAAGGCCTGGTCACTTATCAATATGATGGTCATTATAAAATCTGATAATAGCAAATTAAGGCGCCTCATTTATAATATTTTTATTAACTTTTCTTGTAACACGAAATTAAATCTGAGATGTTTAATGTAAATCTATCTATAATTATTCATAAATTAAAGTTACCCTACTAATTAAGGTAATTCATCTTTCTCTAATTCTAAGTTGAGAGTATATTCTTCCGAGATAAGTGACAGTATTGTTTTATTTAGAATTAATTGAAAATCTAGATATACATTAAGTTACCCCATCTCTTATTATTTAACAGTCTCTTATTGGTGTTACTATAAGTTTTATAACTTAATAAATAATCTAGTATTAGAAATTAATCGAAATAATTGACACCAAGTAATCGAGTTATATGAAAAGTGACTCATGCCTAAGGGCCTTTCCTTAAAAAAAAAAAAAAAAAAAAAAAAAGTGGCTCAGGACACTGGCTGCGCTCCTCTTGAATGTATGATTAAATCGAAATAATTTTTTTTTTTTTTTGGATCTCAGATGAAGAGTCCGGCACAATGTGGCTTCAAACTTGGAATTCACATCACCTCAGGTTACCTGACTCAAGAAAATCATGATCAGACAGTTCTTTTAACATGACACGAATCTCAAAACAGACCCCCTATAGTCTCCATAGACACCGGATTAAGTTTGGCCCAGATAGGATTAATATGGGCCTGTTCATTTCAATTTGCTTGAGTCAAGTACTGGGAGCTAGATACGGATCCTCAAACTTGCAGCTATCTACGTTCTCATATATTTTTATATATATATAGTGTACGGCTAACGTGCTTCCTCTAGTATATTAACAATATGCTTCCGGCCTTCAAAATCTATCGAATGGGCTTCAAATGACAAATCAAAACCGTTCAAACCAATCTCCTTACCGAGAGCTTCGTTTCCATATAAAAAGTTTTAATTTTTGAATTTATTTACTATGAAGTCAAGTTGTAAAAAAAATGAGCAAAATAGTGCATTAAAATGGGCACAAAATCCTTTATATTTTGACCGCTTGACTTGATGGTAAATAAATTCGAAAATTAATTTTTTTTATATGGAAATGAAGTTCTCGGTAAGGAGATTGGTTTAAACGGTTTATATTTGTCATTTGATGCCCATTCAATAGATTTTGGAGGCCGGAAGCATATTGTTAATATACTAGAGGAAGTGCGTTAGCCGTACTCTATATATATATATATATATATATTTTTTTTTTTTTGGACGTTGTTATTATATTTTTTTTTTACAATCTCACATATTCAACAGAATATTGGCATGGAATACAAGAATTATCTATTCAAGCTTGACAATTTTGGTAATCAGTGCAGTACCAACATTTTTCTTTATTGACAACAAATAATTTATTATAAATAAACTAGCCTGAGATATTTTGATAATATATAGTTACATTCAATTGAAGGAAAGAAACATTGTAGAATACTATTATTAGACCAAATTTTTTTTTTCTTTTGTTGGTAACAGCTAACTTATTAAAGCTAAATTGAGATTGATAATATATAGTTACATTTAATGAAGGAAAGGAATTAATATTATAGAACACTACTCAGTATTCAGAATTCCATCGAACTATAATGTATTCATAGGAATTGGCTTGTTCCTAAAATATATTTACTATAAAAATACCAAAAAATTAAATATGTTCCTCTTGTTGACAGTTTTTAAAGTTAGTCATTTTTTTCCAAATTCCTAACACATGAGGGCAACAAACCAAGGGCAATAAAAGATCCAGAGGAACCAAAATCAGGGCCCTTCATTAAGGATCTAGCCATTTAAATTAAACAAAACCTAGGCAGCTATTAATTTGGAGTCAAGTGTTTAATTAGAGAAATTAAAGGGAGGCTAATTAATTCAAAGCTTTTTCACACTAGATTGAAATGTTCACTAGAGCATAGGATTCCAGACACCTCCTGAAGTCTGTGGTTGGGTCCCATGTGCTCTCCAGCTGCTTTGCCATAGATGCTAACCTCTCTTTCCTCTACAATGCTGACAGTCCTCATTTTTTAAGCAATGTTCAAGTTGTAAGGTTTGATTTTGATACACAATAAATTTATAATAAAATAGTAAAATGGGTCACATTACAAAACAACATATTTAAAGCTTATAGAAGTGTGTGTATGTACGTACTTACAGATGTATATATTATGTATGCTTGTATATCATTCAAAAAATTATCATTTTTATTACATAATTTTAGATATATTATACACATTTCTTAATAGGTCTCACAAATAAAAAAATTATTTTATCTTTCATAAAATAAATCTATATATTCTTTAACTTAATCTTATATCATTTGACTATATTAGACTAGGACCTAAAATATTTTTTAAATCAACAACAGAAACTACATAATAATGATAACAATATGCGTATAATCCTAGAAATATAAATCTCCCATTCATAATTATATATTCTATCATGTAATGAGTTATAGCATGAAAGTCTGTTACTATTTAAACAAGTAAAATGATTAATAATAACTGCTTATAATGACATAGAAACAAAAGAAAAATAGGAAGGAGAATTATTATCTCCTGACCTCCTCTAGCTTTATCATCATCATTTGCAACTTTTAGCGCATTAAATAAGCATCGTCCGAATTTTGCTGGCTGCCCATGTACAGTTTTCTTTTTATTTGGACTACGTACTTAATATGTAATTTTATTTTTTTGGTAATTACTTGATAGGTAATTTTCCTTGAATTTAACTTTCAAAATTTGAAATCAGATGCAATTTGTAAGATAACAGAGAACATACAATCAAAGATAGGAGGGAAGCCTGCAAGTGGGCCCCGCAACCTGCGAAAGCAACCAGCTTCTAGCTGGAACTCTCCTGTCTCCCAAAGCTTAACCGCGTGACGACTGATGAGATTACACAAGCTTTGGCGGCTTTTATGGTATCAATAATAATTAACAAATCAAAGAAGTATATAGGATTCTTTTGTCTAACCCAGCTTATAAAAAATTCACAACAACATCTTTATTTTGAAAAGTTTAACAATACCATGTCTACTTTATGAACGTATGTGTTCATGTCGTTTGAATTCATGAGTTCAAATAATTAAAAATGCTAAAGGAACTGAAACAACTGACTGAAACGCAGGTATTTGGAACGCTGCATAGAATTTTGACAGTTCAACAAGAGAATGAAAATGAATCCCGGGGTAATCATTCTGAACTAAATAACTTATCTATTAACCAAACTTAGTTTTCACAAGTAGCCTGTAGATTGTACAATGGCAACATCATCGCTAGTATAAGCTAAATATTATATATATATTATCTGTCATACACAAATTAATACATAATCTTTAGTAATTAGAGAAAATCCAGGGGCAAATTACACAAAAAAAAAATTTGTGTGGACAAAAGTGGGTGCATCCCCCCCCCCCCCCCCCCCCCCCCCCCCCCCCCCCCCCACACACACACACACACCGATTTTATATTGAAATCAAAGAGTTAAAAGGACAAGATACCAAATAAGTACACTACAAAGATCCAACTTGAGCACCAGCACCGATAAAAATAAGGCTGTGGGATGATTTCAAGGATTTCTTGCACAAGGCATCTCTAAAACAGTGGCATCTGCAAGAACCTTTGATTTTTCAACTCCATCACAAGTCGTTGGTAGATCATCTGATGGTTGCACAAGATAATCCTTGCTTTTCCCCCAAACAGTGAATAAAGACCAATAACGATGATAATTGCACCGATCACCCTGTAGGATTCATCGATAATGCAAGACATAAATTCAAATTAGCTTTTACCATGATAACCTTGACTTTCTGTTATATCTTCCAATCTCATTTAAGCCTCAAGCTATCATGTATTAAATTTTACCTATGGAACTATGAACATTGAAAATGAAAAATTGTCTAATATAAAAACAAGTTTGTATGTATATTATTGATACCTCCCCAAAGTAATCTCGTCTCCAAGAATTATGGAGCCGAGTACTGCAACAATGATCATGCAGAGAGGGTTGAAGGCTGTAACAAATACGGGGCCTCTCTCCTTCATCACTAAACCTTGAACATAATAAGTTATTCCTGAGCACATCACTCCCTATAACAGACAATAATATAAATGAAAATAAATTGTGGTTTTTTATTTAAATAGCAGTACTTATGGATTACAGCCTTACAGGAGGAGGTTATTAAAAATGCTAGCACCATCAATAGAAATTTAATTCAATCTTTTTGGAAGTGTCATTGAAGAAGAGGAAATTTGCTTTCATCTCTAGAAAATAAAAATTAACAAGATATCTACTTCAAAACAAAAAAAAGGAAGTAAGAATCAGGGAGTTATATTTGCAGTACAAGGAAATTAAAGAATAAAGATACATAAATACTGGTTGTATTCTAAATTTGACTTTGCACAATCATAAGTGTATTAGACTTATTTGATGTTTAATTGTCAAAACATGGTTAAAACTAGACTAATTGAGTTTCACTGTGCATTAATTGCACGTGGTGATAATCAAAATAGGAATTAAATGAGGCTTTACTTTTGATCAGAGTGTTAACAGAGTCCCATTTCTGGACCATCTGATAAGGGTTTCAGTCAGGAAAATTGTGACTCTCTTACCAATCATTTTATATAATTAAGATTTAGTGGACCAGGAAGAGCAAATATTGGATGCAGTTATAAATTTCTTGATATAAACTAAGATGAGACTTTGTCAAGGTTCATTTTCAATCTCTTGTTTGATTGATCACCTTAGCCATTAAGAAATCTGCTTTCATATGTGCATCCACATTCTACCGAATTGTTAATTTCTTTAATTTTCACAATCACTACAAAAGAAAGTTCACAAGAAGAATTGCATGATAACTTTCGGAGTAGACAACGGTAAATAATTTCATGTCAAATCCAATGACCCACGGTTTCATGTTCCTCTCCACTACTAAGGCGACTGCCCCACTCTGTGCTGAACCATGATGCATATCAAAGTGGTGAGTGATAGTTCTGCTGGGTACGACTTCAGTGTATGGGACTGCAAAAACAAAATCCAAAAACAAAAAGTTACAATAAAGAACATCAATCAGAACATTACTTCAAATTGTAGGTTCATGAGATTACAAATTTTCATCAAAACTCTGACGGATTCACAGCAGTAATACACTCACAAATGACGTTACGCATAAAAGTTGCTGGAATTCATGAACAGAAAAGAACTGAAACAAGACCAGATTTTGTTTCAAAAATATCAGAAAACCAACAGTAATGAAATTTTTCCTCAGGTTAACAATGGGAACAAAGTTATAATTAATGCAAGTCTGGATATCAAAGTATCAAACCAATAGGGGTAGAAATCGTCTGTCCAGGTTGGCATTTTTTTCAATTATTCCGTTATATATGGTTGGACCATACTGGACCTGCCACCCTCACTTGATCTACATCATTTGAAAATAGAACCTGTCTGTAATTTATTGTCTTTAAATTCGCCATGGATGAAGTAGTTGGGTAGGTCAAAGAGGACAAGTACCAATGTTATTGGGCTCAAACCCCACCCATGCTGGATTAGCATGGATTTTGTTTTCTTATGTCTTCCCTACAAGCCAGACCCCACTTTTAAAGCACATGTAAAACTCTCTTTAACCAGTCAGTTCAGATTCAGGTCTTGTATTTAAAATTGTGTTCACATAGGAAAATGTGCTTTGCAACTCTTGTACAAAACAAAGAAAAATATAACATTTGCAGAATGATAAACCTATATTCAAAATTTATTTAAGAAAGGGTGGAGATCAATTGACAATGGATTGATACGACAATCTTGACAGTCATCAGATAAAAAAAGTTCAAATTTTCAAACCCAGCATTCACAATGTGGTTAATGGATTAATTTGAAAATCTTGACATCACAAAAAAGAAGTAATAATTTTCAACCCAGCATTTAGAATAGGTCTATATTATATATATCATGCACACAACAAATAATGAAATTTAAAGTAAAGTTTTACCATTCTCAATCGACTTAAAATTTGCAATCATCCATATTTAATGGCCCTTTACAGAATATCAAATGATACTTAAATTGCATTAAATTTGATACACAATCAATACAAGGCCAACCACGTCTACAATCTTTTTTTCTATTCATTAATGTTCTTTTTTTTTTGGCTTGATTTAAAATATTGTCAATATTATCAAAGCCAACTCATTGTCAATGGATACCAACAACCCTTGAAGAAAATACATATAACATAAGATTTTTTATGAGCAGCCAAATCTTACTCTTATGAACACAAGTTTTCTACATTATACATTAGTATAGGAAGTTCAAAGCAACTTACTTGTACTAAGAAGAAAGCAGACCAGCAGAAGCAACTGAACAAGAGCATGAACACACCCATAAGCCAGTGACGTGCATTTGTGCCACTCGAGTCTGACTGGTGCCTGGTACGACCTTTGTTCCAGAGAAACTCAACAACCGGCCCTTTGTAAAGTATCGTAAGCAGAGCTCCTACTACTGTCACATTGTTCCTGCAACCTTTGCTTGACTACACCTCCTCTTTATGTGTACTTTTTCCATCCTATCAATGCAAGTATGAAAATATAAATGTTTGTGCAGCAATGCTTACATTAATGGCTACAGTATCCATTACTGATATGGTACTGCAGAGGAAACCTGTAGGTACAGTATAAGCTCGAAAGAGTTGTTTGGACAGTCCTATCATGTACTTTTTATCCATGAAATTTCTGTGGCCTATTATTTGATATTTTAATGTACTTACAAAGAAAATTGAACTATTCCTGACAGGTTATTTCAGTCCGGTTGGATTGAGCTCGCTCTTTTCATTACCAGGCCTAAGTAGAAATATAGTATTAATACTGCATAGTTGTTGTTTATTTTGTCTAACTATAGATTAAATTTTGTAAAAGAACCAGATAAGATCAAAGAGAGAGTATTATACCCAAGCAGAATTGCATTTACAAAGGTCATAGCAGGTAAAACGTTGTACAAGGCTGAAGCAAAGCTTGCATTTGTGCTGTTGGTTCCCATATAGTAGAAATTCTGATCAAGAACTGGCCTTAAAAATATTCAAGAGAAAAAAAATCAAAATATCAGCATTCTAAAAATTCAGAATTAGAAGCTCAAAATGTGGTTCTTTATTAAAAAAAGTATTCAATTAGTGTTCTTTATTAAACAAAGTATTTGATGTGTTCTTCTTTATATAAAGTATTTGATCCGTACTCTAAAAGTCCCATAGCCAGGATCTTGAGGAAGGTAGAAAGGTCATTTTAGGTTTCACTTTCCTGTAAAAAAAAAAAAAAATGATGTGGACTCCAGTTAGCTTTCTTTTTTTTGGCAAAATGTAAATAAATGAAAACAAATTAACAAGCAATATGATGTAGCTTTGATTGTGGTTGGGTGCTTCGTGGTTAAAAGTATATGAACAAATTGGTTAGTTCATGCTGGTATACGCTGGTAGATGAAATTTTACTGGAATACCTGGTAGAAGCCATCAGATGATGTAGTCAAAACTCAAAGGTACATCAATAATTGAAAAGTGATTGGTTTTAAATTAGCCACAAATAAGACAGTAAAACTGGAATATAGCTTGTGGAATTCTAGCTTTACAAAGGAGCAGTTGCTGATTTAGATCAGGGTGCATGTACTTCAATTAGTGCTTACGACGACTGCATTCCTAAGCAATTTTTATTTAGTATTCTTCACTTTTAAGTTAAAAGGTTTAATTGATTATGCAATCGACCTACGGACTTAACAAACCAATTCCAAACTTCATATCAGCATCTTGGAAAAGAGGGAAATCACTTGACAATTCTTTATTTGATAATATTGACAACCTTAAAAAATAAAGCTTAAACTTAAAATCCAACATTATATGCATGATCTATATTATTCACATATCATGTTTATAAAAAAATTATCAAAACAACCATTGTCAAGTGATCCCTCCTCAGAAGAAATTGTTGTTCAGCAAAGCAAACCAATTCAGCACAAGTCAACATTTATGACAAGTGATAGTCCTCTGAAAAGGCTCCAAGCTTGTCTTTTTTTTACTACCTAATATTATTTAGCTCGTATTTTGTCTCTTCTTCGTCTTCAGAACTTATTATGGCACCAGTTACTGAACCACCTAAACTATCTGCCAATTACCACCTGTTAATAACTAAAGCCTAGTGAAATGAGCTATATTTAAATCCTGTTTTCATTTTCAAATTATGCGATATTTCTCCATCTTAGGTCCTATAAACCGATGAAACTGTCAGAAGGACATTCATCGAACACTTTCTGTGCACTAAATGGATATTACACCGAGACCCTACAATATACAAATTTAGTGGAACGCACCATTCTTATTTGTCGAGGAGATTCTAATCTAACCCAAACCTCAAGAGCTAACAAACAGTCAAGGTTAAAGGTTTAACCAATCCATCTCAGCACAATGCACATGGAAACAAAAGACTGCCGGGTACTTCAACTCAGACATCACAGATGCTGAAACAAACACGCTGGAAGCCCTGCCCGTAGATTGAGGTGTAAGATAGAGAGATACCACGAGAAGAGAGGGCTATGCGTCTCCCGTAAGGGCCCAAAACACCGGGATTCAACATCCGACGGGCTCACCCCTCTCATCCCTTCCCCCTCTCTTCTCTCTCTTTCTATGTGAGTGTGCTCGTGCGTGTAAGGTGGATGTGATGTGAAGGCGCGTCGGGAGAGGAATTCGTCTCACCTAGGTTACAGATATTTCTGTTTGGATCTGGACCGTCCCAATCAGAATCCGCACGACTATTATAGCATCCCGTGCGTTCCACCTCATGCCGGATTGGTCCGGATTCCGATGGACGGCCGTGATCCAAACAGAGATAGCCTGTTACCTCAGAGGATATGTATTCGTCGGGAGAGGGGGAGCGGATTGGAGAGGTGAGGTCCAGGTCCGGTCCCCAAAAATTAAAAAAAAGCTGATTCGATGGGTCATGACTCATGAGCTTCGGCTCCGACCTATCCGTCCGACATTTTTATTAGGGAAAATTTCTAGTGTACCCATCAAAATTTTCAAAATAGCCAATTTCCCCATCAAAACATCTTAATATCCAATATACCCATATAAATTAAATATCCTTTCTTTTATACCCATTTATTCATTAAATCTATTGTTTAGTTATTTTAAAAGTTAAATTGACAAATATACCCCTTCTTTTTAAATGGTAATGTCTCTTAAAAGTTGAGGCATGGTTGAATTGAACATGAGAAAAAAGTGAAGAGACTCTTCATATTCTTTTTGCCTAAACTAATTCGCTTTGTTGAAGGAAACTGAAGGTCTCGGTATTTGGCAAAAGAGGATAGCTGCTAGTACAGTTGCACTAGAAATTAGCCTCTAACTGATCATTTGAGCAGTAAATCGTAGTGATCAAAGAAGCATATTTAGAGTTAGGCAGTTAGCTGACCAACCAACAAAGAGGATACCGGCCATGCATATACTCCAATAGTCCAATACTTGATAGGGTAAGAGTGTATAAATTACTTAATGCTAAGGTTGATAGTGCTAGACCTGGTCCTGGAGGAATGAAAGCCCATCCTAGAAGACTAAATAACTAAAGTTTCATAGGGAAAAAAAAACAAACTCACTCTGCAATTAACATGGGCTGGGAAGAAGATAGAGGGAAAGAGTTTTTGAAGAAATTACTGGGAAGGAGAAAGATGTCTTGATCTAATCGTGATTTGGGGAGATTTGTTGGCAGAATTGACTAGTCAAAGATGTTAATTGGAGAAGAAAGGATAAAGGGGCAAGGCGGTCCGGTTACGGGCAGGAGTTTCATTAAATATCATACTCTGCAGATGGGTCCCTATTTAGGTTGCTGACCGAAGGCGCTGAGAAGCTTAGACGCTGCAGAGCAGGTCCCACTTTGTCAGAACAGAATATTAGCAAAGAACACCGACATGGACGCTGAGATGTCAGCACGACATTGATTCTCAAGATCCGTTCGATAGAATTCGAATTTTTTTTCTGTAAAAATTTCGCCTATAAATAGGCAGTGATTGTAACCTGTTGGATCAAGCTATTGAATAAAAATTTTGTGGTTTCTACCTATCCATTTGTGTGTGTCGTACTTTTCTGAGTTCTTAAATTTTCTTCGAAATTGATCAGTTCTTTGAATATTTGTTCAAACTACACTTGATTATCAAACTCAGGTCAGGGACCTGACAAAAGAGAAGAAGAGATTAATTTTCGGTGAAATGGGCTGTGTTGTTGGAAGAAATCACATAGCCTTTTTATAAGAAATTTTAGTTTCTTTTTCCTTTATAAATAAGTTCAATTGACCAGACGCCTTAGGGGTTGATGAGTATCCTTATAATAACCACAGTATCTTCGTTTGTGAAAACATGGTGTCCGTATAAAAGATGGTTGATAATAAGTAAACAAAAAGGAAAAAAGAGGCAGCCTAATGCAATGAGAATTATTGCCGAAAATAGTAGAATATGTTTTTTCGTTGAGTCACTTCAGCAGTTTTCCCACGGTATATTTTTTTCTCTTATTCAATTCAATTCAATCTCAAAAGAAGGGGTATATTTGTCAATTTAACTTTTAAAATAACTAAATAATAGATTTAATGAATAAATGGGCATAGAAGAAAGAATGTTTAATTTTTATGGGTATATTGGATATTAAGATGTTTTGATGGGGAAATTGGCTATTTTGAAAATTTTGATGGGTACACTAGAAATTTTCCCTTTTTATTAATATCCAAAGTTAATTACAAGAGGAGGGTTCAAATGCCTCAATTTTCATGCCTCCACTATGCCTCCATTTTTTAAAACTTTAATAACTCAAAATTTAAAACTTAAAAGTCAAAATAAAACTGTTGGATATGATCTATATCATTTTATCTATGCACGTGTAAAAAATTATGACATTTCACTTTTGTTTTGGTTGTCATCAAGAGCTTGTAAAAAACGTACTAATGTGGATAATTTCTAGACGTTGATTTTTCAACTTATTGATCCACATAAAAACAAAATCAAAATGTGATAATTTTTTATGAGCACATAGATAAAATGATGTAGATCATATCCAACGGTTTTATTTTGACTTTTAAGTTTTAAATTTTGAGTTATTAAAGTTTTAAAAATAGAGGCATGATGGAGGCATGAAAAATGGAGGCATTTGAACCCTCCTCTAATTACAAATTAAAAAGTTTACTCGTGATTTCCGACTTTTTTCAAAAATATCCGATTTTCTCGATTTTTTTTTAATAGACACTACGAAGAGCAAGATAATGAAATTTAACACTGAAAATTCAAATTTTTTGATTAAATTTTTGTTAGATTAATTCTTTTGAGTTATATTTAGCATATTTATACTAAATACACTAGATTACTTGAAATTATGTTGAATTGCACTATATTACATTAAATTACGCTAAATTATGTTAAATTATGTTGAATTACGATAAATTACGCTAAATTAGGCCGATTTTGTGTCATCTTTCATAAATCGTAAAAAATAGTAAAAAATTTCAAAAAATAGTAAAAATTAGTATTCTACAAATTCATTATAAAACTAATTTACTGAGCTACTTAGATTGAATAGTAGAAATAAAATCTTAATCGAAAACTTCAACTCAAGTTTTGAGGCTCTTTACCTTTGACCATACCGGCAACTCTAATGGTGTTCAGAGCCTTGATACCGGCAACTCTAATTTTGGGATGTTTCTTGGTCGTATATAAAGAATTTTGGTTGCTCATTGAACCTAATCTCCATATTAAGAATTATGTTTTTATTTAGATGCGTTAGTTTATTTTGATTTCAGAGTCAGTAGAAGTATGGCGCATTCATCACAGGAAAAAAACAAGGAACGGAGACGTAGAGCTGAAAAATTAGGAAAAGCTAAAGAGATTTAACTGGAGAGGCTATTTTTGTCTTTTATTATTTTAATTAGAATTTAACTATGGTTAACTTCAAAGGTACTATGTAATGGGTAAAAAGGAAAGAGTTTCAAGAGTTAAAAAGTAAATTAAATAAATTGAAGTGTTTAGGAGTATATAAGAAATTAGAGAAGACTGTAGGAATATACGAAAAATTAACCTAAAACAAAATTGTCACTTTGATAATTTATACATTAAATTATAAAATCACTGGTGTGCGTCAATTTGAATTGAAAATATATAAATATTATATTAGAATTATTTATGTAATGAATTTTGCTCAAATTAAGTTAGGTGCATATATTGTTACTGTAACTAATATTTCACTAAGGTAAAAATTAGCAACTCAATTCACATGAAACTATTAAAACAATCAACGGTTGAACCGGTTGATCCACTGATCGAATCAATAAATTGTTGAATCGGAGCTTTACCGGGTCAGTGTGTCCAGTCTAAATCTGATAACATTGATTTTTATAGTTGTCCTTTCGGGGTGTTATTTTGTTTTTCATTTTTCCCATCATCGCTGTTGGTGTTGTCATTATTTGTATTGTTGAAATTCGTAAGACTCTGCATCATTATTGGAAATAGAAGTGAAAGGGAATGTACGGAAGTAATTAATATGTTATTGATAAATTTGTTTCTATTATAAAAAAAATTTAGTTTCGTCACATGTCGTACATTTTTTAAGGGAACCCATCAAAAATTTCAAAATAGCCAATTTTCTCATCAAAATATTGAAATTTCTTATTTCCTCATTCTAAATTAAAATCATTTTTTATTTTCCTATGTGTTGATTGAATTTGAAATTTCAAGTTAAATTTATAATTTATTTTATTTTAAAGTTCAAATGTCCATTTTACCTCTCTTTTAAAACTGCTCCTTTCTCTTAACCCTTGATTGTTTTGGATAAAAATACGAAATTGGGACAACTTTTTGTTTTATTACTTGGCATAATTATTACTATATTTCTTAATTTATGGTTTTTGAAGCCGGCATCAAATGAAAATCAAAGCAAGGCGGTGAGAAATTGGTCGACGAGGAGGGGGGAGATTGCCTTGATGATAAAATACGAAATGGGAAACAAACACAGAAAAATACATGGAAGAGCTAGAAAGTGGACTGAGTCAGAGAGCAAATGGATATCTTTGACCAAGAAACTGAGGTTGGAGCTAGAATTGAACCGTAAATTTGTAGAGAAAAAGGAGATGGAACTGGACGAATCGCAATTCACCACGTGGTTCTCGGACACAAAAAATGGTGGAGCATTATGCAGAGCTGCAAGTGCAGGAGGTTCCTGATTTGGTTCATATTGGATTCCCCCTTGAGTTGTGACTTGTGAGATGAGATCAAGCTTGAGCGAGCCTATAAAACTAGGAACTATGTAAGAAAAAGGAATGACTAATGTATTTTATTTTGTTGCGGCAGGAGCTGGTAGATTTTTTTTTGAAATAGAGTAATGGGAGTCAAGCCACTTAAGATCTTTTATTTCAATTTTTTTAACAAAGAATTTCTTCCATTTGAGTTTCAAACACATGGCCTCTCATATAATAGACATGTGTCTTTGCCACTAGATTAAAGACTAGTTCTTAGGAGCTGGTACATTTGAATGAATAGTTTTTTTAAGTTGATCTCTTCTTCTTGATGATATATCTGTAGGAGCATTATTGAGTTGATTTTCGAAATTCTTGCCTGCAGCTGCCAAGTGGTAAATTAAGTAACTGTTGCATATGCGCTGCAATTAGATTAAGAACAGAGAACTCAAGATAGACACTTCAATTCCGGAGACAGACCGTAAATTTTTTCTTTCATTCTCTATCTCCATTTATGGAAATTTCTGGAGGAATCCAGTTTCGCACCTTTTGTTTCTTCGGCCCAGCTGCAGCTTGTCTAGTCCGGCTCCATTTTTCTTATTTGATATTTTCTAGTCCAAATTCAACCTTCTCTCTTTTTTTCTCTTCCCAGCCCATCTATTTTTCTTCTTATTTTCTTGGCCCGGTCGTTGACTCCCTTTATTTTGAGTCCAGCTTGATTTTTTTTTTCTTTTTTTTCTTTTTTTCTTTCGGCCCATCCCTATTTTTCCTTTGGTTTGCTTATTTTTTCCCACCTCAAAAATCGGAAGCGCGCCCTCCATTCAGCTCCATCCCTTTTTCTTCTCATTTCCTCTTATTTCTTCTCCATTTCTTTCGTTAATGTCAATTCATGTTACTTTTTCTTTATTCGTCTTGCTTTCACTTTCTCCCACTTTCTTATGGGTCAACAAAAATCATTCTAACTTTACGAGCGATGTGTTTACATGTCAAATTAATAAAATTCAGATTAATTTAGTATAAAATCAAGAGTAGAAAAATAATAAAAATATACACATTATTTTTTTAACTGTTTGATTTTATACTATATTAATTTAAAGTTTTAGGAATTTGACATGTAAATGTATTGCTCGTGAGATAGATCAGGTTCAATGGTTTGAATTAAAAAATGATTTCATTTTAACAATTCTATGTATTTAAGAATTAAATCTGACTTAAAATACTTTCTAATCAACATGTTGTTTAATAATTTCAATGCATCTCAAGACCAACATTAAATCTACCTACAATTTTAAGGCGTCTCTGGACTTTTATCTGCGCATCTTTTTTTAGGCACGGAGATCTTGTATGCATGAATTTTTTTAGGATCATGCAAACTTTGAATTTTAATTTTTTTTAACTGCTAACTATAAAAGATTCGGTAATTCTCTACAGTCGAAAATTATCTGTATATTAAATATTTTAATTAATTCAGGAGTGAGTCTGTCATTTATCGAAAATATTTACAAAATGGTGCCGGCCACATTGAAAATTCGTACCAGTACTCCCATCTAGCTAGTACGGTGCAAATTCCACTAGGTACAACTATCGAAAGAGGTAAATGAAAGTCTTGCATAAAGTACGTCCTACATAAGCTTAATAGAAACTTGGAAAGGTAAACTATCTACTAAACGCTACTAAAAGCAAAAATAAAAGGAAGAAAATACAAAATGAAAATATGGTGTATCGCACCTGGTTATTTTTTACTGTCATGGTCTTTATGTACTGTATCGCCTAGTATAGAGCCTCCGCCTCCGCCTCCAATGGGTCTTGTGCATTTAGGAACCTGTATTGCGCATTGTGGATTTGGCTGTGCTTATCAAAAATGATCATGCCCATACCTGCATTTGTTGTTGATGCCCATGATCCATCAATAATTATGGTTGTTGAATCATGTACCAGTAATCATAACACTACATGATATCTATGGCCGAAAATCAAAAAATATCAAGTAAATGATATATGTTCTGACAAGCATAAGCTAAACCAGTCTGATAGCTAACTAAACCATAAGATAAATGTTCTAATTCAAGCCAGAAAGCCTATTTTCACTATAGAATTTCAATAATCGGATCATGCTATTGTTTGGTAAATTCTGACAAGCACAAAAATTGATCAGCATGGTAATACCTAGGGATGGCAAAAAAGCCCGATTGGCCCGGAGGCCCGTTAATATCCGCCCGGCCCGCCCTTTACCCGGTCGGCCCGACACTGTGATGGGCCAGGTAAGGCCGGGCCTAAAGACGGGCCAGGCCAGGCCTGGGCTTAACTCTAAGCCCACAGGCAGCCCGTTGGGCCTATATTTTAATACAAACAGATTTTGAGTTTAGGGTTTCACTGAGTTTTGATTGTGAGAGCCGCCCCCTCCGGTTTTGAACTTTTGCTCTCAATCTCAGATCTCTCTTTCGCTCCTCTCTCTCTCTTTCGCTCCTACTCTTCAGCACCCAGCGGCCACTGGCCAGCGGTCTCTCACTCTCTCTCGCTCTCTTCAGCAGTCAGCACCCAGCGCAGCACCTGAGCGCTTCTCTCCTCTCTCCGCACGCCGAGCCCTCTCTCCGCAGTAGCTAAAACCTATTAAGTGGAAAAACATTACTTTGTATGACTGTATGCTCATCAAAACATCCATCAGAATATTAAAAAACAAAACCATGCAAAACAAGAGATATGTTGTATGTCCTTTGAAAAAAATAAAAAAAATTCAGTAACCTTCTTATCTTCCTCATTCATATGGAAACAAACAGTAACAGTACCAGTACGTATTTTCCAAATCCTTTACTAGGTCTATTTCCTCATCTGAAGCCTCTTTCAAGGTGCAGATCAGCACCTAACCGGCAGCACAAAGATAGTAGGAACATGTAGATAGAAAAAAATAAACAAGCTTTTGAAACTGAAACAGATAAAGATAAGTACCAAGTGGTCTGATCCTTTTCAATAAACAAATAAAGGTCTCCAAGTACCACATTATTAAACTATGCTGAGTTAGTAGGGTTAATCTGCAGGCAAGTACTTGTTTTCCATTGTGATGGGGCTGCAGGTAGGGCCAGCTCTTGCTAAAAGAATAAAAGATATATAATAACTAATATAAAATTTTCAAGTTTCGAAGTTAAATTTGAAGATTTTTTCAGTTATTTTTTTAAATAAAGCTAACATGAGAAGAAAAAAGCAAAGAAATTACATTAATGCTTGTTCGGGTCCTACAAAAAGGTTAAAGATAATAACTTAAGTTACATCAATGCTTCTCTTTTTCTGAAGAATACCTTAGTTCAAAATTGAGGCAAAATGAATGAAAAGAAATAAATATCATAAGTTTAGCGAAGGTCTGGCTTTGATTGGGTAATTATGTCTTAAATCAGATGGCTTGCCCCCAGAAAAGTTCAAAAAACAATATATAAAAAATGCAAGAAGTAACAATAACTAAGAGAGTTGCAAATTGAACCACTAGCTGGTAATACTGACAGGTAACATCATCAGTGTATATTGCACTAATGATATTTTCTACAAGATGTCATAGTTATGTACAAAATACAATTTGTACAAATATATAATGTACTTAATAGAGTTTGCTAACCAACACTATTTCAAATACCTAGTAATGATAGAGAACTGAAAAGGATTTGCAAATTACACAAATAAGTGTATAAGATTTGCAAATAATTAGTTTTCCATACTTTGACTAACAATGAACAAACTTGTGTACAGTAACACCAAAAATTTTAGATTATTCTGGTGAAAATTGTATACTCCACAGTTGACAATTTTGCCCCTCGCCGAATCGAATCATCATTTATTAGATTGTTCCAGTATTTTCATCGCAAAATTGATTCCATCAAATACAAAAGCCAAGGAGATAATCATTTGCATATCCGCAACAAACTGAGACAGTAAAGAGATATACAACTATTTTCTTAATTAAGAAAGAAAATGACATTTTTTTAAGTTGAAACAAGTCTTTAAAAATACCGGAATGCCCTTGTGGATCACACTTAGCACGCTTATATTTTTTTTCTGAAAATTACTGACCCAAACTCCATTGCAACCCCAAGAACACTGTTAGTGTCATTCCAAGTATAATGCTTAGTTGCACGTTGAATTTCAATTAGATATCAATTTGATATTACCCCAAATCTGACCAACAAAGAAAAATAAAAAAAATCCAATTCTGATGGTTACCAGTTCTAAGAAAAAGAACCAATTTTCCTAAAATTAGTATATACCAAACTGATTTGAATGAGAACAAGGAGACCTACTTTGCTAACTTCGTTCATCAATTAGACGTAACAATACTCAAGCAGGTCAAGTATGTGGTTACTTGCCTGAATAACTGCAGTGGCTGTATTGGAAGCTCGCTTCGGTCAGGATCGTCGGACCCCTTCCACCTTTCTTCTTCTTCTTCCTCTTCATAACTATGATTAGAAGCTGGTAGATGGTAGAAGAGAAGAGAACTAATTAAGTGGCGAGTCAGAACACAAAAAAGGAGAATAAAGGGTTGTCGCTAGACATAAATTGGCACGCCTTTACCAAATAAACCCGCTGAATCTCACCGATTTTCACGATGCTTGAGGCAACGAGAAATCGCTAGCATCGTCCGGCTAAGGAGGCGAGAGCAACGAGAGACGGAGTGGTAGCGTCACGGACTGGTTGCGTCTCACAGCAGCATGAGGGGGTTGGATGAAAGAGTTAACGGAGCGACTAACGGGGAGCAGTTAAATACCGATTTTACCCTTTCGAAAAAAAAATCCCGTTAAATTTAACGGAGAGTAGATCCTTAGAAAATATCTGAACCCTTCGATCATTATTTGTTAGATTACCCTTTCTAATTTTTGCAATGAAATCCCAAAAACTCTCCGTTAAATTCTGCAATGAAATCGTCTCACAGTAGCATGCCGGTTTTCTCTTTTTTTTTTTTTAGATACTACGAAGAGCAAGATAATGAAATCTAACACTGAAAATTTGAATTTTTTATTTAAATTATTTGTTAGATTACTTTTTTTGATTTATAATTAGCATATTTATACTAAAATACACTAGATTACTTGAAATTATGTTGAATTACACTATATTACATTAAATTACGCTAAATTATGTTAAATTACGCTAAAATATGATAAATTCCGGTAAATTACTGTGTGTCTTCATAGTGATGTATAATTAGAAACTATTTTTTGTTTCTCTTTTATCTTCATAGTGATTTATAATTAGAAACTATTTTTTTTAAGAGCCACTATGAAGAGCAAGATAATGAAATCTAACACTGAAAATTTGAATTTTTTGTTTAAATTATTTGTTAGATTACTTCTTTTGATGTATAATTAGCATATTTATACTAAAATACGGTAAATTACTTAAAATTATGTTGAATTACACTATATTACGTTAAATTATGCTAAATTACATTATATTACGCTAAAATACGGTAAACTACGCTAAATTACATATGAATAGGGACGATATCTTCACTGAAAAGGCGAAAAACGACGACGAAACTTCAAACGGCCATAAAACGGCGCTCGAGTGTCCGATTTCAGCAATTGACCACTTTTCGGAAAGCTTGCCAAAATACGCATGCGTCAATGATGGCTATGCCGTTTTTCAAATTTCAGAATTGCCAAAAAACAAAGAGAAGAGCCTCAAAACTTGAGTTCAGGTTTTTGATTAAGATTTTCATTTCTATTATTCAATCTAAGTAGCTAAGTAAATTAGTTATATAATGAACTTGTTGAATACTAATTTTTACTATTTTTTATGATTTATGAAAGATGGCACAAAATCGGCCTCATGTAGCGTAATTTTGCATAGTTTAGCGTAATTTACCGTATTTTATTATAATTAGCAAAGTTATTATAATTTAGCTGAATTTAGTGTAATTCAACATAATTTATTGTAATATAGTGTAATTCAACATAATTTCAAGTAATCTAGTGTATTTTAGTATAAATATGCTAATTATAAATCAAAAGAAGTTAATCTAACAAATAATTTAAACAAAAAATTCGAATTTTCAGTGTTAGATTTCATTATCTTGCTCTTCGTAGTGTTTAAAAAAAAAAAAAGCGGAAACCGGCCATTTTATGGCTGGTTTCGACATTTTTGGCAAAAGTCGGAAATCGTGGGTATAATAATTAATTTGTAATTAGCTTTGGATATTAATAAAAATGTTGGAAGAATCTATATACGCCTAGACTTCTTCTGTCTAGCGTTCGTGTTGTTCCTTGTGGGACTAAATAATCCGGATGACATCCGAACAACAAATTTTTTGGATTATCTGCACTTTTGATTGTGTTATTTGTTTATGAACAAATTTGATTTTAAATTTGACATCTATATACTATATATCCGTATTCATATTCGTATTCACTCAATATACAAATTTATTATTAGCATTATCCGCTCTGAATTCGCTCCGTTTTCACCTCCATCCCTTCAAACTTATCTTTTTGGATCATCTGTTATGATCTTCTCTTTTCGTCCCTTTTTCCTGTTTGTTTTCTTATTTCTTCACTAAACTTTTTGTTTTTATTTTTACATAGTAATCAAATTGTGCGTACATGGGACGTGTGCAAGTTTACGATACACGGTCTCCAAAAAAAAATGTTTTTGTTAATTTGAAAACACCACCTGTTGATTTTGCGGAAGCTTTGAGTAAATGATGAATTGTAAAATATTATTACAAATCTTATTATTGATAAATACAGTGAAGGTTTTTGTACCCAACTATCAAACGGTTCCCTTATACATTTAAAAAAGGAAAAAAAAAAAGGAATATTGAGTTACTTTTTTCTAAAATAGTTGCTCTTCTTTTTATCTAAAAAATGCCTATGACGAGGAACCCCTTAACAGGTACCTCTGAGGTGTATGATCCGATAATAATTCTAATCTTCAACACCAACATTCCAACAATATATTTTAATTGAGATGTTACATTGTTAGAAACAATACAAAATGAATATATTACATTACTACAGAAATGATCTCTTATAACGCTAATTTTTTAATGGTTTAAACTGATCTTGGTCTGAAACTGATAAACCAAACGTGTTGTGGTAAGTTAGTAAATAAGTGAAAAGCATGTTATAGAAGAAGTGTGGTTCAAATGTAGGTAATGTATTACTTACCGATAGAAGATGGCCCATCTTCTATCGTTTTAGAACTGCTAGAAGACATTTTTGTTTTTAATTAGGTGTTGGTCTCTAGCGGTTGAGAATTCTTGAGGAGAGTCTTTTTTTACCCATTACAAAATTGCAGTTCTGTAGTAGTGTTATCACGTTTTGTTTTCTTTATACAAGAATACAAACATTAAATTGAGATTTATCATTGAACATCAATTTGCTGCAATCATACAACACAACCATGCATTTTATTTGATATTATTCAATTGAATTTTGTCACTAATTAATTCCTACAGCCAGGCGGTCCTCCGTAATAGAATTTACGTTTATCAGTCCCACCATGAAGAGCTACAGCAGGTAGTGCCCTGTAGCAAATATCTATATCAACTTCTCGAATTAAATCATTAATTTTAGGACTATCGTAACCATTTCCTGCTTTGTCGAAAAGTTTGAGGTCCATCATATATGCTGCTTTATGATTACCTTCCTCCGGAAAATGACCGCTACCCATGGAAGGACCTGTGTTATTATCTGAATATTGCACATAAGAAGCCCATTGAACATTAGTTGCTTTGTTATCCAAATCACCAAGCCCTTTGTTCCACCATCCTAGTATGGAGCTTGTACCAAGATCTTCTCGATATAAAGTCCAAAATTTTGTAACTGGATCCTATATAAATATTAATAAAAAGGCATAAATAGATAGAAAAAGAAAGATCTTAGATAACCACACGTAGAAGTATAATAATAAACACTAATTATAAGTTATTAGAAGCAACCACCAAGTAAGTAAAAATGAAGGCTACAATAAAATTAGTATATACCTTTCTTATGCTAAATGTGACATAGCGATCTTCTCCATTGTATTGAGAAAGTGGAGCTACAGCTTGACCTGGATGAAGTACCGATGAATTAGCAACAACAAAACACGGACAATTCGTGTTATAGCATCCCTCCTTTCTAGTATCATCCTAAAAAGTAACAAAACAACAATTTTGATTTAAATATCTTCCTACGTATATGTATGAAGTAAAAAAATTCATAATAAGCCATTAAGAAAGAGAGAGAGAGCTTATAATTAATTAATTAACTTACAGTACACTGTGTGAAGAACCGCAAATCATTGTTATTGTATAATTCGGGAAGGACCTACCCAACAAAATACGAGAAGAACTGATCAATATGCAATTTAGAGAAAAGGTTTATTGTGGATCTCTTGGACCTTGAACGTACGCATTAAAGCATTAATTAATATTTATATACAAACCCTGATCAACATATTTGGAGTGAACATTTAGTTTGTTGGTTGAATATGAATCAATAATTATTAATTAAACATGTTCATTGTATATAGATAGCATACAGATTAAAATATATCCTATTAATAGTAAACAAGATTTGGCCCTTAAAAGCTTAAAAGCTAAGATTATCAAACATACTAAACATGACTCTTATATACTAATTTGACAGTTCCAAATGGAGGAATGACAGTAAAACACTGATATTACAACAATTGCAAAGTATTTCATACACTATTTATTATTGGTACTGAGTTTTAAATATTCTACTCCAACATAACAATTTTAGATTATTTTTTTCTAATTGTATTACAACTTTAAAAATAAGAATAAGTAGCAGTTATTTTTTTCGCAAGTAACAAAGTTCAATCAAATCTTATCATAAACAAAGTAATAATAGCTTTGGAGAGAATTTATAGAGGTGTTACTTTTACCCGATTACCCGGATCCGACCAGGAACTGGACCGACCCAGATCCGATTAAGTGTCGAATTTTTGCTCATTTCTTTCAATTAATTGGCCATCTAAAATATGCCATGTTCAATAAAACTTCCTTTTCCAATAGAAGTAAATAGTACATACGTGCAACTTGGGGATAAAAATAGAGGCGAAATTAGAAAATTAAGATTAGAGGGGATAAAAGGTTAGTTATTATAGTGTTATTTAATTTTATAACGAAGATCTAAAGGTATAAGTATTTATAAAAATTATAAATATAAATGATCTGCTATTTTTTAATTTATACAGGTGCATCGCTTAGCCACATCTAATGTTTTCTGACAAAAGAAGAGATTTCTATTATTTTTATGCAATCAGATAAAAGAAAATATCAATCCTAAATTATCTTACATACATGAAGTCCTGTGTTTATCAAACTAATTATGCGGTCACCATTGACGTTCAAGAGAGTTATCGAGACTTCATAACTAGAGTGAGGATTCATGTGAGGGACGCCCCATGCACTAATTCTAGCTTGACTGCCATAATATTCTCCACTGTATGTTCGGTATCCTGCATGCTAGAAAATTGAAAACCAAAAAATAACAAATCAAATAAAAACAAGGATATAAATAAATAATTCATAAATAGTATGCCTTAACAATAAAATAAAATTGCCAATTACATGTATGATAAGTCCAGCTACAATTTTGCAAGATAATAACAACAAAATGAAAATGCTATTGGGAGCCATGGGAAAAGCAATTCAACCACCTTAACACCAAATGTTTGAACAATACAGAAACAACTTAGGTTTATATAGGAAAACTAAATAATATTTTGGTTCACGTATACCCCTCAAAAACTTTAAAATTGCGTATTCCCCCTCTAAACTTTGAAACTACATATTTCCCCTTCTAAACTTCAAAAACTCACAAATTTATCCATTTTATTGTCTTTTATATTAAAACTCATTCTAAAATTTTAAAACACCCATTTTACCCTTTCTTAAAAGCACATAAAAACCCATCAGACTCAAATTTGAATCTGAAGGGTTCCTCTGCCGTCCGATCCGCACGCATCGCATTAAGATTTGTGCACATTGCTTCAATATTCGTGCTGATCTAGCATGCACAGAGCTTAAAGCAATTCCAATCACGCACATCGCATTAAGATTTGTGCATATCACTTCAATATGCATGTGTGTTCGCATGAAGATTTGTGCCGATCTTGCGCGCACAGATCTTAAAGGATAAAATGGGTATTTTATAAATTTGAGTCTAATGAGCTTTATATGTTTTTAATAAAGGATAAAATGGGTATTTTATAAATTTAGGATGAGTTTTAATATAAAGATAATAAAATGGGTAAATTTGTGAGTATTTGAAGTTTAGAGGGGAAATACGTAATTTCAAAGTTTAGAAGGGGAAATACATAATTTTGAAGTTTTTGAGGGGTATACGTGAAATTCCCCCTAATATTTTTATGCATAGTATTTATGGCTCCGATATTGCTATTTACTAATTGCATATGCAAAAGATATAGTAATTAAATAGAAGGTTATCTCAAGGACAAAAGATATAGTAATAAAGATATAGTATTTATTTTCAGTACTTCACTATTTGTACACATAATTTCACTTATGTAATGGCTGTCAATTTTGTATTTATCTTGCGAAATAAAGTTTATATTAATAAAAATAGAGCCACTAGACTCCCTGTAAAACGACAACGTAAATTGAACTATAGAGGATACAATAGCATTAATTGTTTCTTTATTTTTCATATATGTTTATACAAAATAAATTAATATTAAGAAATAATGTTGAAAAAATTAGTAACTTAATGTGTCACGTGACGTGATTAAGATAGTGGAAGACAATCACGTCACGTGACATGCAAGTCACGTCATGTGATCAACACACGTAACGTGATGTTACATGATGTGACTCGTAACTACATACATCAAGGAATTGTAAATTTGACAACTACATACAACATTTGTGTAGAAAATAAAAATGTCTGCACACAATTTGAAGCTGCACAGAAAGTTAAAACAAAAGAAATTGGGGAAGGTGCAAAAATTTGCGGGAGGTTGACACCATTTTGCAATTTTCAAATTCTTTGAATGTATCATTGTGTATCAGAACAATTTCTATGGAAAATAAAAAGATTATTGATCAATGTTTTTTACTAATTTGTTTGGATATTAAAAAAAAAACAGCTATTTGAGAGAAACCTACGAGTACGAATCACATTTCAATCATTTTTGTTGACAATAATGATTAATGAGTCTCTAAAATCAATACTGAATTAATTAAAAATATTTTATATTACAGATAATTTTCGACTGTAGAGAATTACCGAATCTTTTATAGTTAGCAGTTAAAAATAAATTAAAATTCAAAGTTTGCATGATCCTATAAAAATTCATTCATACAAGATCTCCGTGCCTAAAAAAAATGCGCAGATCAAAGTCCAGAGACGCCTTAAAATTGTAGGTAGATTTAATGTTGGTCTTGAGATGCTTTGAAATTATTTAACAACATGTTGATTAGAAAGTATTTTATAAGTCAGATTTAATTCTTAAATACAAAGAATTGTTAAAATGAAATCATTTTTTAATTCAAACCATTGAACCTAATCTATCTCACGAGCAATACAGTTACCTGTCAAATTCATAAAACTTTAAATTAATATAGTATAAAATTAAAC
The DNA here is from genome assembly GCA_025461045.1 of Carex parvula. NCBI lineage: Eukaryota > Viridiplantae > Streptophyta > Magnoliopsida > Poales > Cyperaceae > Carex > Carex parvula. The sequence continues at coordinate 58,857 of JAJGRW010001114.1, forward strand.
AGTAAAAAAATAATGTGTATATTTTTATTATTTTTATACACTTGATTTTATACTAAATTAATCCGAATTTTATAAATTTGACATGTAAACGCATCGCTCGTAAAGTAGAATGATTTTTGTTGACCCATAAAAAAGTGGGAGAAAGTGAAAACAAAACGAATAAAAAAAAAGTAAAATGAATTGACATTAACGAAAGAAATGGAGAAGAAAAAGAGATGGAACTGAATGGAGAGCGTGCTTTCGATTTTGAGGTGGGAAAAAATAAGCAAACCAAAGGAAAAATAGGGATGGGCCGAAGGAAAAAAAGAAAAAAAATCAGGCTGGACTCAAAATAAAGGGACTCAACGACCAGGCCAAGAGAATAAGAAGAAAAAATAGATGGGCTGGGAAGGGAAAAAAAGAGAAGGCTGAATTTGGGCTAGAAAATATCAAATAAGAAAAATGGAGCCGGGCTAGACAAGCTGCAGCTGGGCCGAAGAAACAAAAGGTGCGAAATTGGGTGCCTCCAGAAATTTCCATAAATGGAGATAGAGAATGAAAGAAAAAATTTACGGTCTCTGTCACCGGAATAATATATGATAGGAAACGTTGCAATGAAATAACTGATTCCCAAAAAATATTTGCAAATTTGCAAATATTCAAAAATTGCAATTCTTAATCTTGTTTTCACCACTTTAGATTTTTCATATATATTACTAAATGAAAAGAAAATTGTTAAAGTCCACTAATAATCCATGCAACTCTTGAATTTTGATATGTTGAAGCAGTTATTAGAATATATAGCGAAATTGAAATCATAGAGGGGAAATCAATATAGCGAAATTGAAGTGCCTATCTTGAGTTCTCTGTTCTTAATCAAATTGCAGCGCATATGCAACAGTTATTTAATTTACGACTTGGCAGCTGCAGGCAAGAATATCGAAAAAAGAAAAAGAAAATAAGTCTCTCAAAATCAATGCTCCATTTTATATAAATAAGGAAAGTTAGATCTTTTATACAACTTGAAAAAATTGAAATAAAAGATCTTGAGTGGCTTGACTTCCATTACTCTATTTCAAAAAAAAATCTACCAGCTTCCGCCCCAACAAAATAAAATACATTAGTCATTCCTTTTTCTTACATAATTTCTAGTTTTATAGGCTCGCTCAAGCTTGATCTCGCCTCACAAGCCACCACTCAAAGGGGGAAATCCAATATGAACCAAACTAGGAACCTCCTGCACCTGCAGCTCTGCATATTGCTCCACCATTTTTCTGTGTCCGAGAACCACGTAGTGAATTGCGGTTCGTCTAGTTCCATCTCTTTCTTCTCTGCAAATTTACGGTTCGATTCTAGCTCCAACCTCAGTTTCTTGGTCAAAGATATCCATTTGCTCTCTGACTCGGTCCACTTTCTAACTCTTCCATGTATTTTTCCGTGTTTGTTCCCCATTTTGTATTTTATCATCAAGGCAATCTCCCCCCTCCTCGTCGACCAATTTATCACCGCCTTGCTTTGCATTTTCATTTGAGGCCGGCTTAAAAAACCGTAAATTAAGAAATATAGCTAATGATTATGCCAAGTAATAAAACAAAAAGTTGTCCCAATTTCGTATTTTTATCCAGAGCAATCAAGGGTTAAGAGAAAGAAGCAGTTTTAAAAGAGGGGTAAAATAGACATTTGAACTTTAAAATAAAATAAAATTATAAATTTAACATAAAATTTCAAATTCAATCAACACATGGGGAAATAAAAAATTATTTTAATTTAGAATGAGGAAATAAGAAATTTCAATATTTTGATGGGAAAATTGGCTATTTTGAAAATTTTGAGGGTACACTAAAACTTTTCCCTTAAAAAATGTACGACATGTGACGACACTAAATTTTTTTTTATAATAGAAACAAATTTATCAATAACATATTAATTACTTTCCGTACATTCCGCACATTCCCTTTCCTTTCACTTTTATTTCCAATAATGATGCAGAGTCTTACGAATTTCAACAATACAAATAATGACAACACCAACAGCGATGATGGGAAAAATGAAAAACAAAATAACACCCGGAAAGGACAACCATAAAAATCAATGTTATCAGAACTAGACTGGACACACTGACCCGGTAAAGCTCCGATTCAACAATTTACTGATTAGATCAGTGGATCAACCGATTCAATCGCTGATTTTTTCAATAGTTTCATGTGAATTGAGTTGCTGATTTTTACCTTAGTGAAATATTAGTTACCGTAACAATATATGCACCTAACTTAATTTGAGCAAAAATCATTACAAAATAATTCTAATGATAATATTTATATATTTTCAATTCAAATTGACGCACACCAGTGATTTTATAATTTAATATATAAATTATCAAAGTGATAATTTTATTTTAGGGTTAATTTTTCGTAGAGGAGGGATCAAGTTACAACAAATTTGAGTTACAACAAAGTAACAACAATCATTTTTTACATTTTGAAATTCTAAATCGTCGATCCAAACTGTTCAACATGATCTCCACAATAAAATGTGCTTCCAGATCAAATTTTACATTGTTTTGAATTTTTTTACTATTTATTAAGTATTTTACAAAAACTAGTCAAATTCAGACTATTGAATTTTGTACCCATCTTAATAAATAGTAAAAAAATTCAAAAAAATATAAAATTTGATATAGAAGCACATTTTATTGTGGAGATCATGTTGAACGGTTTGAATCAACAATTTGGAATTTCAAAATGTAGAAAATGATTGTTGTAACTTTGTTGTAACTCATATTTGTGGTAACTTGATCTCTCCTCTTTTTCGTATATCCCTACAGTCTTCTCTAATTTCTTATATACTCCTAAACACTTCAATTTAGTTCATTTACTTTTTAGCTCTTGAAACTCTTAATTTCCTTTTTACCCATTATATAGTACCTTTGAAGTAAACTATAGTTAAATCTCTAATTAAAATAAATAAAGACAAAAATAGCCTCTCCAGTTAAATCTCTTTTGCTTTTCCTAATTTTTCAGCTCTACGTCTCCGTTCCTTGTTTTTTCCAGTGATGAATGCGCCATACTTCTACTTCCTTTGAAATCAAAATAAACTAACACATCTAAATAAAAACATAATTCTTAATACGGATATTAGGTTCAATGAGCAACCAAAATTCTTTATATACGACCAAGAAACATCCCAAAATTAAGAGTTGCCGGTACGGTCAAAGGTAAAGAGTTGACTATTCTTATTTATACCGGTAGTTACTATAGTTTCATACATTCCAAAATTGTGTAGAGGAGTTTACTGGTTGCCAAAACTCAAAACCGTGACTCTGTTGGTACAGTAGCAAAGGTTCAAAGGTTTGTCAACGATTAAAGGTGTCAAGGATGTTGCAAGGAAATGAATTGAGTGGTGACTTAAGCTGCTTAATGTGGGATTCTATGACATGATTGTTAGATTTATTTCAAGCAAAACCATACCGCAATTTATAAACTCTAGATTTGCCATGATCCTCTAGTGAACTCTAATCTGAAATTCTAAATTACCTTGGTCCATAGCCATGATCTTCCAGAGAGACACAATCACCGTTGATCACCGGAAGCCTTTAGATTTCCAAGTAATCCCTCTCAAGTCCGATGGAGAGAGCGAGAGATGCGGCAGCGGCAACGCTCTGTTCTGCACAAGGAGAAATACCCGATTCTAGTTCTGTACTGAAATTCCTCTTCTCTTCCTCTCAATTTTCTGTTTTTCTCTATTTCAATTTTCGGTAGAGAGAGAAATTAGAGAGAGAGAGTAAGCCGAAATGTTTCTGTTCAATCTTTTTAAGATGAGACAGAACCATACTTTGAATAGGTGTAAGTCAATAGGCGCAAAAATGAATAGGCGCATATTTTAATTAATTAATCAATTAATTAATTAATCTTGTTTCTTTTATTGGATCTGTAGCCCATTATTTTATTGGATTCTTAGCTGGTCTTGATTCAGAACTTGTCTTATTGGGTATTTTCTTATTTACAGAACATTGCCGTATTTAATTGTGTTCTCCAGGGACCAATAGCCTAATTGTATTATTACCAAACTTTATATAATTTAGACCATCACTAAATCATGAAGTTATTAATACACATTCTAAACATTAAAGGCCCCACTTCTCATGAAACATATTTAACCCGATAATACTTAATTTGATCACTTCATAACGAGTCTAATTAGATATTTGACAGTCTATTATTCAATATATATTTATATCACATATAAGCCCATATATGTTGTAATTAATTGAAATTAATTCCAACAATCTCCCACTTGGGCTATATGTGTATCCGAATAATATATATTGATAAAACCGAATTGAGTACTCAAGCTGTGCTGTCATAGCCTTTTGTGTTATCAACCAATTCAGTCCATCAATTATATTCACAAGGACTTAAGCAGTATTTGTCTCATGAATCGAAACTAAACCAACATAAATCACTGTGTAAACATAACCGAATGACATGAATCATGAAGGGGATGTGTAGTTTGGGAATTACATGCAATGTGATCTACATGCCTATCTTCAATTTGGTCACTTTATCTTAATTTGATTTTGAGGTCAATAAATTCAGAATGCATAATAAACTGAATAACCGAAAGCTGAATATTTGAAGTCTGAATAACTGCATGATACATACAAATAACAGAATATCATTTAAAAGTTAACTGCATGATATCTGTAAAAGTATATCATATAAAACATAAAACATGATACATAAAATACAAACTCCCACTAAATATGACAATCATCTTTAACATAGATACCCATATGAGAGACATGCTCGTGAAACTGTTTGGGTACCAATCCCTTAGTCAGTGGATCTGCTAGCATGGAAGCTGTACCAATATGCTCAATACTTATAAGTCAACTCTGAACTCTTTCCTTCACAACAAGAAACTTAATGTCGATATGTTTGGATTTCGACGAGCTCCTGTTGTTGTTGGAATATAGTACTGCTGAAATATTGTCACAATATATCTTGAGTGGCAACTTAATAGTATCCACAATACGCAGCCCAGTGACAAAATTCCTTAGCCATATTCCATGGTTCGATGCCTCGAAACACGCAATGAATTCGGCTGCCATGGTGGAAGAAGCAATCATTGTCTGCTTTGCACTCCTCCAAGAAATAGCTCCTCCAGCCAACATAAAAATATAACCAGATGTTGACTTCATGCTATCCACACAGCCCGTAAAATCGGAATCAGTATATCCAATGACCTCAAGCTTATCTGATCTCCGATATGTCAGCATGTGATCCTTCGTTCTTTGCAAGTACCTAAGTACCCTCTTGGCTGCTTTCCAGTGATCCATACCAGGATTACCGAGATACCGGCCTAACATTCCTGTGATATACGTAATATCCGGACGCGTACACACTTGAGCATACATCAGACTTTCTACTACCGAAGCATATGGAATCTGGTGCATTTCTGATTTCTCGAGTTCTGTCTTTGGACACTGATTGAGACTAAATTTGTCTCTTTTTGCAACAGGGGTATTTCCTGGTTTGCAGTGTTCCATACCATATCGCTTGAGAATTTTATCGATATATGCTTGTTGTGAAAGCCCTAAAATACCCTTATTTCGATCTCTATGTATTTTAAGGCCTAACACATATAATGCTTCACCAAGATCTTTCATATCAAAATGCCTAAAAAGAAATTTCTTAGTTTCACGCATCATGTTTATATCGTGATTGGCAAGTAATATGTCATCAACGTATAAAATCAGAAACATAAACTTACTCCCACTAAACTTGTGATATATGCATTCATCCACCAAGTTAGGCTCAAATCCAAATGAGACAATTACTTGATGAAATTTGAAATACCACATTACCTTCTGAACATAGATGGATTTATTTAATTTGCAAACCATCTGCTTTGAGTTATTGTCATCAATCTCAAAGTTAGGTGGTTGCGCCATATAAATGGATTCATCAATGTCGCCATTGAGAAACGCAGTCTTAACATCCATCTAGTGTAACTCAAGATCAAAATGTGCCACTAAAGCCATGATAATTCTGAAGGAATTTTCATAGACACAAGTGAGAAAGTTTCCGTAAAGTCAATGCCTTATTTCTGTGTAAATCCCTTAGCAACAAGTCGTGCTTTATATCTTTCCACATTACCTTCTGAATCCCTCTTGGTCTTAAATATCCATTTGCAACCAATAGGCTTCACACCTTTAGGTAACGGGACAATATCCCAGACTTTGTTGTCATACATTGACTTTATTTCATCATTCATGGCCTCGATCCATTTCTGAGAATTCGCACTTTTCAAAGCCTGACGGAGATTGAGAGGGTCATCATCCATCATGCCAATGTCGAATTCATGTTCTTGAAGGAACACAACATAATTCTTAGATATTGCGCTTCTTCTCTCTCTGGTGGACCGCCTTAAAGGCACTATTTTTTGAAGTTGTTGAGATGGTATAGGTTCCTCTTGAGAGCTTACTTTGGCAAGATGATAACTTTATTAATCATTTTCCAAAATATATCTTAATCTGAAGCCTTCATAATAATTTAATATTATCCAAAGAAACATTTATCAAAATTTGGCTTAACCGTATTATTATTCTGTTCTGGGTTCGGCCAAAATACCAAAATTCAGTATACCTTGATTTGGCCGAAATTAAACATCTCTGTTCTGGTTCAAAATTTATAAATAATTGTTTTAAAATAAAAATTATTTTGAAAACAATTGCGCAGCGGAAACAAACAGAAATTTTGATTCGTTTAATGATTTCCAGTAAACTAATTTTGACCATGATAATTAATTGCGCAGTTGAATACTAAAATAATGGATAGTGCCATTATTAAAACAATTGATTATAAATACTATAATAATATACAAAAGCATTCAGACAAATCAATTGGTCATACGAATCATTAATTAATCAAAAATTGTTTGTGCAGAAAACTTTGATTTCTAAATAAAACCAAAACAGAGAGTTACGCACAATGATTCGAATACAAATCAATTTGCAGTCAACCTTGCGGTCAAAACAGAGTAACGTGCGACCAAAAATTTTGAAATAATTAATTTCTGAAATTTAATAAGAAAATTGATTATGCAGAAATTAATCAGTTCAACTAGAGTAAGCTCTGATACCACTTGTTGGATTTATTTCAAGCAAAACCATACCGCAATTCATAAACCCTAGATTTGTCATGATTATCTAGTGAACTCTAATCTGAAATTCTAAATTACATTGGTCCATAGTCATGATCTTCCAGAGAGACACAATCACCGTTGATCACCGGAAGCCTTTAGACTTCCAAGTAATCCCTCTCAAGTCCGATGGAGAGAGCGAGAGATGCGGCAGCGGCAACGCTCTGTTCTGCACAAGGAGAAATATCTGATTCTAGTTCTGTACTGAAATTCCTCTTCTCTTCCTCTCAATTTTCTGTTTTTCTCTATTTCAATTTTCGGTAGAGAGAGAAATGAGAGAGAGAGTAAGCCGAAATGTTTCTGTTCAATCTTTTTTAAGATGAGACAGAACCATACTTTGAATAGGCGTAAGTTAATAGGCGCATATTTTAATTAATTAATCAATTAATTAATTAATCTTTTTTTTATTGGATCTGTAGCCCATTATCTTATTGGATTCTTAGCAGGTCTTGATTCAGAACTTGTCTTATTGGGTATTTCCTTATTTACAGAACATTGCCGTATTTAATTGTGTTCTCCAGGGACCAATAGCATAATTGTATTATTACCAAACTTTATATAATTTAGACCATCACTAAATCATAAAGTTATTAATACACATTCTACACATTAAAGGCCCCACTTCTCATGAAACATATTTAACCCGATAATACTTAATTTGATCACTTCATAACGAGTCTAATTAGATATTTGACAGTCTATTATTCAATATATATTTATATCACATATAAGCCCATATATGTTGTAATTAATCAATGTTTTAAATAGCGTTTATAGCGTCATAGCGGGAATGCTACAAAAAAAGCTATAGCGAATAGCGTAGTTATAGCGGAAGCTATTCCAAATAGTGTTTTTTTTTTTACAAAAATTATATTATATATTTGTACTATATATTAACATTATCTAAAGTTTCATAGAACAATAAATAACACCAAATTAATTAAGAAATTATAATATTCATATTGAACTAGTACAAAAGTCCATGGTTCAAAATATTCATAATAATATCATAAACTATCGATCTTTTTCTATACAAAATATCTTAAGCATCATGGTTCATTCTATTTTTTTTTTTCTATACAAAATAAATTTTATGGATCTTTATTTAAACCCATATAAATTGTCTGAAAAAGCCCAATATGCATAGCGGGCAAATAGCGCGCTACACGCTCTGCGCTATAGCGGACCGCTATTAACGCTATAGTGGCCGTAGCGCAATTAGCGTATTTTCATGCCATAGCTTAGCGTTTAGAGTCCAAAAATGCTATAGCGCCGCTATAGCGCTCTATTTAGAACACTGTAATTAATTGAAATTAATTCCAACAATGATTGGTTGTATGATTATTGCCTTCTAAATGTTGAAACAAATGAAGTCAATTCTCAATAATAGTTGAGTTGATGACAAGGCTCTCTCAACCCATGAGGATGCATATCCATAGTATTCACTAGAAACAACATAATTCATATGCCATGAATTGCATTTTCTATTTTGTAAGTTGTTCATTAAATTTGGGATTTGTCGGTTGTTACTTGCTTGATTTCTAGCTTGTTCCATTGAGAGATTTACTCAATTTTATTGTTTCTCAGTTTTGGGATGAACCTTCAATTCTTAAGGAAAAACATTTCATTTGTGGACAGTTTAGGGTTTAGGGTTCATTTTCACATGAGCGATTGACGGTCAATCTATAATAGAATGATTCCAATTAATTAGTTTTGAAATGATTGAGGAAAAACATTGAACATAACCGACATAAAAGTTCTGAGTTTTGATTATGTTTGAGCTCCAATCCAACGTGAAGTTTTTATAATTTTTTGATGTTTCAATATCCCGTTAAGTGGATGGATAGGTAAATAAAAATAAATTTAATCAAACTTTGCTACGAGCCAATAAATGTAATGCTCTTTAATTTCAACAGGATAAACAAGGAATCCAGCACACAAGCCTCACATGTTGAAGGGGGCAAATAATGATGAAATTTCATCAACAGGGGCATATATGTAATGTTTGTAATCTTTGTTGCTAGTTCACAGAAGATGAAGTCGCATGATTATTGATAATTGACTATAAAATTTTCTGTTTCGGCACGAATATGCATAACACGAAGAATAATTTTCAGTTTGGGCATGAAGAAAAATTAATTTGTCAAAATTTTCACTTATCTCTTAAATTATTGCAAAAAATGTTTTTCTTAGGTAAAACTCAATCTAAATAAACTAATTTTATATGTCTAAATTATTTTGCCAAAAAAAATTCTTCCATCCTAAATTTTTACTTCCTAAACTTTTTGTCAAAATATTGATTCCCTCCTATTTTTTTCTTTACCCTCTCACTGTCTCTCTCTCCCTCTGTCGAGTACCCAAAATTTTCATTTCCCCCCAAAACCCTCCCCCAACCTCTCTCTCTCTCTCTCTCTCTCTCTCTCTCTCTCTAAACTCTCTGAGGGAGGGTGTTCAGTAAGTTGGGTAGGATTAAGTTTTAGCTCCACTAAGAAAGAAGTGTTCGGCAACAAAAAGTTAAGAAAGTGGATGCTTAGTTTTCTTAAGGAGGCTCATGTGCTTCGGTCATGTAGAATGACACCTTAAAAGTCTGAGCAAGTTTAAAAATATAAGCAAAATGGAGCTTAAGAAATTGAATTTAAGTTTTACAAAGGAGTAATTGTTTGACCAGTTTAAGACTCCTTAGTCTCTTAAGGAGCTCTAAGGAAGTCACTGGAGGGTGTGCCCAACACTACCTCTAAGCCCGAGCAAGGAAATAAAGATGGGATTAAATATGCAAAGTTAACCTAACAACTATACTAAGTGTACCCCTGAAATAGGATCTCCCATGTAGAGAATTGCCAAGTATTTCCAACAGTTTTTGTTTGTTTTCAAAATTGATTGTTTTTTTTAATGTTTTGTTAGAGCATCTACAGTGGTAATTGTTTTTAAAATATGATGTGTCAATTGCTAATATAATTGTTGGGTTGTAGGCCAATTGCTAAAAAAGCAAATTTGCTTATAAAGCAAATGATTTCTTTTGAACATGCTAATACTCTCTCTCTTTCCTATTGGCTCTGACTCATTTGTTCTCTTTCTTATTGGCTCTGATCCAATTTCTGGAATGGAGGGGTTAAGAAATTAAAATGAACTTAATTTTTAAATAGTGCTTTACAGTTGTTTTTAATTTTTTATGGATTGCTGGGTTGGAGATGCTCTTAAATTGATTTTGATACGCATCTAGGGGTGTAAACGGATATGGATATCCGGGCGGATATCCGCTCCGAATCTGCATATAATCCGTATCCGTATTTAAACGGATACGGATACGGATATCGCGGATACGGATACGGATAATTATCAATTACCCACAAAAGATGCGGATACGAATACGGATATGGTTTTAAATTTTGATATCTGTTTACTATTCGTAGCCGTATCCGTATCCATATCATGTGAGGTTTTAAATTATTTTGCCTTCAAGGAGATTTGAACCCATGTCATGTGAGGTGAAAGTCTAAGCAACCAAGATACAAACCACTACACCACACTATCTTTTGTTACTACTTATTTATTTTGTTTATTTTGTTCTATATTCGTATTCGAATCCGTATCGGTAAATTATCCGCTCCGTATCCGTATCCGTTTAAGGCGGATATGGTTTTAAATTTGATATCCGTTTACTATCCGTATCCGTATCCGTATCCGCTCATTGAAAGGCGGATACAAATTTAGTATTAGCATTATCCGCTCCGAATCCGCTCCGTTTACACCCTTATACGCATCAAGTGTTATGACTTTATTTTAATCTTAAAACTTGACAGAGGAACCGTAAAGAAACATTTTTATACTATAATAATTCAACTTTTAGAACCAGCTTCACATCAATGCAGATACAGAGATCGAACGAATAATTGACAACAGATGTAAATTCGTACGAGTAATCGATGGAATGGAGGCATTCCATGTCACTCTTTTTTTGGCGATCTATATAGCAATGAATTTCATTACTGATTAATAATTTTAATTTAAATATCAAATAATTAATGTGAATTATCAGTGTCAATGTGCATGAATTTAAAGATAAACATGATCATCTATTTGTATATTTATTAAATTTATATTTTACAAATTTTAATGAAAAATAATACAAGGAATAAGAGGCATAACAAATTCATAGAAAGGAATAACATGCATAGAACAATTCAATAGCACAAAACTTGCAAGTAATTAATATGAAAGTAAAATTAAGTGGTACGCAACCCCAACCTCTTGCTTCCAACTCTTGGACCTGAAAAAAACACAAAAATTAGGTTTGTTTTTCTAGATAGGAGCCTCAAGACAGAAGCAGCATTTGAATATGAGCACTATAAAATCTAAAATATATTATCACGCGTAATATACATTTTTCTTAGCAAAAAGATAACATGTTAGAGAAAAAGCACATACATCAACAAGATTACCACCCAAAGCAAGTAATGCAAGGAATCATAGCCTCCTGAATTTCACCAAGAGAAAAATAAATAAATAAAAGCAACAGTACAATTATAAGAAGACACTAATCTTATGTTCACCTTATATACTACACATATATAGGTCCAAGATTAATTTCTTTTTTTAAACCTCCCTATTATTTGATACCAGTATTGCCATGATTATTATATTTCTGAATGAAACACCAAGAAAACACAAAAATAGCTCTATTGTCATGTTTACTAACCAAGGCATTACATCAAACACCACATTTGCATCCTTTTTCTTTACCACAATTTGCATCCTTTATACATTCACAATTTGCATACATACCATCCTTCATACACCCACAATTTTCATACATACATACCACATGTGCATCCTTTATACCAGTATGTGTCAGACAATGGTAACATCTTAAAAATATTTGTTTTTCTTTTTTTTGTTACCAACATAGGTATATATACAGAGACAATGGGCCTAAACTTTGTAACCATTTGAAGTACTGGCATGTACTACTACCAAGGTTCTCGGTTTCATAAAGAAAACTTCTAGTTAAATGGAATCAGGAACCAAATGTGCTATTATTTCGAAAGACGGTATTATAATTGGAATTAACGATAAATAATGTGAAAGGGAAAAGGCCAAATGACGCAGCAACAAATGCATCCTTTATCTGAAAATATTAACAAGTGTGAAGTACCTCTTGATAAGTTTCAAGGGGAATCTGCTCCTTTTTTTTCAACAACATAGATTATTGCATACACATAATTAACAAGCAGAAAACAAAGAATTACCTTGACAGCAATGGTCCGAGCAAGTGCATTGAGATCCTCCAACAATTTTCCAATTCTAACCTCATTCTATGGAGCCCTATACTGCTCCATCAGTACATCATCACTCGAAAACTTATAAATTATGCTGGTACGACTGTGCGAAGGCGATTTAGCTAACAATTCGAGAAAGCAAACAGTAAAACAAAATATAACTTAAATTAGCAAACATATTCATTCCAAGTATGCAAAAGTTAGTTAACAATTCAATTCACATATCAAGGAAATAAACAAGACAACAATTCTCAACCTGGTTAGTCATGAAAGAATCGAGTAAGCAAGCAAGCACTGGTACAAGACCAAGCAAACATTTCTGCTTTCACAACTCCAAATTAATAAAGAACGTTATAGTTTAGGACTGGTACCAATTGTTACACTTGCACATCCAGTTTCTTTGTACAGCAAGGAAATTCTCAAGACAGGTCAAGGAGTAAGACCAAGCGAATGGAATCATTATAATCAAGATTAAGAGATGATTTGCAACACACATTAAAATCTTGATGCTTCATCAATGATTTGCAAGTTACATTTTGAATGGTTCAAATAGAAATACTAACGCATGGCACGAATCACCAAACCCATTTGCTATGTAATCAACTAATTTCTTTCAAATTAGCAAAAGTGTTACTTAGTCCTAGAAATTTGATGCATGTAATAGCTACTTGCATGAAAATATTAGGAATCAGATAAAAACATTAAATCAGTAAAGCATTTTACCGAACACAATGTGTGCGCCAAATGAAATAAAATGAGATAACATGTAAATGAAATTGAAAGGTACGTGAGGTAACCTCAACAACGGAGAAGATAGAGAGAAAGAATGGCCAAGGGAATACAAAAAAAAAAAGTTGCTTAAGAACTTACCAAGCCAAGAAAGAAAGACCACCAACGGAGACCACAAAAACGGAGACAAAACACCACCGAGTGAGAAATACAGTCTGAGAAGAACAAAAGCGAAGGGAAAACGAGAGTGAAGATCTGACGACAGGGAAAAGGGTAACTTCAGGAAATTCTCGTGGTGGGCCCTCTTTTCCTTCCGCTACACCCCGGTGACGAATTTGGTCTGTCGAGAGTAACGTGGTCCCCCACGCTCCCTTTCCCTCCCCTCCGTTCCACCCTTCTGAAGCGCGCCTAAGAAAGAGAAAGAAGAGCAAGAGACGTGCGCGGGACACTTGACGAAGGCGATGCGAGATATAGTATTGGCGGAGGATAAAACAAAAAGAAGAAAGAAGACGGTTCATTCTAGAAAGACGATTGCCCTTCCGCTAAAAATTCTGTTAATTTTTACAGCAGTTGCGTAGATTTTATTATAGAATCTGATCCGTTGGATTAGAAAAATGAACAGTTGGCATTAAAAGAGTAGATATCCATAGAAGCATTTAATAATTATTCAACAAGCTTCAATTCACAACTATTTATAATGTATCATAGTAATAACAATAACAAGCTTATTTCAAAAAAAAAGAAAAGAAAAGTAATAACAATAACATGCATTGTTTATTTCACAAATTATACATTAACAATTGTAACCGTCTGATTACAATAGGGACAATTGGGCCGCACTATAAGTGCAGCCTCAATACATACTGGATGATAATAATGACCACAAGGTAGAACTTTAATCTCCATTCCTATGGAGAACTCTTCCAAACATATGGCACATATCGGATCTGGTACCTTATCAAGTCGATCCGAAAGTGGTGGATATATGTCACCACAGGTAAAGTCGTAATAGCTTCAGGCTCGAGACCTCGGACAAGAGGTGGCACTGGTGGTGAAGCGAGCTCAAGTTCTGAATTAGCCTGTCCCGCTCCAGAACGTCCAGTCCTTCGCTTTCTCAACCAATAACATAATAATAATAATAATAATAATACAATACCGACAATTCCTAAAAACATCCAACCAGTAAGCTGAAAATACTGTGTCCTACTCCCATGACCATCGAATGGGTCATAAACATTTAGAGACTTGGGTTGTGACTCGGTGGACAAGCGTGATCCTAGAATATTTGAGAAAACAAAAATATTAATAATCTCCTCGATAAAAAAAAAGGAGTTGAAGTTATTTACGATAGCTCTTTTCAATATCCAATGAAATGTCTTGATATAATATGCAGAACAGAACTGAAGTAATATGAAGGTAATTCTTTTTCAGACAATTAAAAGTACTATGGGCCTGTATATATAGTGAAGAATGCAACGGCTAGCTCGTAGCCCATATTAACTTTATTCATTGGGCCAGCGGAGCAAATGAAATCTGGAATTAAGAATATTTAATACCATTAACGATGCAAAAGGATCAACGTGTGAATGAGGTAACTTAATGACTCTAGCGTTGTAAAATTTACAGAGTAATGACGTCAGCAATTAATTTTCTCATAGGTTGTTCATATTCAAAATGGTAGAATAAAAATGAGGTACTTATTTGATTGTATATATTGAACTATAGATATAAATTATATTTTTAACACCTGATGCGAATTGAATAGGATATTAATTCCAAATGAAGAAAGAAAAAGAAAACTAAAGCGCCCTTCATCAAACTAATTACTGTGTTATATAATTTGACCAGCAATTTCATTTTATTGTTGTATTTGACCAGCAATAGTGTGTATTCAAGGAGTCAAATACAAGACCAATGTTGCTTTAATTAATGTATTACACTATATATCACACCTAAATTCTTTCCAACATGATCACCGCCCTTAGATGGAAGCTTGAGTAAAATTATTAAAATATTTGTAAAGAACTCATATTTTCTTCTAACTCTGTTTATTTTTAGATATTTTATTGCTTCTTCTTAATTCATACTTCCTATACTCATTTTAGATGCGTTTTATTGCATGATTCTAATTAACATGTACTACAATTATTGTGGGAAAGTAAATTAATTTTGTGTGAAGACCAATATCTTATATATGAATTTGCTTCACAAAATTTATCAAAGATCTCGATTTGTAAAAATAAATTGAAAATTTTACAATAAGGTTATATCTCAACGTTATAATTGAGATGAGTAAACTCATATAATATATTTATATGATATTAGGGAAACATCGAATGACAACATAAGCTTATTAAAATATTTTTTTAGGAAAAAATAATATCATGTCCTTATTTGATTATATTATAATAAGGAGTTGCAAGTATTTTGTAATTACAATGGTAAAAAAAACAGAAGTTAAATAAAAGATTGAAAGCTAAACCGTTACCAACTAGACTCCATAAAGCGACAGAGAAAATTCAAATTTTATTAGATATGTTAAAATTTTCAATTTTCATTTATTCTTTTTATTCAAAATCTTTTAATTTGATGGATTTATTTGTATTTTTTTTTACTAAATTTGCAAAATATCTGTTAATAAATCTTTGAGATGATTTCTAAACTGCGTGAGTAGAGAATAAAAATTACCGTTTGTGATAATGCCGTTAGAATCTGAAATCGATGTGGTTTGCTCGAATATGTATGCCGCCATGACAATCCATGTCAAACATAGTACAAAGCTAATTTTCAGGGAGATAGAGAGAGAGAATGTATGACATTCATTTATCATATTTGTGTTGAAGATGTTGGTTGGAGCCTTGGAGGCCTTTAATTAATTTACCTACTTTGTGTGATGGTTTATGCTCACTGCTCAGTCATATATAATTTAGAATAATTATTTTAGTACCCGCAGTTGAGTATCCGCATCGTATCCGCAGTTGATTCCTTTCCAATTAACTTCCATAACGGTAAGCGGTCCCCACAACTACCGATTAACTAATTTCCATACCTTCCAGTTTGAATTTCAAATTTCACTTTCTCTCCGTTTCTTCCTTTTTCGAAGCTTCCGCGATTTTGAGGCGATTTGAGATCGATTTCGAGGCGATTTCAAAGCAATTTGGAGACGATCGTCTAGCGATTTCGAAACTGGAAGCGGGGATTTTTTCAAAAAAAAAATGTGGGTACAGTTATTTAAGGAAAATTCATATATCACATATGTAGTTCATTGTATAGATATAAATACTTGTTCACAATGTTACTATTAATACTTGTAAAATAAAATTACAGTTTTGGAACGGTTGTGTGGTCCCCTAATGCGGGTACGACGCGAGGATTTTTCATATATGTAGTTCATTGTATAGATATAAATACTTGTCTTGTATAGATATAAATACTTCACAATGTTACTATTAATACTTGTAAAACAAAATTACAGTTTTGGAACGGTTGTGTGGTCCCCTAATGCGGGTACGACGCGAGGATTTTTCAAAAAAAAAGTGCGGGTACGGTTATTTAAGAAAAATTCATATATCATATATGTAGTTCATTGTATAGATATAAATACTTGTCTTGTATAGATATAAATACTTCACAATGTTACTATTAATACTTGTAAAATAAAATTACAGTTTTGGAACGGTTGTGTGGTCCCCTAATGCGGGTACGACGCGAGAATTTTTTAAAAAAGGTGCGGGTATGGTTATTTAAGGAAAATTCATATATCATATATGTAGTTCATTGTATAGATATAAATACTTGTTTTGTATAAGTACAATGTTACTATTAATAATTGTAAAATAAAATTACAGTTTTGGAACGGTTGCGGTTCTCAAAAACAGTTATGACAGTTTAGGTGCGGGTACAGTGCGGGTACTCAACTACGGGTACTCATATCAGCTTCCTATAATTTATAGTGCCTTTTATTTTCCTCATTTCTTTTATTTTTATTTTTTTGAAATAAGCACGCTGCACGCAACTACTAATTTAATATCTATAAGGAAGGGCGGTGCTATTTTGAGGTCTCCAAACACTATATTCAGTGCTTAGGAATCTATTTTTATCTTAATGCCAGTTTTAACCTCAATAATTGCCTTCTATCTTTGCTTCGTATTATCAATAAAGGAAAGTTAATTAATTTGTAATAATGCATAAAAAGAAATAGCATAAACAATACACGGTTCTTATCAAATATATCATTTCTTTCCATATTCACATATGATTTTAGTTCCATCTATTTTAGAATCTATATACGTGGCATAGTCAAAGATTTGTTCCATTAGAAGACATGACAAGAGTTGCTTGATCTCAATATTAAAGCAAATAAACTACGATTTTTGGTTTTCCTGTTTGAGTAGATCAAAAAATTTTAATTGTTACTATTCATATAGAATATTTTAGGACAAATTAGGAGGTGCTATATTTTAGGAGGTTGCTATTTTAAACATCCAATTTGCAATATTTTAGGAGGCTTCTATTTTAAATTTAAAAATTAAAATCATTTTGATATTCGAGTCAATTTGAAATCAATTAGTAATTTATCATAAA
The DNA here is from genome assembly GCA_025461045.1 of Carex parvula. Taxonomy (NCBI): domain Eukaryota; kingdom Viridiplantae; phylum Streptophyta; class Magnoliopsida; order Poales; family Cyperaceae; genus Carex; species Carex parvula. The sequence continues at coordinate 76,628 of JAJGRW010001114.1, forward strand.
TCATTAAAATTACACTGTTAAAAAATTTATAACATTTGATGAAGGGGTAAACATCTTTGAAATCGGTAATAATGTAATAGATGTGGTTTTAAAAAAAAATGAAAAAGACATCTACAAATTTAGTTTTCTAATTTGAATAAATGCTTGATATTTTTTTAAAATATCAACTAAATATATTTTTGAAAAAATTCATATTACACAAGTGCTAGTTAAGTAGGCTATGTTTTAAATTTATGTTCAGTTATTGATTTAGTTCAACTTAATTAGTTTTCAATTTGTTAACATTATGCATTACAATTTATTTGTTATAAGTTTATGATTTATACTTATTAGCACCATATGAATGTATGACACATACATGGAAAAGTTTGTCCATACTAAATTATTTATTTACATAAACAAAGCGGCCTAAATCTGACAGCTATTTCTTTCACCTTATTAAATAGTTTTGCTTGTAAAGAATAATTAAGTTTAGAACATAGAAAAAAAAAATCAGGAAATCATTACTTAAGGGCAAAAGGTGGTATAACAGTAGAGAAAAATTATTCTGTCCTCAATATTTGAAAATGAGCCCTCATAATAGTGCTATCCATAAGGAAATCCTATCTTCTCCACTCCTGATTTCAGATCAAGAAAGATAAATATGAACTCAAATACAAGCTTAGCACAATTGGTAAATTAACTAAAGAAATAACTTTTGAATTCTGAATTTTTTGCCTAATTAAAATCCACTTCCTAACATTAAATCCACTACATACAATTAAAATTTGTATGTTGCTTTCTCGATTTACATTTTTTTCTTCATATAGCTGATGACATGCATTCCATTAGAGAAGTCCATTTTTTTTACTAAACAAGTAACAAAATTGCTTCTAATTTAGAGTTAATTTAGACAGCTTAGAAATAGAAATTAAGGTTGCTCGGATATTTTGTTGAGCCTATCAATAATTAAAAGACAAAAAGAAAGAATATATAGCTATGAAAAATTGAAATTTATTATTTGAAAATGGAGTAAAGCTAGAATTTAGTCGCTAAGGAATTAAAGTCGTGACATTAACTTTAAAAAGTTGTTTAATCGACTTCAAAAAAGTTTCTTACCTTTATTTTCAAACTCTAAATCACATGCAAACCAAATAAAAAAAATGTTAGAATTCAAACCGAATTTTTTAAAATACCATTATTGGAAAAAAAAAATAAACCAAAAAACCACCTTTTCCAGGTTTTCTAGATCTTCCCAGGCCGCACCGGTGTTTTGCGAACCCCATTTAATGGGATCCGCAAAATGCCGATGCGGCCCCCCTTTTTTTTAAAATTTGAAATCTGTTATTTTATTTGGTTTTAGTTTTAAAATTGTTTTATTTGTTTAAGTTTTAGTTTTTAAAAATTCTATTTATTAAGCCACTTTGAAAATCGCTGATCAGGTGATCCAGAAATTTTTACTGTTTTTTACTGTTCACAATAGATCAGCGATTTTCACAGTGGCTTAATAAATAGTAAAAAAATTCCAAAAAATGTAAAATTTAGTCTCTAAGCACAATTCAATATTTAGAACATGTTGAGTGGTTCGGATAGGTTGTTTGAATTTTCAAATAAAAATATAGCGTGAAGTAAAACGTTGTTTTACTTCACAACTTACCATAGTCTCTCTCTCTCTCTCTCTCTCTCTCTCTATATATATATATATATATATATGGCTGGGCTATGGTGAGTTGTGAAATAAGAGGTCATTTTTACTTCACGCTCATATTCATTTTGAAAATCTAAACAATTGATCTGAACCGCTCAACATGATCTCCATATTGAGATGTGCTTGGAGATCAAATTTTACATTTTTTGAAACTTTTTTTTACTTGTGCTTGGAGACCAAAATCATTGTTTTTAGATGGTCCACAATTTTCTAAAAAATAGTGATTTTGTACCAATCTTAAAAAATAGTAAAAAGTTACAAAAAATATAAAATTTGGTCTCCAATCATATAATAACATGGATATCATGTTGAGCAGTTTAGATCGTCTGTTTGAACTTTGAAATTGAAGATAAATATATTGGGGTACAATTGGGGCATGAAGCAATGGGGCATTTGAGCCCTCCTCTATATATATATATATATATATATATAGAGGAGGGATCCACTTACAACAAATTTGAGTTACAACAAAGTTACAACATTCATTTTTTTCATTTTCAAAGTCCAAATCGTCGATCCAAACCGTTCAACATGATCATCTAAATAAAATGTACTTGCAGATCAAATTTTATATTTTTTTGAATTTTTTTACTATTTATTAAGATGGGTACAAAATTCAATGGTCTAAGTATGGCTATTTTTTGTAAAATACTTAATAAATAGTAAAAAAATTCAAAAAAATGTAAAATTTGATCTGCAAGTACATTTATTGTGGAGATCATGTTGAACGGTTGGATCGACGATTTGGACTTTGAAAATGAAAAAAATGAATGTTGTAACTTTGTTGTAACTCAAATTTGTTGTAAGTGGATCCCTCCTCATATATATATACATATATAGAATGGCTAATATACAAACGTTTGTTTCTGGACTCAGGAACAAACGATTCGGTTCTCTGATTTTCAAAGTCCAAATAGTCGACCCAAACCGTTAGATATTCAATCTATATTAAAATGTCCTTGGAGACCAAATTTTACATTTTTTGGAATTTTTTTACTATTTATTAAGCTGGTTTGAAAACCGCTGTTTTTCAATGCTGCAGAAATTTAATAAAAACAGCGGTTTTCAAACCAACTTAATAAATAGTAAAAAAATTCCAAAAATGTAAAATTTGGTCTCCAAGCACATTTTAATATAGATTGAATATCTAACGGTTTGGATCGACTGTTTGGACTTTGAAAATTGAAGAACCGAATCGTTGTTCCTGAGTCCATGAACAAACGTTTGTATATTAGCCATTATATATATATATATATATATATATATATATATATATATAGAATCTGGCTAATATGCTACGCGTAGCATAGAGGGCCTCCGTGCTACGGCTCAATTTTTGAGTTTTCAAAATCCTAACAGTCGATCCGAACCGTTCAACATGATCTCCATATGAATATGTACTTGCAAACCAAATTTTACATTTTTTAGAATTTTTTTACTATTTATTAAGCCACTTTGAAAATTGCTGATCCAATGGTCCAGAAGATTTTACTGTTGTGTACAAATTACTGTTTTTTCAAAGTGGCTTAATAAATAGTAAAAAAATTCTAAAAAATGTAAAATTTGGTTTGCAAGTACATATTCATATGGAGATCATGTTGAATGGTTCGGATCGACCGTTAGGATTTTGAAAACTCAAAAATTGAGCCGTAGCACGGAGGCCTCTATGCTATGCATAGCACCGTAGACACTTCCTATATATATATATATATATATATATATATATATATATATATATATATATATATATATTGGACGTTGTTATTATATTTTTTTTACTATCTCACATATTCAACAGAATATTGGCATGGAATACAAGAATTATCTATTCAAGCTTGACAAATTTGGTAATCAGTGCAGTACCAACGTTTTTCTTTTATTGACAACAAATAATTTATTATAAATAAACTAGCCTTAGATATTTTGATAATATATAGTTACATTCAATTGAAGGAAAGAAACATTGTAGAATACTATTATTAGACCAATTTTTTTTTTCTTTTGTTGGTAACAGCTAACTTATTAAAGTTAAATTGAGATTGATAATATATAGTTACATTAAATGAAGGAAAGGAATTAATATTATAGAACACTACTAAGTATTCAGAATTCCATCGAACTATAATATATTTACTATAAAAATACCAAAAATTAAATATGTTCCTCTTGTTGACAGTTTTTTAAAGTTAATCATTTTTTTCCAAATTCCTAACACATGAGGGCAACAAACCAAGGGCAATAAAAGATCCAGAGGAACCAAAATCAGGGCCCTTCATCAAGGATCTAGCCATTTAAATTAAACAAAACCTTGGCAGCTATTAATTTGGAGTCAAGTGTTTAGAGAAATTAAAGGGAGGCTAATTAATTCAAAGCCTTTTCACACTAGATTGAAATGTTCACTAGAGCATAGGATTCCAGACATCTCCTGAGGTCTGTGGTTGGGTCCCATGTGCTCTCCAGCTGCTTTGCCATAGATGCTAACCTCTCTTTCCTCTACAATGCTCACAGTCATTTTTTAAGCAATGTCCAAGTTGTAAGGTTTGATTTTGATACACAAATAAATTTTATAATAAATAGTAAAATGGGTCACATTACAAAACAACATATTTAAAGCTTATAGAAGTGTGTGTATGTACGTACTTACAGATGTATATATTATGTATGCTTGTATTTCATTTCAAAAATTATCATTTTTATTACATAATTTTAGATATATTATACACATTCTGAATAGGTCTCACAAATAAAAAAAATTATTTTATCTTTCATAAAATAAATCTATATATTCTTTAACTTAATCTTATATCATTTGACTATATTAGACTAGGACCTAAATATTTTTTAAATCAACAACAAAAACTACATAATAATGATAACAATATGCGTATAATCCTAGAAATATAAATCTCGCATTCATAATGATGTAACGAGTTATAGCATGAAAGTCTGTTACTATTTAAACAAGTAAAATGATTAATAATAACTGCTTATAATGACATAGAAACAAAAGAAAAATAGGAAGGAGAATTATTATCTCCTGACCTCCTCTAGCTTTATCATCATCATTTGCAACTTTTAGCGCATTAAATAAGCATCGTCCGAATTTTGCTGGCTGCCCATGTACAGTTTTCTTTTTATTTGGACTACGTACTTAATATGTAATTTTTTTTTTTTGGTAATTACTTGATAGGTAATTTTCAAGAATTTAACTTTCAAAATTTGAAATCAGATGCAATTTGTAAGACAACAGAGAACATACAATCAAAGATAGGAGGCCTGCAAGTGGGCCCCGCAACCTGCGAAAGCCACCAGCTTCTAGCTGGAACTCTCCTGTCTCCCAAAGCTTAACAGCGTGACGACTGATGAGATTACACAAGCTTTGGCGGCTTTTATGGTATCAATAATAATTAACAAATCAAAGAAGCATATAGGATTCTTTTGTCTAACCCGGCTTACAAAAAATTCACAACAACATCTTTATTTTGAAAAGTTTAACAATAGCATGCCTACTTTATGAACGTATGTGTTCATGTCGTTTTGAATTCATGAGTTCAAATAATTAAAAATGCTAAAGGAACTGAAACAACTGACTGAAAAACGCAGGTATTTGGAATGCTGCATAAGAATTTTGACAGTTCAACAAGAGATTGAAAATGAATCCCGAGGTAATCATTCAGAACTAAATAACTTATCTATTAACCAAACTTAGTTTTCACAAGTAGCTTGTAGATTGTACAATGGCAACATCATTGCTAGTATAAGCTAAATATTATATTATTATTATCTGTCATACACTAATTAATACATAATCTTTAGTAATTAGAGAAAATCCAGGGGCAAATTACACAAAAAAAATTTGTGTGGACAAAAGTGGGTGCCCCCCCCCCCGATTTCATATTGAAATCAAAGAGTTAAAAGGACAAGATACCAAATAAGTACACTACAAAGATCCAACTTGAGCACCAGCACCGATATAAATAAGGCCATGGGATGATTTCAAGGATTCTTTGCACAAGGCATCTCTAAAACAGTGGCATCTGCAAGAACCTTTGATTTTTCGACTCCATCACAAGTCGTTGGTAGATCATCTGATGGTTGCACAAGATGATCCTTGCTTTTCCCCCAAATCAGCGAATAAAGACCAATAACGATGATAATTGCACCGATCACCCTGTAGGATTCATCGATAATGCAAGAGATAAATTCAAATTAGCTTTTACCATGATAACCTTGACTTTCTGTTATATCTTCCAATCTCATTTAAGCCTCAAGCTATCATGTATTAAATTTTACCTATGGAACTATGACAATTGAAAATGAAAAAATTGTCTAATATAAAAACAAGTTTGTATGTATATTATTGATACCTCCCCAAGGTAATCTCGTCTCCAAGAATTATGGAGCCGAGTACTGCAACAATGATCATACAGAGAGGGTTGAAGGCTGTAACAAATACAGGGCCTCTCTCCTTCATCACTAAACCTTGAACATAATATGTTATTCCTGAGCACATCACTCCCTATAAGAGACAATAATATAAATGAAAATAAATTGTGGTTATTTATTTAAATCTTATGGATTACAGCCTTACAGGAGGAGGTTATTTAAAATGCTAGCACCATCAATAGAAATTTAATTCAATCTTTTTGGAAGTGTCATTCAAGAAGAGGAAATTTGCTTTCATCTCTAGAAAATATAAATTAACAAGATACCTACTTCAAAACCAAAAAAAGGAAGTAAGAATCAGGGAGTTATATTTGCAGTACAACTTGCCATACTGTTGCGGGGGAAATTAAAGAATAAAGATACATAAATACTGGTTGTATTCTAAATTTGAACTTTGCACTATCATAAGTGTATTAGACTTATTTGATGTTCAATTGTCAAAACGTGGTTAAAACTAGACTAATTGAGTTTCACTGATGCATTAATTGCACATGGTGATAATCAAAATAGGAATTAAATGAGGCTTTACTTTTGATCAGAGTGTTAATAGAGTCCCATTTCTGGACCATCTGATAAGGGTTTCAGTCAGGAAAATTGTGACTCTCTTACCAATCATTTTATTCAATTAAGATTTAGTGGACCAGGAAGAGCAAATATTGGATGCAGTTATAAATTTCTTGATATAAACTAAGATGAGACTTTGTCAAGGTTCATTTTCAATCTCTTGTTTGATTGATCACCTTAGCCATTAAGAAATCTGCTTTCATATGTGCATCCACATTCTACCGAATTGTTAATTTCTTTAATTTTCACAATCACTACAAAAGAAAGTTCACAAGAAGAATTGCATGATAACTTACGGAGTAGACAACAGTAAATAATCTCATGTCAAATCCAATGACCCACGGTTTCATGCTCCTCTCCATTACTAAGGCGACTGCCCCACTCTGTGCTGAACCCATGATGCATATCAAAGTGGCGAGTGATAGTTCTGCCGGGTACGACTTCAGTGTATGGGACTGCAAAAACAAAATCCAAAAACAAAAAGTTACAATAAAGAACATCAATCAGAACATTACTTCAAATTGTAGGTTCATGAGAATACAAATTTTCATCAAAACTCTGACGGATTCACAGCAGTAATACACTCACAAATGACTTTACGCATAAAAGTTGCTGGAATTCATGAACATAAAAGAACTGAAACAAGACCAGATTTTGTTTCAAAATATCAGAAAACCAACAGTAATGAAATTTTTCCTCAGGTTAACAATGGGAACAAAGTTATTAATGCAAGTCTGGATATCAAAGTATCAAACCAATACGGGTAGAAATCGTCTGTCCAGGTTGGCATTTTTTTCAATTATTCCGTTATATATGGTTGGACCATACTGGACCTGCCACCCTCACTTGATCTACATCATTTGAAAATAGAACCCGTCTGTAATTTATTGTCTTTAAATTCGCCATGGATGAAGTAGTTGGGTAGATCAAAGAGGACAAGTACCAATGTTATTGGGCTCAAACCCCACCCATGGTGGATTAGCATGGATTTTGTTTTCTTATGTCTTCCCTACAAGCCAGACCCCACTTTTAAAGCACATGTAAAACTCTTTTTAACCAGTCAGTTCAGATTCAGGTATTGTATTTAAAATTGTGTTCACATAGGAAAATGCGCTTTGCAACTCTTATACAAAAGAAAGAAAAATATAACATTTGCAGAATGATAAAACTATATTCAAAATTTATTTAAGAAAGGGTGGAGATCAATTGACAATGGATTGATACGACAATCTTGACAGTCATCAGAGAAAAAAAGTTCAAATTTTCAAACCCAACATTCACAATGTGGTTAATGGATTAATTTGAAAATCTTGACATCACAAAAAAGAAGTAATAATTTTCAACCCAGCATTTACAATAGGTCTATACTATATATATCATGCACACAACAAATAATGAAATTTAATGTAAGTCTTACCATTCTCAATCGACTTAATATTTGCAATCATCCATATTTAATGGCCCTTTACAGAATATCAAATGATACTTAAATTGCATTAAATTTGATACACAATCAATACAAGGCCAACCACGTCTACAATCTTTTTTTCGATTCATTAATGTTCTTTTTTTTTGGCTTGATTTAAAATATTGTCAATATTATCAAAGCCAACTCATTGTCAATGGATACCAACAACCCTTGAAGAAAATACATATAACATAAGATTTTTTATGAGCAGCCAAATCTTACTCTTATGAACACAAGTTTCTACATTATACATTAGTATAGGAAGTTTAAAGCAACTTACTTGTACTAAGAAGAAAGCAGACCAGCAGAAGCAACTGAACAAGAGCATGAACACACCCATAAGCCAGTGACGTGCATTTGTGCCACTCGAGTCTGACTCGTGCCTGGTACGACCTTTGTTCCAGAAAAACTCAACAAACGGCCCTTTGTAAAGTATCATAAGCAGAGCTCCTACTACTGTCACAATTGTTCCTGCAACCTTTGCTTGGCTATGCCGCCTCTTTATGTGTACTTTTTCCATCCTATCAATGCAAGTAGTCTGAAAATATAAATGTTTGTGCAGCAATGCTTACATTAATGGCTACAGTATCCATTACTGATATGGTACTGCAGAGGAAACCTGTTGGTACAGTATAAGCTCGAAAGAGTTGTTTGGTAAGCTCGAAAGAGTTGTTTGGACAGTCCTATCATGTACTTTTTTATCCATGAAATTTCTGTGGCCTATTATTCGATATTTTAATGTACTTACAAAGAAACTTGAACTATTCCTGACAGGTTATTTCAGTCTGGTTGGATTGAGCTCGCTCTTTTCATTACCAGGCCTAAATAGAAATATAGTATTAATACTGCATAGTTGTTGTTTATTTTGTCTAACTATAGATTAAATTTTGTAAAAGAACCAGATAAGATCAAAGAGAGTATTATACCCAAGCAGAATGGCATTTACAAAGGTCATAGCAGGTAAAACATTGTACAGGGCTGAAGCAAAGCTTGCATTTGTGTTGTTGGTTCCCATATAGTAGAAATTCTGATCAAGAACTGGCCTTAAAAATATTCAAGAGAAAAAAACAAAACATCAGAGTTCTAAAAATTCAGAATTAGAAGCTCAAAATGTGGTTCTTTATTAAATAAAGTATTCAATTAGTGTTCTTTATTAAACAAAGTATTTGATGTGTTCTTCTTTAAATAACGTATTTGATCCGTACTCTAAAAGTCCCATAGCCATGATCTTGAGGAAGGTAGAAATGGTCATTTTAGGTCTCACTTTCCTGTAAAAAAAAAATAAAAAATGATGTGGACTCCAGTTAGCTTTCTTTTTTTTGGCAAAATGTAAATAAATGAAAACAAATTAACAAGCAATATGATGTTGCTTTGATTGTGGTTGGGTACTTTGCGGTTAAAAGTATATGAACAAATTGGTTAGTTCATGCTGGTATACGCTGGCAGATGATATTTGAATGGAATATCTGGTAGAAGCCATCAGATGATGTAGTCAAAACTCAAAAGTACATCAATAATTGAAAAGTGATTGGATTTTAAATTAGCCACAAATAAGACAGTAAAACTGGAATATAGCTTGTGGAATTCTAGTTTTACAAAGGAGCAGTTGCTGATTTAGATCAGGGTGCATGTACTTCAATTAGTGCTAACGACGACTGCATTCCTAAGCAATTTTTATTTAGTATTCTTCACTTTTAAGTTAAAAGGTTTTAATTGATTATGCAATTGACCTACGGACTTAACAAACCATTTTCCAAACTTCATATCAGCATCTTGGAAAAGAGGGGAAATCACTTGACAATTCTTTATTTGATAATATCGACAACCTTAAAAAATAAAGCTTAAACTTAAAATCCAACATTATATGCATGATCTATATTATTCACATATCATGTTTATAAAAAAATTATCAAAACAACCATTGTCAAGTGATCCCTCCTCAGAAGAAATTGTTGTTCAGCAAAGCAAACCAATTCTGCACAAGTCAACATTTATGACAAGTGATCAGTCCTCTGAAAAGGCTCCAAGCTTGTCTTTTGTTTTACTACCTAATATTATTTAGCTCCTAATTTTGTCTCTTCTTGGTCTTAAGAACTTATTATGGCACCAGTTACTGAACCACCTAAACTATCTGCCAATTACCACCTGTTAATAACTAAAGCCTAGTGAAATGAGCTATATTTAAATCCTGTTTTCATTTTCAAATTATGCGATATTTCTCCATCTTAGGTCCTATAAACCGATGAAACTGTCAGAAGGACATTCATCGAACACTTTCTGTGCACTAAATGGGTATTACACCGAGACCCTACAATATACAAATTTAGTGAACGCACCATTCTTATTTGTCGAGGAGATTCTAATCTAACCCAAACCTCAAGAGCCAACAAACAGTCAAGGTTAAAGGTTTAACCAATCCATCTCAGCACAATGCACATGGAAACAAAAGACTGCCGGGTACTTCAACTCAGACATCACAGATGCTGAAACAAACACGCTGGAAGCCCTGCCCGTAGATTGAGGTGTAAGATAGAGAGATACCACGAGAAGAGAGGGCTATGCGTCTCCCGTAAGGGCCCAAAACACCGGGATTCAACATCCGACGGGCTCACCCCTCTCATCCCTTCCCCCCTCTCTTTCTCTCTCTTTCTATGTGAGTGTGCTCGTGCGTGTAAGGTGGATGTGATGTGAAGGCGCGTCGGGAGAGGAATTCGTCTCACCTAGGTTACAGAATATTTCTGTTTGGATCTGGACCGTCCAATCAGAATCCGCACGACTATTATAGCATCCCCGTGCGTTCCACCTCATGCCGGATTGGTCCGGATTCCGATGGACGGCCGTGATCCAAACAGAGATAGCCTGTTACCTCAGAGGATATGTATTCGTCGGGAGAGGGGGAGCGGATTGGAGAGGTGAGAGGTCCAGGTCCGGTCCCCAAAAATTAAAAAAAAGCTGATTCGATGGGTCATGACTCATGAGCTTCGGCTCCGACCTATCCGTCGTTATAAATTTTTACAGATATAAATTTATTTTTTGTACATAAAGATAATTTTTTACAGTATTGTTTTTTATTATATTATTATTTAATAATTTTTCACATTTTTTATATACTTTTTTAAACAAACTTAAAATTCTAAAAAAAAAATTAAAAGTGACTCAAATTAACTAATGTGATTGGTCACATCACGTTTAGCCACACTGATCATCCGTCATAATTTTTGTAACAACATGACACGACACGTGACTCAAATCACAGCTTGAATAGTCACGACACGACACAAATTTACATCATCATGTCCACTGTCTACCATCCGATCTAAATCGAATGAGGCATATTAAATTTACTAATACTATTAAGGAAATTTTATCTATTTATGTGATCTAATTCGTTTGTTACAGTCTTACCGTTCAGTCGGTCTAGGTTATGAAAAATAGAATTCTACTTTTTCATGAGATAATAAATAGCAGGAAAATCTAATTTCATAGGCACTTCAACAGTTTCGTGGTTTCAAAGTTTGCCCATAAATCCATAAAACCGGATCATGTGTTCAGATTTCGGGCTGGGCCAAGCAAGTTGGACTAGACCCAACTATTTCTTTTTCTTTCTTTTTTTCCCTTCGATTGGTGATGTTACCGATGTATGAGGCAAGACAACTAAATATACAACACATTACATTACTATGTGAAATTGTTAAATGATTTGATAATCTCGTAACCTTTTTCAGCACACCGAAAATATATACCAATTGATTCTTTAGTACGTACGGAGACGGCTCAGTGCTGGATTCTTTAGTGGCATCACTTTTTATCTTTTATTAAAGGATAACTCTTAAGATGAGAATTTGGAGAAATAAAAGGTCGAATACTTTTATCACTACTCTAATTATAAAAATATAAGTTATCTTTTTCATTTTTTTATTATATCCAACCACTTAACATGAGTATAATAATAAGAGTCATTTTTTTTTTTATCTTCTTACCCAACATTATTTTTGGTGACAGTGATATACTTATTGTTTAATATATTTATAATATATTGAGATTTTTGTTCCCACTTTTTAGAGATAGTTACCAGTAATGAAATGCAATTCTAAAGCCTACAACTTTACTTACTTATGCAATATGTTGGTAATTAATGCTATACTACTTCCAATAAAAATAAAAGGGATGTAAATGTTTACCATTTTTTACAGTACATAAACTCTTTAAAATGTAATCGAGCAGCAAAAAAAGATTGCAAATGTAACATGCAGTTTTTTACCCGGCTGGATATGCTTCGATGAGATAGTTAAATTAAGTTCTATTGAAGTTTAATATATATGACACAAACACACACACCCACACCGAAAGAGAGAGAGCATAACCTTTCGAACCAGAGTGCGAACGGTGCAATGACAGCAGCGGCCACAGCATTACGGTAGACGACGAGAACATAGTGGCTCATGCCCTGTTTCATTGAAGCGACAGAGATGATAAACATCCCTGCAAAACCAAACTGTAGGAAAACCATAGCACAGTAGGGCTTTAAACTCTTCCATAACCCTCTCAAATCCATAATTAATATATGTATTAATTATACTGGTATTTAGAAGAATGATACAGAGAAGTGGAATTGAGAAAACAATATGCCTTAATTAGTTTTAGTAGTTCACTCACTCAATTTGCTCACTACTTGTGCAAGCATGCACTTCCTTATATAAGCAAGCCTGCTAAGAGTTCAAAACCAAGTTATCCGCTTGTCTCGGTGTGGTTGATAATTTCTTTTTGGATATTTATCGAAAAAGAGAAATTATTTGTAGATCCTATTAGTTAATGGCAAAGAGGGTCCCTGCATGCACCAATTACAGGGGATAACTTTCTTTTGTCTTTCGGAACACTGGACATAGAGTGGAAAAATTGTGCCGTGCCGTGACTAAAATGTCAAGGGGTGGTCATGGCACGCGAATGGTCACGCCACGTGAGTCACGCCGTGTCTAAACGTGCTGTGACCCGCGTGACTCGCGTGACCATTTAATCATAATTTAGGTTAGTTTATTCAAGATTCACCATTAAATCAATATCTAATGGTCCTAATTACACGTGACTTGCGTGACTACGTGTCATGTCCTGCCGTGACTAAATCTTTCACGTGCCGTGCCGTGCCAAATTTTTAAAAGATAAACACGACACGCAAATGGTCACGGCACGGAACACGCGAGTCACGGCATGTAACTGACACGCGTGCCGTGCCGTTCCGTGACGGATGCCGACTCCGCCGTGCCATTTTTCCACTCTAACTGGACATGTCCTTTTAATTATATTGTATCTATGAAAAAACATGCAAATCAATTAATTAATTACGGTATGCACTGCATGTCCATAATTTGTACTTAATTAAGTAGGCATGAGCAGAGTATACTAGTATGCTCTATATATATAAAGGAGTGGGGTTTGGATCTGGCATCAGACCAAAATTCGTTCAACACTGTTTATGTTGTTCGATCCGGGCGTTAAGATTATTGCAAACGGATTTAAATGTGCACTAATTTCAACCGTCCCATGAATCTAAATCGTCTGTATAAATTTTGATGCAAATCAGACCACTTAAACCGGACATCGCTCGGATTTTGGTCCAATACCTGTTGGAAGCTCTCCTTTCCGATAGGTCGAAAGGTATAAATTAATGAATTGTGCCAAAGCCATTTGAGCTCTGCTAGTGGGCAATAAAATTATCAAGTCTCTTTAATGTCATGACCGTTGAGAAGATACTACGTACTCCAGAACAAGAAAAAAAAAATGATTAGAATGTCGGATATGTGAGATGCAATTTGCTTTTTGCTATTAAATCATCAAGTAATGTGAGATAGGCAACAGTCAAACTTGTCAGAATTTGTAAGAGAAAAAAAAAAAAGACTACATATATAGTTGCTCAACTAGACTTATCAAAAGAGATTTCTGAAGTGTCACCATTTTGTCAAAAGGCCATGTCCATTTTGTCCGCCAATTAGAGATAATATTTTTATGCTCCGATTAAAATTACCAGGATATATATATTTTCAACGCACTAGTACTCTTTTTCAAATGATGCAAGGAATTAATTAATGAAATACTTTTGATAAGGCTAATTATTGGTATTAAATAACCCTTAATGCGAAATGACGAGGTATATAAAGATTAAAGGCTCGGTGTCTAGTCTAATGGAACAAAATATGGAGGTAGTGCACGCTGAGAAATTAAGTGGTGCCTGCTGGGTGCGTTCATGCTTGGATTGCAAACAAATAATTTTGCACTATTGGGGCTTATCCCAATTTAGAAAGAATTTACCTCCCAAAATTATGCGATTTTCTTTTCTTACTGGGTTTAATTGCTTTCCCTGTTTTCCATGATACTAAAGAGAAATGTGAAGATCCGGTCAAAGACAAGGACACATTACTTGTAAATTTTGATTTGTTTCATCCAATTCACGAGAAAAGAATCGTGCTTTGTTAGAAAAAAAATCATCATAATTTGTCTCCACTAAATTTTATCAGCAACTGGAAAAGCATGTATCAGAAAGTAAATAAAAGGTTTCGAGAATATTTTGTGCCTAATTATTACACCCCAAATCCTCATATTCTAAACACTTAAATTAATTTTGGTCAATTTTCTATTAAAAATTAACTAAAATAGACAAGTGTGCATATTTCTAATTGTTTTTTACCAACCTTCCAACTGTTTTTGGCGAACTTTTAAAAGAAAAAACTAAATGTGAACAAATGTGCATCGTACAGTAACTAACTATGAATTGTAATTGCACAATAATGAAGTGCGTTATTACTTAAGAGTGATTCAAACAATTAATGATCATGAAAGTTTTCGAAAGTAGCATGTATTATGTATAACAGAGTACGCATTGTGCAATAATATAGTGTGTATTAGACATAATTAATTGTGCTTTTTGGTGGTCCCGATAATGAGTATATAGTTGTTGACAACTGTCAAAATATTTTTCGACTTAATTAAAAGTACGTGACACTATTAACAATCGTTTCATATATTAAAATAAATGTATACATTTAGGAATAGCCCCCACCCCAAAAAAAAATGAATGTATTTAGAGGACAATTCCGGGCCGGGAGTGGTTATAGGTACATCTTTAAAAGTTGAGTTAACATTTGTTCAATATCATCTGTTTGTTTAATCAGCACTTGATGCAAATGCTGCACCTTGAAATGGAGGCAGTGGGTAGACAAACCATTGACACGGTACATTTCGTGGCATTGAATGATTACACATTTATACTAACAATGACACTTTTAAGCCTTCTGATTTTGTGATCTTGTGTCATGTCATTAAATCTAACTTTAAAAAAAAAACACTTGACTGAGTGCGCACAACATTGATGTACCAGTGTCATTGTTATTAATTAGAAGGTGGTGCAGCTCAAGCATTTGTTATTAATACGTACAGACGCAAGGGAGAATCGGTACACCAAATGTTTGGACCGTACTGGTATACTGACGTGGTGAGGCCTAATTGCACATTAATATCTCACACAAATTGATGGCTGCAGCTTATTGAGACGAGGAGAATTCAGTGAAGAAATTCTTGGTTGTACGGCCAAGAATCCAAGATATGCAAACAGTTACACATGACATTGTTCTTTGTGATTTGGAAGGAGCGATGTATAATAGAATCTTCAGAGGAGAGCAAAGAAACGCAGCTCAACTGGTACCGGAAATACGGCAGGAAATGGCATCTTGGTTCTCTCTGTGATACAGAGTGCTTTTTAAATCAGCTTTGCATTGTATGTTGTGTTATATCATCTAGAGGGGTTGTCAATACTTAGTTGATTAGAGCTTTTGATCAATGGTTTCGGTACTCAGAACCATTGTTATATTGTAAGAACAATCTATTATGTTTCTTAATGAAACATGTGGGCACTCCCCACTTTTGTCAAAATATATATATATATATATATATATATATATATATATGAGGAGGGCTCAAATGCCCCATTGCTTCATGCCCCAATCGTGCCCCAACATCTATATCTTCAAATGCAAAGTTCAAGCAGATGATCCGAACCGATCAACATGATATCCATGTTAAAATATGATTGGAGACCAAATTTTATATTTTTTGGAATTTTTTTACTATTTTTTAAGATAGGTACAAAATCAGAAAATTCTGGACCATCTAAAAACAATGATTTTGTACCTATCTTAAAAAATAGTAAAAAAATTCCAAAAAATATAAAATTTGGTCTCCAATCATATTTTAACATGGATATCATGTTGATCGGTTCGGATCATCTGTTTGAACTTTGCATTTGAAGATATAGATGTTGGAGCACGATTGGGGCATGAAGCAATGGGGCATTTGAGCACTCCTCTATATATATATATATATATATATATATATATATAGAGAGAGAGAGAGAGAGAGAGAGAGAGTGGCTAAGATCAAAGTGGTATGACCAAGGCCTTTGGTGCTACCAAGTCCTTTTTGGATTTTCAAAGTCCAAACGGTCGATCTAAACCGTTAGATGTGATCTCTATATTAAAATCTGCTTGGAGACCAAATTTTATATTTTTTGGAATTTTTTTACTATTTTTTAAGCCACTTTGAAAATTGCTGATCACATGGTCCAGAATTTGGTTGCACTGTTTTTACTGTTCACCCGAATCTGCCATTTTCAAAGTGGCTTAAAAAATAGTAAAAAAATTCCAAAAAATGTAAAATTTGGTCTCCAAGCAGATTTTAATATAGATTGAACATCTAATGGTTTGAATCGACTATTTGAACTTTAAAATTGCAAAAACTAATTGGTAGCACCAAGGCCTTGGTCATACCACTTTGACCTTAGCCACTCTCTCTCTCTCTCTCTCTATATATATATATATATATATGAGATAGGCTATGGTGAGTTGTGAAGTAAAACGTCGTTTTACTTCACGCTATATTTTCATTTTGAAAATCCAAACAACCGATCCGAACCGTTCAACTTTTTCTAAATATTGAAATGTGCTTGGAGACTAAATTTTACATTTTTTGGAATTTTTTTACTATTTATTAAGCCACTTTGAAATCGCTGATCCACTGTGAACAGTAAAAAAACAGTAAAATTTTCTGAACCACCGGATCAGCGATTTTCAAAGTGGCTTAATAAATAGTAAAAAAATTCCAAAAAATGTAAAATTTAGTCTCCAAGCACATTTCAATATGGAGAACATGTTGAGCGGTTCGAATCGGTTGTTTGGATTTTCAAAATAAAAATATAAGCATGAAGTAAAAATGACCTCTTACTTCACAACTCACCATAGCCGAGCTCTATATATATATATATATATATATATATATTTATAATTATAATCATACAAAGATGAATTTACTAGCTAGTTCCAAGTGGTCCAGAACGGGCCGGTACTAACGTCTATTGACATCCTAATTTGAGAAACTTATATATATACCCTTCATAGAAATCTTCTTGAATAGATATTTCCCATCAAAAATTCAAAATTAGTTATATCTCCATCTAAATTCACTTAATCTATCAATATCCCATCTCATAATTTAATCACTTAAAATAAAATTACTATTAATAAAAACATTAGAAGGACAATTTTACCTTTCTTCCTTAACACAACCTT
Organism: Carex parvula; assembly: GCA_025461045.1. Taxonomy (NCBI): domain Eukaryota; kingdom Viridiplantae; phylum Streptophyta; class Magnoliopsida; order Poales; family Cyperaceae; genus Carex; species Carex parvula. The sequence continues at coordinate 94,404 of JAJGRW010001114.1, forward strand.
CAACATAAGAATAAAACAAAAACACCAATCTTCTAAAATCGATTCAATCTAATATATCTTACGGAACGTCTTTAGACAGTGTCCATTACTCCAACTGTCTCATATAACATGTTAACAAATCCTTCTCAATCTGATATTTTATCTTCTAGCTGGGTGTACAATTGATTCGGATACTGTCTCGTAGAATCTATCTATCTAAAGGCATTGGTTGGCCTCATTATGTGTTTTTTTTTTTTTTACTTTCTTTACAATAGTTGCTTTATTTGATACCAATTGCTTTTTTGCTCTTTCTTTTGAATTGTATGCATCTCACGCGCGCCACAGGGAAACATCCCATACACTCAGACCATCAATTACCCGAACCAAACTTTCTTCTCTTCTTCTCTTTTTCTTCTTCTTTTCTTTTCTTATAGGACAATGTTTGGATTTGTTCTCATCTTTTGCTTTTAATAGTTTAACCTGTGAAGTAACTTCTGAGACAAAGCTATATTACTTTAATTTCTTCTGTTAAAAGGTTGTGATAAAGAAGAATGGTAAAACTGTCCTTCAAATGTTTTATTAATATTAATCTTTATTTGTAAGTGATTAAATTAAGAAATGGGGATATTGATAATTAAGTGAGTTTAGATGGGAATATAACTAATTTTGAATTTATGATAGGGAAATATCTAAATCTAAAAGTTATGATGAGCATAATCTAAATTTCTCTAATTTTGAGTAAAAGAAGATTTAATTCTTGTTTGCTTTAATAATTTTCCCATCTTTTTTACCAGTGGATCAGCATGTTGATTTAATAACAATTCTGACGTCAGTCCATACGAACCCAACATAATCAGATGCGCCATTTTGAAACGGAGCACATCGCACCAGTTTACTGTTAATTTTTTTATATGACACTGATAAGAGGGACCCAATGTACAAACCAGAATCAGAGTGCACGAGATCTGGAAGGTAGGAGCACCAACAAGAGTCGCTGTATTCACCTAGCTTATGCTTAACAATAAGATTCTGACAATTTATAAAATTAATAAGAAAAAGGTGGTGCAAATCAAACATTTATTATTGGTACAGACACAAAACTCACAAGGGAGAATTGGCACACAACATTGGACCGTACCAGTATACTGACGGGGTGAGGCCTAATTGCACATTAATATCTCACACAAATTGATAGATGCAACCTATTGAGACGAGGAGAATTCAGTGAAGCAATTCTTGGTTGTACGGCCAAGATATGCAAACAATTACAGACGACACTGTTCTTTGTGATTTGGAAGGAGCGATGTATAATAGAATCTTCAGACTAGAGCAAAGAAACGCAGCGCAACTGGTACTGGAAATACAGCAGGAATGACATCCCTGTTCTCTCTGTGATACAGAGTGCTTTTTAATTCAGCTTTACATTTTATATTTTTTTTATTTTCTTCTTTATTTAACAAACATGCAAGACACAAACACCTCAGGTGTTTATCTAATCAATATTGAGAACTTTGACCCTCATTTTTTAATTAAAAAAAATGGTTGGATCTGCATTGATTTTTATTTGTCAAATTTTTTCTATTATAGATTTTTGTGTTGTTTACCTACACATTTTATTAGTTTAAAAATAATTTTGCACCAGATCCAAATTCGATCTGAATCTGTTGAAATAATGAATATGAATTTGTTTTGGATTTTGCAAATTTTATATTCCTAAAATTAATTTTCGACATAATTTACCGTTGACTATAAAGATGGTTGCCTAATTTCGTCCCTAAATACTAACACTTTTAATCCCATAAAGACCTTAAATTTTGCTGTCATAAACTGTTGCACTTAATTAATTTGGCAAGTCCATAAACATTTTATTGGTTTAAATATCATCTTGAAGAAATGCTTTTGGTAGTTATTTAATGGCTTTTTTCCACTTGGTCAGATGCACCTAATTCACTTTAAATTATCGTTTCTGTCAGGAATCTGATGGGTGTGCTTTAAGTCACAGCAAGTCGTAAATCTGTTGTGTATTGTGTGAATCTTGAATTTATGCATAATTATGATTTTAAATAAATAGAGTTTGAACTGGTAAATACACGAGGTTAATAATTGAATCCCTAGCTTGTAGGTTACTGAGAAAACTACTATTGCTGCTTTTATTTCCTTTTCGTTATAAAGAAAAGAGAAAGAAGAGAAAGGAGAGTGACACAAAGACAATAATAATACAAATACTTGCTTTGCCGTTACAGCAAAGTGCATCCACCAGACTGCTCGATCGTCACTTTTTACATTATCCAGGGTAAATAAAATTAATTGCAGTTTTGTCTTTTTACAGATTAATTTAAGGAACTTTTATCTTTGTTTTCACAAAATAAATATTAATTTTAATTCGCTGTGAATTATATACAAAAACTGCCTTTCTTCCAAAATGAAATTATATACAACAATTTGTTCAGATTTGAAAGATAAGGACAAACTTTTTTTTATCTTAAAGTTAAAAGCCTAATGCAAGTTCAGACGGGCCAAAGTTTCCTTCTTTGTTTCTCTCTGTCTCTAACTTTTTTCTTTGATTTGATGGCATCAAAATAGGCCGATATTTTTATTAATACCCCAAAAAAAAACAAATTATCAAATCTGCTCCCACCCCAACTTTATTTTTATTTCTACCCTAACCACCCGTGGGCTGGACGGTCCACTTTTCCCACCTGACCGCCCAACTGCCGGACGGTCCACTGTGCATAGCTGACCGCCCAGTGGCTGGGCGGTCCAATTTCCATAGCTGACCGCCCAGCAGCTGGGCGGTCCGCTAGTGGTTTTTTTTTTTTTTTTTTTTTTTTTTTTAAGATTAGATTAGAGACAATATGAATATCAAGATGCTGAATTCTTAACGCTAAAAGTTCGAATTTTTTTTGTAAATATTAGTTAGATTACTTCTTTGAAGCATATTTATACTAAAATACGCTAAATTACTTGGAATTATGTTAAATTACGTTAAGTTACACTATATTAAGTTAAATTACACTAAATCACATTACATTACGCTAAAATACGGTAAATTACATATGAATAGGGACGATATCTTCACTGAAAAGGCGAAAAACGACGACGAAATGAAAATCTTAAGTAATTTACTCAATATGTAATTACTTAAGTGAGTTATACTAAATTACTTAAGTGAGTTATTCTCAAGCTTTCCGAAAAGTGCTCATTTGCTGAAATCGGACACTAAAATACGCTAAAATATGCTAAAATACGCTAAAATACGCTAAATTACGCAATACGCTAAAATACGCTAAATTACTCAATACGCTAAATTACTCAATACGCTAAACTACTCAATACGCTAAAATACGCTAAATTACTCAATACGCTAAATTACTCAATACGCTAAATTACTCAATATGCTAAAATACGCTAAATTACTCAATACGCTAAATTACTCAATACGCTAAAATACGCTAAATTACTCAATACGCTAAATTACTCAATATGCTAAAATACGCTAAATTACTCAATACGCTAAAATACGCTAAATTACTCAATACGCTAAATTACGCAATACGCTAAAATACGCTAAATTACTCAATACGCTAAAATACGCTAAATTACTCAATACGCTAAATTATGCAATACGCTAAAATACGCTAAATTACTCAATACGCTAAATTACTCAATACGCTAAAATACGCTAAATTACTCAATATGCTAAATTACTCAATAAAATACGCTAAATTACTCAATACGCTAAATTACTTAAGTGAGTTATACTAAAATACGCTAAATTACTTGGAATTATGTTAAATTACGTTGAATTACACTAAATTACGCTAAATAATAATAACTTCGCTAATTATGCTGAAATACGGTAAATTACGCTAAACTACGCAAAATTACGCTAAAGTAGACCGATTCTGTGCCATCTTTCATGAATCATAAAAAATAGTAAAAAAATTCCAAAAATAGTAAAAATTGGTATTCTACAAGTTCATTATGTAACTAATTTACTGAACTACTTGGATTGAATAATAAAAATGAAAATCTTAATCGGAAACTTCAACTCAAGTTTTGAGGGTCTTCCCTTTGTTTTTTGGCGATTCTGAATTTCAAAATCCAGCATAGCTGGCACGGACGCATGCGCATTTTCTCAAGCTTTCCGAAAAGTGCTCATTTGCTGAAATCGGACACTCGAGCGCCGTTTTATGACCGTTTGAAGTTTCGTCGTCGTTTTTCGCCTTTTCAGTGAAGATATCGTCCCTATTCATATGTAATTTACCGTATTTTAGCGTAATGTAATGTGATTTAATGTAATTTAACTTAATATAGTGTAACTCAACGTAATTTTAACATAATTTCAAGTAATTTAGCGTATTTTAGTATAAATATGCTTCACAGAAGTAATCTAACTAATATTTACAAAAAAAATTCGAACTTTTAGCATTAAGAATTCAGCATCTTTATATTCATATTGTCTCTAATCTAATCTAAAAAAAAAAAAAAACACTAGCGGACCGCCCAGCTGCTGGGCGGTCAGCTATGGAAATTAGACCGCCCAGTGGCTGGGCGGTCAGCTATGCACAGTGGACCGCCCAGCTGATGGGCGGTCAGGTGGGGAAAGTGGACCGCCCAGCCCACGGGCGGTTAGGGTAGAAATAAAAATAAAGTTAAGGTGGGAGCAGATTTGATAATTTGTTTTTTTTTTGGGGTATTAATAAAAATATCAGCAAAATAGGTAAGCCATTGTTCGCATTGTGATTATTGACGAGAACAACCTGACTTGTAATCTTGACTGTCGACGCACATTTTTGGGGTTCCTGCCTTTTAAACAGTAAAAATGTTTGTGGAAATGCAAATTCCTGCAACAGACTGAGAGGCTTTTTTTTTTTTTTTTTTTTTAAGAAAGAGTGATGAGGTTAAATCATTAAATATTTTAATATTTACAATAAGGTTTCGAACTTGCAATTTTTCATATAAAAAAATGAGTGAGGCTATGGTACTATGCATAGTGCATATTAGCTCACGCTATGAATCAAATTTTCGGTTTGAAAGTTCTAACGATTGATCCGAACTGTTTAACATGGTCTCCATATAAATTTGTACTTTTAAACTAAATTTAATATTTTTTAAATTTGGTTACTATTTTTTTAAATAGATAAAAAATTACTTGATATGAAAATTCTGGACCATCCAACATCAGTGATTTTCTTCACTAAACAAATAGTAAAAAAATTATAAAAATTATAAAATTTAATTTATAAGGACTTATATGAAGACCATGTTAAATGATTTGAATATATCGTTAAATTAAATCAAAAATATTAATCTGTATAATGGATTAATCCGCACTATGCATATTACCATAACCTCACTTAAAAGAATTACATTTTGTCACTACATCAAATAATGATTCTCAAAATAAGAGACTACTCACCAAGCTTGTAACGCCACACAACTTAAAAAATGGACATTAAAATAAAAAAAAGTTTCTAAATCAATATAATTGTTTATATAAAATAATAGAGTTTCTATTTTTATTTCTTTCTCTAAATTATGAATATTTGATCGCATATTTTTATATTATCTATTAAAATTGTAGATCAAACTTAAAATTTCATAATGACTGAATATTACTTCATTGTTAATTTTGTCTCATTAAACTTTACACTTATTAAAATTCAGCTTAATGATTTGATCAAATGAAAATATATCTAAGTTTTTAATCTGAGACGGAATCTTCTGGCGGCCTTCCTTAATTGTCCTCTAAATAAGCTTCTCTCCAATAAGAAAATGTCAAGTATGCAATGTCAAAAGATTCTTTCCAATATATAAAATAATAATTAATTGCTACAATTATATATTTTCCTTTTATTTTCGGTGTTCAATGGAGAAAGTAATTTTCGTCCATTTAATTGCTGCTGCCGCCCCCCTTTCTTATTATATATTTGATTAATCATGTCTTATATATTTCGATTAACCCATGACTAAGACAGTAAACAATCCAATAAATCTAGAAAATTGATCAACACAATCCCATCTAATTATCCGGTTAATCTATTTAATTATCTTCTATTCTCTCTCGCTCTTACTTCACAACCATCAAAAGAACCCAAACTGCACTCTTTTATTTTGTCAAAAAGGATTGAATTTCTCCCTTGTATTTGGAAATCTCTGCACTAAAGGTACTAGTAATTTTCATTCTTTTTATTTCATAAATTGATTGACTAGGATACGTTAATTAGAATAAACTTTATTCTTAGATTATAAGAATTCAGAAGTACATCTAATTATAATATGAATATTTCTTTATTTTTAAGAATTTCTGAAATTATATTTAAAATCTGAACACTTTCTTTTTAATGTGTTGAGTTTAGTATTTATTCGAGATCATATAATTTGATAAATATTAATTTGTTTAAGTTTATTAAAAATCTGGAAATTTCTTTATTATTAAATATTCTTTTGTTTTAAATTATAATATAATCTGAAATCTTTGTTTATTAATATACTTTTCTTAGTTATTATAAGATCTGAAATTTATTCTTTTTATTTAATTGGATATTCTTTTTATTATATCTAATCAAACTTTCGGTTATGTTATCCAGAAGCAAATCAATTATTTTATTTATAATTTCTTCATTCTCGTAATACTAAATAGAGATCAGATATCAAATATTTTAAGCCGAATGTAATTTGTCAGAATTTTTAATTTAAAAAAAGTATAATATCTAACACGAGAGTTAATCGAAACAGTCAAATTAAGATCCTTGATAATTTTTCTAAATAGTAAACTAGAATTAATGATGTATCGATCTTATTAAGGGTTTTTACTTTTTAGGAAACGAAAATTGAATTCAAGCATTATTAATTAAATGTATGTTTATGTTTTAGATTTGACGTTTAAAGATTTAAACGACGTAAGAGACGATCAGGAATTCACTCAGATATCAGATGCGGGTTTTCTAGACTTTATAAAACTATCTTACTTGCCTATTGTCATTCAACTATTTATTATTATGGCATTAGTTGGATTTATGCAAGTTGTTTTCAAATCATTCGTATGACTTGAGTAGAACATAAATAAATTGCATGAAAGGATATGATTCATATATTAACCAATGGACTTGCATGAACAAGATGTGTTGTGCATGGCATGAATTATGTGATTGAATGAATGTACGTGAAATGAATGGATAATGAAAGTGAACAGGGCCCGATATGCTTGCATATTGGGATGTATACATTGGGTCCGGTGTTCGACTAGACTCCTCGTTAACGTGACTGTAGGCGAAAGCAGTCCTGTTACGGATGTGATTGTAGGCTGACGTGGTCCTATCATGGACGTGATTCTAGCGCAAGCGGTCCTGTCACGGACGTGATTGTAGGCGGAAGCGGTCCTATCATCGCCAAACCTAGCGGCATATGAGTTCACCGTCTAGTAAAGCAAATGAAATAGATTAACGAAATTTTGAAAGTAAATGAAAATAGTAAGTAATGATAGGATATGCATTGCATTAAAAGAAGCATACGCATTTTAATTATATATGTTTATATTTGTGAGAACAAGTAAAGGTTTTATAAGCTCTAGGCTGGAACTAAATTCCGCACTAAGAGAAGGTTTGATCTCTCACCCGTTCCACTTTTACGTAGGTTCTAGGTAACAAAGAGGAAGGATTCGAGCAAGAACAAGAGTGAGACTAAGCGGGAAGGCTTATGATTGATAAATTGTCACATGTTGTTTAGTTTTGTTTCTATGATTCAATAATTGATACATTGAGCAGACATGGCAATGCTTATGTTACTAGCCACGTCCGCCGTGATCGTTTGTGAAACTCTTTTGATTATGAAATTAATGTGGCTTTATTTATGTTGTACTATGAGCAGTATTGATTATGAAATTAATGTGTTACTAGCCACATCCAATCTGCACTATGCATAATTTCACTCAAATAAAAATATCAGTCATAATTCAGATATGATACAGATTAAATTCGAGAGTCAAAGAATTTTAAATGTAGTCATAATTGATATTAGTTTAAAAATTATATATTGTTGTACTATGAACTATTTATTTTGAGTAGGGTTAAAGTGTATCATTCATTTTATATTTTAATCATGCTTCACATCTTCATATTTATTTACAAAGTCCGAACAGTCTATCCGAACCACTCAACATGATCTTCATAGTAAAATGTGCTTGGAGATCAAATTTTTATATTTTTTTAGATAGGTACAAAGTTGTTATTTTGGACGGTCAATAATCATCTAAAAATAATGATTTTGTATCTATTTTTTTTAGATTAAAAAAATATATAAATTCGGTCTCCAAGCACATTTTCATAAGGAGATCATATTGAGCGGTTTGGATTGACTCTTCGGACTTTGAAATACATAAGAATATGGAACATGTTTGGAGTACAAAACTAATGGTGCATTTTAACACTACTCTATTATTTTAATAAAACAATTTATGTGGTCGAAAACCTAAACAAAATGAAAAGTATGAAAAAAAAAATGGACAGGATGAATAATTGTGATCGAGCTATGTTTTTAACATTTTTCCAAAATGATACCACAGATTTAATTTTATTTTATTTTGTTATGAATAAAAAATCAGGAAAAAGCTTCTAATATTTTCAATGAAATTCAACACACAGAAATGAGTTTTGATCAAAATATGAAACAATCGAAATTTAAAAAGCCAATGTTTTAGTTCGTTTTAAACCAAATCAATTTCTTAAATATGATTTTATTTTTCAATAATCACGAAAATTATTAAACGCATTTTGATTTTTCTAATTATAAATATAATTTATATAACTAATATATTTCTTAAGAACATAAGACTTATTTCTTATTTTGCCTTAAGTAATTAAATATATTTTTGAAAAAACTGTTTTTCATGAATATTGTTATATTTCCAACCATAATAAATAAATTTTGCAAATAATATTATTGACAATTAATTCCACTTCTAATTTAAAAAAATATCTGAGTTTGTTTTAAAATTTTCTACCGACTGAACTGGACATGTTTATAAAGTAAAAAAAAAAAAAAGTTGAATCTAATGCTGTGAAGTGTGAACAATAGCGTTCAGATGGACACTGAAGAATTGCGTCCGTGTTTTTCTTCTATGAAAAAAAAAAATAAGCCGAAAAGTTGTGAATCACAATGTCCATCTTATGTTCCAAAATTTTCTAGAAACACTATTACTTTTTTTAATTTTAATATTTTGTAAATAGTACAGATAAAAAAATCAGGAAGTTTATGTCGATTGTTGTGTATGTTGAATAAGACGAGATGTCATGCACATCATAAGAAATTTATATACCAATTATGTTTTTATTTAGGAAATACCAATTATGTTCAAGTTGATATGACTGTGTGTATATATTGATTTACGTGCTTCCAATTTTTCTGGATATTGAATTAATTATTTACTTTCAATTATTACATGAAACAAATTTCGTTGTTTTTTTTATTTGAAACGTTTGCAGTACTACAATTTTTTTAAATTTTATGCCGTGATGAGTTAAATTTAATAAAATCTATTCAAATATTTAGGTCATTCAAAATAAAAATGTTTACAAATAAACTTAATTAAATTGATATTACATTGGAGAGTCTCAAATTATTTCCAAATTGATGAGGACATGTTGTAAAATCTCTTAGTATTTCATGAAATAAATATTAGTACTTCATTATATCATTCATATAAGGTGGACAGTTAAACATTTTCTTTATTTAACTTGTTAAAGTAGTTTTTTTTATAAAAACACAAATGATATGATCTAAATAAGTTTTTTGTGAACCGACTTCCCATATAAATTTGTTTAAAGACCAAGGATTTCACACAAATCATATGATAATATTATCATGCTAGTTCTTATTCAAATTTATTGCACATTTAAGTGCATATTATGTATTATATATACATATTGCTTAAATAAGATATTCCAGAAAATTAAAAAAGTTATTCCTCATAAAATAAAATAAAAATAACATAAAATATTAAAAAATTAAAAATAAAGAGGGAAAAAAATTTAATATGGCGGGGACGAGACCGTTGAGATTGTGGCATGATATTCATTATATATCATCATCGAACAAAAATAAAGCAGAAAAAATAAATGAGTGATATTAAATAAGCTAATTGAACTTCAGGACTACCGTAACTAATTATTGGTTTTTGATCAGTTTAATCAGCTTCATCAATATTTTGTTGCTTTTGTGGCTCTTCAAAACAGAAATTTATAAAAAGAGTGAAATTTTTTTTTATAAAAAATGATTAAAAATAATGTGAAATGCAGGATTCTCGAACGGTTAAATTATATATTGTCTAAATCGAAGTTAAATTATATGAAATAAATATGTATTGTCTTAAATTATTAAAAAAATAATTGTAATAAATGGTATAATAAACAATTAGAATAATTTTGATAACCTCTAACATCTATAATAAGAATATAACAAATATTATCTAAAACAAATAATAAATAGCATTCCCATGTCTCTTTTTCCTCGTGATATCAATTCCAAATATATTAATAATAAGTTTATAAAATGATTTATAATTACTCATTTCAAATAGCATGCATGAATGACCCAAGAAAATCTTAATCTTGTTCACACCAATTGTATTCTTAGTACACACAATTACGATGAAAAAATATCAATATGTATCATAAAATCTCATATTCTCAAATTCAAATATTATAATGGAAGCCCACCCCATGAAACCATTTATGCATATTTAAAGCCACCACAATTCGAAGCCCACCCCCATGAAATTAAAATTTAGAGTAGAGTCAAATTAAATACATAAATTCATAGTTCATTGATTTGGTAATGTTTCTTTAAAACAACGTCCAGTTTCTTCATGCGTATGAAATAAATTGAACGAACCAAATATTACAACCTGAAACAAGAGGCCCAATATAATCAAACAAAACTGTTCAGTTTTTTTTTTATCATCTTTATTTAATCATTAATATCTTCGTATATATATTTTTCATGTTAAGCCCTTCCAGCTAATATGTTTTTAAGCACTTCGGTTGAAATGCTTACGGACAATTTCAAAATTTTACATTTGAAACATTAAATTAAGTACCTCAATAAATTAGTTATATATTAAACTTATAGAATATCAATTTTTAATTTTTAGAATTTTCTTACTATTTTTTATGATTTTTGAAAGATGGTCATTTTGACATACCAATACTGCATCAATATATTAAATTTTTATTTTTTGACTGCTTGACTTGATACTAAATGAATTCAAAAAATTAAAAAAAATTATATGTAATTGAAGCTCTCTAGAAAGAAATCAGTTTGAACAGTTTGGATTTTTCGTTTAAAGCTTATCAAATTGATTTTGGATTAGAAGCATAAAAGCAGCCATTAAACAAAAACGAAACACATACGCCAACCAAGATTTAGAAGAAAGACAAGTCAAATTAAGTTCCTGACTTCCTTCCATCAACATTTATCTCAACACGGCCACAACCAAGGCATCACGGTGCCTACCACCACGATGAGGCAGCAGTCGTCCATGTCCATTCCAGATTATACTGTTGTCAATATATACAGCTACTTCCGGCAGCCCCCTTCACATGCCCACGACGTTTTCACCTGACTTTCTCTGTTAATTTTGAAGTGATTTTGTTATATATACCTATAGGCTATACCAACTTTCATCCATAAAATGCATTATATTTTTGTTTGCTAGATGTAATTTCTCTTGTTCACACGAATGTACCAAAGGCTCCTATAGGCTATAGATATAAATTAAATTTGTACTTTTGTCCTTGTTATTTTTTTTGTTATTTTTATGACTATTTACATTTTTTATTCTTCAAATAAAATCAAATTAAACCATGATGTTATGTAACTTTTATGAGTATTATTTTTTTCGGTTCTTATATAAAATTAAATTATTCAATCTCCTCATGATGTCAAATTATTCAATTCTTAGTTCATTTTCTTCCCGGACATATCAACTTTGATTTCGGATTACTGCATATTACAATTACTGTAACTTTGATTTTTCAATATGCCTTTACTACCGTCATTCATGTGCTCTGTCCTTTTTCGTTATCATTTGATATCTGGTACCTTTTAGTGCGTATTTTGTTATAAGATATTTTTTTCTCGAAACTAATTCAATTTCATTGTTACACTTGAAAAGGTTCAATATTGAATATTTTTTAAGATCATTTCAAAAATAGTATATTTTAATTTTTTTTAGTTAACCATGAGAAATTTAAACAATTGATTTGTTTTCAAAATACGATATAAATTATTTCTACTCTTTAAAATGTATGTATCTTTTCGTCCATACATCAGAAATAAATTACTTTTCTTTCAATGTCCGTTTTATTATTCCAGCACCAAAAGTTCAATATTTAATATCTTTCGAGATTATGTGATGGTATAATTTTTCATTAACGAATTCGACCCAACAAACAGAAACTCATTCATTTTAACATAAATTAAGAATATATATGATCTGTGAGGTCCATTTTTTTATCTTAAATATTTGTTTTGTCATTTGCGAGCATACTGAGTTTAATTTGGAATAAGCTTTGAGGTTACGAAAGGACATATTCATAACCCAATTATATTGTTATAAATATTGTTATCCATATGTTATGCATGTGTATGTTGCTAATAAATTAAATTGAAATTAACATAAATTGAAGTGACGAGATCAAGACAAAGTCATACGTATACATTATTTAACAATTCAAAGTAAAAAAAAAAAAATCAATTATGTACAAATAAAACTTTGCTATACTTGAAAGTACATCAAATTAGGTACTGGAATAGTTTGTATTGCAATCAGTATCCTAGAAGACATTGCAGTTTTTTGGCACTTTGGACATTTACAAGTATATAACTATATATATTTCTTGTTTTTTTGCATGTCCAGTAATAGATATAGAAATGGTTGTCACCAACAAAATTTAAAAACTAATATATGCTTAAGTTAAATTATTCATGAAATTAAGTCAGATCAAGTTAAGCTGAGATAACCAGAGAGTAAATAATTAGTATATGCTTAATTAAACAGTCTAAATGAATTAAGCCATGTCTAACTAAACTAATTTTTGAAATTCAAGTGGGCCTAGTGCTATTAGAAAGTCTATTGGTGCTATAGTTGTGAGAATACTTGGTGTGAAAGTCATATATCTTGTATCTGATGGTGTCAATTTTGATTGTGATAGTATGTATTTTATTTAACGCAAGGTGGGTAGAGGGCAAACGGATCAGATTTTATTCGTTCAAATTCGATACGGATATCTGATATTCGATATTGGAATATACATATTCAAAAATTTAATATGTATTCTCTAAAAAATATAAAGAATGAAATTTTTTTTTTTTAAAAATGATGTAATAAACATTTAGAATAATTTTGATTTACCCTAACATCTATAAAAAAAATGTAATAAATATTCTCTCAAATAAATAATAAATATCATTCCAAAGTCTCTCTATTTTCTCGTGATATCAATTCCAAATATATGAATAATAAGCTTATAAAATGATAGTTACTGATTTAAAAAAAAAAAAATGCCTGCTCACGAAAATCTTAATTTTGTTCACACCAATTGTATTCTTAGTACACATAATTATGACGAAAAAATATCAATACGTATCATAAAGTCTCATAATCTCGTATTCAAATATTATGATGGAAGCCCACCCATGAAACCTTTTTTTGCATATTTGAAGCCCATCACAATTCGAAGCCCACACAATGTAATATTTCAATTTTTTGTACAAGTGTTGAAATGAAATTAAATTTAGAGTAGAGCCGGATGGCGTGGTGGCTACTGTTAGATTTCATGCTTAAAAATAAATTCGCCACTAAATGATACGAAACATCTGAATTCACATCCTCTCCAGTACCGTAAAAGGGAATCTTTTATAATTAGTGGATCCGGACCGTTCTTTTTAACTTTGCACGAAAATCAAAGCCCAATAATACTGCCCTCTGCGCTAGCCCAAATCTCAAAGCAAGTGAGAGTAAATCTCAAACGGTAAAGTGAAGGAAATCTTTTACACATATTGGAGAGAGGATACTTGTTCCGAAACATCTAGCGGTCTAGTGACTAGTGTCTAGTGAGTTGATTTTGGTCCAGACAAGGACAGTCGCTTTATTCGGTTTAATATGATGATCAGGAGTGAAAAGTACAAGAGGGAAGCTTATTTAGCCACCATAAATGATCTACTTTCACAAGAAATTAATTGCAATTAACTAGTGATTAAGTCTTAGTCAAGTATTTTGTTTGATCAGATCTTTGTCTCGCAGTAAGATTTGAAAGGAATATTGAACACTTTACACAATGTTGTGCCATCCTGTACAAATGTTTATCTGTTGTATAATTTTCATATAAGCTAGGTAGCCTAGGTTCATAACATCTTCAAGACAAATTTAGTGGTAGCACCAACTCCCTTGGCTGCAACTTTGACAATAGCTCTATGCCGGTATAACCTGAAATAAATCAACACCAATTGTTAAAATGAATGATATGAAACCTGCACTTTTTCCTGTGAAATGCTATTCAGTAGTGAAACAATTAAATTATAAATCACAAACTATGCAGCTCCTACTTTTAGTGCTATAATCAACATAATCATAACCACCGTTAATTTTCTACTTTATTTTGTATTAGTCATATTATATTTCGGTTTACTACGACTGTCAAATGGCAATGGACGTCCAGAATGGATAACTTGATAAACTGTTTAAAATCTGCTTGAAGTATGACTTTAACCAGCAGGATTTTAGTATTGGCATCTTGCCGGCGCTACGATGCGGGCATGATCTGACTAGTACAGTAATGCTCGTGACGTTTCAAAAATAAAGTAATTAAGAAAAATATGAACTCACCCGGCTAAACATATTCCCCAAGTGGATAAGGAGTATATGACCTTTCCAGCCTCCCATATATTTTTCAAATTCATCCTCTGCTTTATTCCAGCTATAGCTCTTGTTACAGCTACAATTCAAAGGAAGAAAAAGGAATCATCTTTTCTTGTGTGTGAACTGTGAACATTGTTCAAGATTATAGCATTGCCGGTATGGTGCAAATTAGGTGAGAATGTAAATGAATAGATGAGCATGTTGTAAACCTACCTTTGTGCAACTCCTGAGGAGACAATGTCTGCAATAAAAGAAGACTGTATGTTACATATAGAATTTTTCATATAAGCCCAAATGAAGAAAAGAAAATGTTAAATAGTAAACAGAAATATTTATTACTTGTATGTTCAGGCCCTAATAATTTTGGTGGGGATCAGACACCAAGTTGAAATAGGCAGTATGTATTGGCTAGTGAACCTGACAGATTGGTACAATTTTGTAATAATACAAGCAGCTTTCAACCAATGCTGGCATTCAAAGTGAATTTTTGATACAGTGTTTAAGGCCACTTGCCTCAGTGCATTCATAAACTATAGAAAGTAAAAAGAAGAAGAAGAAGAAGAAGAAGAAGAAGAATAAATGGAACCAATTATGTAATCAGAAATGCCATAACCAGTACAATTTAAAGAAACAAGTTACAGGTTTGAAGGAAATAAATAATGAACCTTAGATTCAGGATTCTCAAGGATGCACCGTGCAATGAAGCTGGTGATAGCATCAATGACATTTTCTTCACTGATTATAACATAATTCTCATTATCAATTCCACTAGGTTCCTCAAGATTTTGCGGGTCCAGCTTCTCAGTGACCCAAACCCACCAGCTAAGTTCTCCATCGACATTTATCGAAACATCTCCACTGCTCTCTTCAATTCCTGATTGCACAATGAAGGATAAATCCATAAGAATTTCAAAAAAAAAAAAATATATATATATATATCTTCCATGCAAAACGGCAACCACTGGAATGCCTGATTTAAGTCTTATAAAAATTATGGTAATTTGTGCCAATTTGGTAGAAAAATGCGCAAGTAGGTACCATTCTCTACCAATCACAGTTCATGCAAGTGGATTTTTCCTATGGTAACATTTGGAACTTTTTGTCTGATCATAAGCATATTGAAGTGTCATATATTTGCACCTTTTTATCATATTTATTGTGTTGGAAAAAGAAAAATGACATTTATATCGATCATAATAATGCCCTTATTAAGTGAATATTCAGAAGAAGAAAAATGTTGGATGCTAATTGGATACAGTACTTATTTGCAAATACGAAATTCCCCATGTAACTTGGGGTGTAATTTGCAAAAAGAAGTGTAAAATTTGAATATAGGTCTTAAACCTGGTTTGGTTGGCTCAATAGACTCCTGGTGAAGTGATTCGAGATTTTGAAGGTAGCTTGAACTATCCACAAAAGCATTAAGGCGCTCGTATATCTGTCAATACAAATATTAATTAATTCAGTATAATGACATGATTAAGCAAGGTTATTTAGTGCTTCATGTTCCATTAAGCCTCAATTATGCAATGGATCACCGAACTCCAATGGACAACGGATTCAAGAAGACTCAATACCGACTAATCCATTGCTCAATGCTTTATTACAAAGTTGAGAGGTTCAATGTAACACTCGGCATAACAAACTAAGTACAAATTAGAGTCGGAAGCTTTATTACAGGTTTTCCCGTAAATATAGCCATCATTGTAATTACTGACATAAATTCCCCTAATCTTCTCAACATGTTTTGTTATTTTCTCCAAGCCCCAATTTTTAAAATTGGACAACTCCGCAAAGAAACCTCGAGAAATTACCCTCCTTTTGTTTCAAATTGATTGATTCAAACAGAGTATGCATACTTGTGGAGCTTAGATCTTTCTCAAAATCCAGATTTACCTAAATGAACTTGAGAACAAAAAACAATGAAGACAAAACTTGCAGGTAATCTACAAGTACATAATCACAGGTATCAGGTACCAAAGAGACATATAAAAGGGAACTGAGAAATCTAATCCGACTCACATCAGGAGGGCAATCTTTAGAAAAAGATGGAGCTTTATAAATCGACTGTAGCACAGCTAAATTATCTGCTAACTGTGCTTTCAACCTGAGATTCTCAGAACGAATCCTCTCCAATTCCTCCTCCTCTCCCTTCTCCGGCAACGCCGAGGCCTGAGATTCCTCCGGTGAGGCCTTGACGCGGTGATGCCGATGTTCCAAGGTGTGCCACGCCACGTCAGCCATCTCGATCACTGTCCCGACCACTTCCATCGGAATGCTACCATGCGTTCCGACCATGGTAGAATTATTTCTTACTTTTTCCAACTTCTTCTCTTTTGATCGGGTATGAAGTTTGAGGAAATCGAAGCCGTGCAATGGAAGAATCCGTTGACGTGTAGGATTCTTGATATTTTCTTTGATAGAAAAAGAGTTTGAAACTTGGAGTTTCGGATGCTCAAAACTTAAAAAGTTTCTTTAATTTATTTATTTTTTTCATGGGGATGCCTGAAAAAAATAAAACTCGGCTCGATGATGAATTCGTATCCTCTGCATTAACTCAAAAGGAAATCTTTTGAGTGAATGAATCTGGACCATCCGATCCACTTTAAGATGCGTGAAAATTAGATCCACACTAATATTAAAGGGCCCTCTGTTAAAATCAGACAGCCGGATTGGCTCCGTTTAATATCAGACGTCCGAGATGCATTAACTCAAAAGTTTCCCTTTTGAGTTAATGCAGAGGATACGTGTTCCTCGATGATTGGGGTCCCCTAAAAATTGCAGGTATCAGAAGATCTGATACGTCCATATTACATCGACGGTGTGAATCGGATCTGATTGTCTCTTCAATGCTTAATGCTAAAAAATGAACAATCTAATCAAAAGTTTAAACAAGTCAGTAATTTCTGAAAAAATCGAGGGAGCCAAGCCGGGGCAAATCCCGGTACTTGTATGTTTTGTGTTCATTATGTTTCGTATTATGATTTTAAAAAGCATATTTTGGATTCAATCGCAAGGTTAAATATAGTATGGAAATGGAACATTTTAACCAAAGTTCATATTTGTTCATGTCACGTCTCATCACAAATTTATTCATAAATTTAAATTCTTTATATATAATTTAATGAAAGAGGTTTTAAATTTGTGTCAATCCAGCAACTCAAATGAATTTCTAAATAACTGTTAATCACTTTTTAGAAATTAAGGTCTCTAAAATTTCTAACTCTCACATTCCTGAAATTAATTTTAGAGTTTTTATTAAGTCACGTCAGCAACATATTAAAAATGATAAATTATTTGATCCAATAATTTAGCCAACATGGAGTTTATAAACAGTTTCATAATAAGAAACTTTACTACATAATTTCTAAATAAGAAACTCTCCCACATCTCTAAAACTGGATTAGAAACTGCCACATCAAATTAGAAATTTTATAATACCAGAGCTGTAGATGCTCTTAGAGCACCGAAGGGAGATGAGCTACATCGCCCTTTTTTTTCCTAAACCATTCGATCATATCAACATAGTGATTGATCGGATCCAACGGTTTAGAAATTTTACTATTAAATTGAAAAGTTAGGAACATATTATTATGTATAACATTTTGGGTAGCGATTTAAAACAAGCTGCAACTTGGGGAACAATATAGCGAAGCACCACAGTGAAAAATGTGTGCAAACTGCAAAGCGGCGGTAGGCCCCACTCTTCTCAAAGATACCGGATTTGTAGGGCTGCTAATGAGCCGAGCCGGCTCGTGAATCCATGAGTTGAACAGCTCAATATTTGATATCGAGTCGGGCCCTTAACTGAAAAAAAACTCGGACTCGACTCGACTCAAAATTTTACATATCAACCGAGCCGAATCCGGGCCGAGCCGGGCCGGCTCATGAGCCGTTCGAATCAAGTTCTGTCGCTCTCTCGCCTCTCACCTCACGATCTCTCACTCTGTCGCAAATATTCTAAAATAGTCTAGATTAAAGAATCTTCTTTAGAAACTTTTTTAATCCAGCTCCAAGCTCGCCTTAAGAAATAACCTTCCTTTAGACTTCCTTTGGATATTTTCTGAATTTTTACCACCGCTCCTTAAGGAGTTTTCATTTCTTTAATATTTTTTATGCTCTCTCTCTCCCAAAGCTTGCACATATACCCCAATTTGAAAAAAAAAAAAAACGCTTCCTTACCTAAATTGACGATCCTCTGATGGCAAGCTCGTAACTCTAGCACCATAGGAAGCTTCTCGGCGAGATGCTCTATCTTTTGAAATTCATTTTGATATCATTTATTGCTTCTCTTCGTGAATTTTCTAGTAGTGTGTTCTTTTAGTTTCATAAATTCGTTTAATTTTTTTTGTTTCTTTTAGTTTCTTTTTGTGCTATTTGTGGTCAGAGATCTGATTTAGTAGTGTTTTTTTTCAAAATCCACTAAAATTAAGAACGAATTTATGTACTTCATAAGGTTTCTTCTTGGTTCAAATTTAAAAATACTGTTGAATGATGAGATATCTCAGTGTACCAGTGTTTCTTTTGTTGTCTTCTATCTAATAATTTATCTTCACAAGGTTTCTTCTTAACAAATATGGTCTGAGTCGGCTCGCGAGCCGGGCCGAGCCGAGTCAAGTATTTACATGAGCCGAGTCGAGCCGAGCTTTTCCTTTCAGAATCGAGCCGAGTCTGAGTCGGGCCGTTATGCTTCTCTCATTGAATCCGAGCCGAGTCAAGCCCTACAGATTTGCTATAATTCATGAAGGATGACCAGCCTATTTTCTCAACATGCACCATGAGATACGCAGAAAACGGGCGGGATTTCCTTCCCTGTCCGGCGAGACAATTGCCTATGCTGTGAGTATTGAGTAATATTTATTTAGAACTTCTTGGTTTGCCACTCTATTTTTTAAAATTTTATATGAAACCTGGATCTGGATAGTTTACAGAGTAACGTTACGGCAATATGCATATTACGGATGAACCCGTGATAGCTCTATTTCAATTATGCATTTCAGTAAAATACAGGGGACTGGCCCTAGTATAATTTTGTAAAATAAGGGAGAATCAAATTAAATTGCTTAAGGAAAGAGTACTTGACTTTAAAATCCGTAAGTGAGATGGTGAATTTCGTAAGCATTAGTATAATTTTGAATAATTATGGGAGTTCCGTCTCTAGTTTCTGTTATCTAATCTCTACAACCCTACCAGATCTGTAACAATATCTACTGGTACATAGAAAACCAGTGTCAGTATTGATATTAAGTTTAATATTCAAGGCTTGAGATTGAACAAGAGTCCAACTCTATTCGAATGTATGACATTGGAAGTGCTTTCAACATTATTCCAGGAAAATTTATTTGACAATTAATGATAAGAATTACTATTATTTTTTAATTATTCTGATTTGGATATAAGCTAACGTATGGCTGCTTATTACTTCAACTAATAGTTGTTTTCAATCATAGCAAAACATGATCATCCCAAGGGAATGATACTGCTCGTATGTCCATATTTTGGCATTAAGGGCTAATTATTTAGTGGTTGTGGCATTTTTTGTGAGCTATAGCCTATAGAAGGAACTATTAATCACATTTTGGTTTTTTCTAGATTTGGCTGATGCTAATTCAGGAAATTAGTTCCTAACAAGGCCTCATTAAGGGCATCCATTAATTATTTATTCATAATAAATAGCTATTTTTCTATTTTCTTTATTTGTTGAAATCACCATTGTTGGCCACCATAACTTCCAACAGAAAGTGAAAGAAACAAATATTATTAGTTATCAACTCTTGATTTTACATAATAACCATTCTTCAAAAATAATTACCACGCAAGGAACAAACCACACAAAAGCCTTGAAAAAATAAAAGGAGGCTCTATAAATATACAGTGCCATCTTTTTCTGGCAAGGCTATGCTCAACAAAACATATGTTCCAAAAAGTTGTTTCTTGACCTTTACAAAATGATTTTGTATCAGAGGATACATGAGAACTTCAAATCGAGAATGTAGGCTGCACAAAACAAAATTTATAACAGAGGTGAATTGAAGTGGTGGTATTGCCAAGTCAGTCGGATTTGGATCCTTTTACGTAGGAGCTACTGGTACAGGTTGTGAAAGTCTGACGTGGTGAACAGCTTGCTGCTAAAGTGGAGCTACCAGAAGTTCATTCCTACCTATTTTCTGTTATGAACTTTTAGTTGTTTTGTATTTGTGTTACTTATGCTTGTTTTTCGATTTGAGTTTGGGTTGATTTGAAGTTAAGTTGATGTAAATTTCAGTAGATTCTTTTTTTAACATTAGGTCAGGTGAATGTTTAATATTAGAGGATCTGGTAAGTGGTATCAGAGGTCTTGATACTGGTTGGTCACTTTACATATTAGGACAGAATTTGGGTAAGAGCTAGCTAGTAGCTAGTGCTTTAGTACTTTGTAATCAGTAAACGGTATCCCTTGTGAATATGAATAGAAATTGGCGGCAATATATACCATGCACTAACTTCAAAATAATAATAATTTCTCTTAATAATAATAATCCTCTTTTACTCAAAAGTAATAATAACAAGGTCAATTATGTCTTTTACACATAGGCAAAAGAAACTGCTGGGAGTGAATTTAGAAAATGGTACAAGTGAACTCTGTCTATTTTTTTTTTTTAGTAAAGTTGAAGGTCAAGTCACCCAACTATTTAATACTCTTGTTGTAAGGATTTTCTCCATCTGAGTTTTGAACTCATGACCTCCCACATAGAAATCATGTATCTTTGCCACTAGACCAAAGACCAGCTCTTAAGTGAACTACGTCTCTTATTTTGTTTCGTCCATTTTATCTCAGAGGAAAGCTTTACAACAATGCATTACTGGTTTGCACTCAAATACTAAGTCAATCTACCATTTTATCCCCTCAGGATCTAAAAAGGAAAAATCACTTTATGAGAATTCACTTTAACCTCCAGATCTACAAATGGTGATTTATATATATTTTTGCTCTTTTTGAAAAGGAATGGATGGTACATTGAAAATATTCATACTCACCAAGAAAAGAAGAGCTGGAGCATCAATACCTGGGGTGGGAGGCTTGTAGCAAGTAGGGGAGTCAGAATCTGTTGTGTATGTCTCTCATCTCATCATATATTTTCATCAGACTTGATTTAACAGTATGTCAGAATAGTAGACTATGTTTGACATACTATATTAAGAATGAAAGATTTAGTATTTTAGTATAAGGTATTTTAGAACATGTCATTTATAGGGTCCTCTATTTAGAGATTTATGTTGTTATAAATTATACATTTGTATTCTATGTAATAATGAAGTCAAGAATACAATTAAAGTTTCCTCATAATAGATTTTCTCTTGTTTCTCTCTCTTGTTTGTGGCCTCTCCTTTTTCGAAAACCCTAACAAATTGGTATCTGAGTCATCTTCATCGCCGACAGTTGTTCGGTGATTTCAGGGTATTCCGCTATTGCTATTGAGGGTTTTCATATTCGTCTCTGTATTGTGGGAGAAGCATTCACGCGCCAGGTGTTTCCTCCGCGCACCCGTGCTCCGCGTAAAGACCAAGCAAGTAGATGTGCCATTCTTTCAAGATGACATAAATACATCTGTTAAGGTCCATATTTCAGACTATACCGCATTTCTCAATGACATAGAGAGAATTGGTATCAAGGTGGACAATGAAAATGGAAAACAAAAGGGGAAAAACTTGACTTCATCATCAACCCATTCGAGCTCTAAGCACAAGAATCTAATTGACAACTATTGCAGGAAGAAAAGCCACATCAAGGCCTACTTTTTCAAGCTCAAGAATAAACAGAAGGCATACGAGAATGATATTTCTTCAGGCGATTCTAATTTAGTTGAAATTCAAGATAATTATGTGTTTTAGGAGTTTATTTTGGAGTTTTGTTTCAGGATGAGATTTCAAGTTAAGAGGAGGATTGTTGTGTATGTCTTTCATCTCATCATATATTTTTATCAAGTTTGATTTAGCGGGATGTCAGAATAGTAGGCTATGTTTGACAGACTATATTAAGGTGGAAAAATTTAGTATTTTAGTATAAGGTATTTTAGGACGTGTCATTTATAGGATTCTCTATTTATAGATTTATAAAGTATTTTAGGACGTGTCATGTACGGTACCTCTTTTGATTCGTGCCAGCATATAACTAATTAATCAGATTAATTCAAACGGTGCGGTAACTTAGGTGATATGAATTCCGAGTAGGGGAGAGAGCGCCTTCACCACTATGTACATGCTTGACCTGAACTCTGCTTCATACTGCACGCATAGTGCCTCCACTATTGGCAATGCGCATTCTTGTTTTTGTTTTTTTACTGACATAGTGTACTTTTTTTGCTTTAACAATTTATTTCCTTTTGTTATATCAACCTAATTGTTTTACTGACATAGTGCCTCCATTCCGTGTCTTCCAATTTCTGACCTTGATCGGATCCATATATTGAGGTGATGGGGTCAATTGATGAATTCGTATCCTCTTTGTTAACTTAAATTTTGAGTTAAGATATGAATCATTCGATTTGAATTCGCACTAATATTAAAGGATCCGTGTGTTATAGACGTGGATCGAATTAATCTGAATTCTGAATGCATAATCCGGACATGAACTCAAACAGCACATTAGTATTAGAATATAAATTCTCAATTGACCCATATATTTTCAAAATATTTATACTAATACATAATTTATTACGAGGAGGGTTCAAATGCCTCCATTTTTCATGCCTCCACCATGCCTCCATTTTTAAAAACTTTAATAACTCAAAATTTAAAACTTAAAAATTAAAATAAAACCGTTGAATATGATCTAAATCATTTTATCTATGCACGTATAAAAAATTATGACATTTTAATTTTATTTTGGTTGTCATCAAGAGCTTGTAAAAAAAATACTAATGTGGCTAATTTCTAGACGTTGATTTTTCAACTTATTGATTCACATAAAAAACAAAATCAAAATGTGATAATTTTTTATGAGCACATAGATAAAATGATGTAGATCATATCCAACGGTTTTATTTTGACTTTTAAGTTTTAAATTTTGAGTTATTAAAGTTTTTAAAAATGGAGGCATGAAAAATGGAGGCATTTGAACCCTCCTCATTTATTATATAATTTAAAATAAAATATTATAAATATTGTAAAATTAGTCTATACGTAACATAATGTTTTTATATAATTAGTCTCTATTCAAATTTAACTCTCATAGTTTAAAAGTTTATGTCGTCACTTGTAAGTTTTGACTCCATCCGTACTACCACTCATGCCAATTCATTCAAAGAAAACAAAAATTACGCTTTGAATGTTCGTGCATAAACTAGCAAAATCAATCCTACATCAAGTTACCATAATAATTTATATTTAAAAGATAACAAAAGATCAACAACTATTTCTTAAAGTCAGCGACTTTAAATGTCTAATAACGTTTTATATTTTTTAAGGTTAGCTTACTAGATGTTGGCAACAGTTGTGTTATTAATAAAAATAATTATTTATAACGAGTCAAATAATTATTATTTCTAGATCTACTAATTTATTCAAACTAATCTCTTTAAACTATTATATTTTTTCTAATCCTACTTATCTACACTCTTAATCACCTTATTATCTTATTCTCCATCTTTTTTCATAGCCGGATCCGCTCTCGTCCGAGCTGTCGCACACCGACGACTGAATCTGCTCACCGCCGCACTCCAATCAAAATAACGAACTCCACACTCCGAGCTTTGATGATATTGCACTCACATCAACTTTGGTCGGCTCTGCTCCCTTTTCTGTCTCACTCCTCGTCACTCGAGTCGATGAAGATGAGAGAGTGGAATATTATTGTGTAGTAAGTGAGACCTAAAAGTAGGAGGGAGGGTAATTATTTATAGTAAATTAAATTATAGAACGAAGTAATTATTTGTACATCAAATTAAAATAAACACTAATATCCATAAGCTATATGATCATAAACTTGGAATCATGAACCTGAATCGTACCTAAACACCTAAGTCAATAATACCTTGGACGAGATGTTTCACAAATTACATTCTTTTACATATCACTAAAACCATCTCCACAGGAATCACAACTACATTCCACATAAAGTACAAGCACCTTCTCCTGCGTATCAACGTCTCTCACATTCTTCGAAAAAAGTGAGAATGCTCCATAACCGAGCTCAAAGCATGTTAACATGAAAAGGATAAAAATTTAAAAATAGTGAAAATTAGTAGGTAAACGTATTATCTATTAGACAAATTGTTTGACTTAAGAATAAATTAATCTGACAATTTATAAAAGTTATATGTAAATGTATCACTTGTGAAGTAGATCGGTTTTAACTTTTTTAATTCGTTGTTTGAAGAAAAATTCGATAGATTTTAAAGTTAAACTCACAATTTTTTTTAATAAATTTAAAAACATCCTAATATATTATATATACACACGCTCGTCATACTTTCTATACGCTAACACTAGTTATAATTTTAACTTATATTTCTATATTAAAAACTAACTATGATATAACATCTAAACAAAATATTAAAACATAGTAGCGCACCTGTAATTTATGTTATGAATAAATATTTGGTCTAGTCGTCCGTTTTTTACTACATATTAGGAATTTAGAATTCATCTTAAAGTTCACCTATTGGATTCATATTAGGATGTCGAATGAGATAGAGAGAAATTATTTAAAATATTAATTAGCCGAGGAAACTTCCGTCCATCAAAATAGTTAGGAGCACCGAAAATTAATAACAATGAGTCAATGATACATCAACTCTGCTTTCTACCGCCGGTCCCCACTTCTGACTTCCCTCTCCGCCTTTCTTTCTTTTTGAGAATTAACCCATAGTTTTTCCTTAAATTAGAGTATTAAACAGTTTAAGCCCATGCGACTTGCGAATTAGAAATATAAGGACTGAAATGTTAAAAAGAACCCCCGGAAAGTTAAAAAATATTCCTTTTATGTAACCCTTTTCATCTTCCTTGTTCGTTCAGAGTAAATAAACCCGTTAATTCCCGAATTCCACTCCCTTTTCCCCACTGAAAGACTGGTGAGCTCCAGTCTCCCACCTCACCTGACAGCTCCCCACCCCCACCCTCTTCTCCCCTACCAAATCTCACTCAATCTAAGAACCTTTCCCAAATGACCACCCGTTCGAACCCGAACCAGCCCCCGCCCCGCCACCCGCACTACTCCTCCCCCTCCTCCTCTGCCTCCATCAAGGGCTGCTGCTGCTGCCTCTTCCTCCTCCTCACTCTCCTCGCTCTCCTCGCTGTAGCCATCGCCCTTGTCGTCGTCCTCGTCGTCAAGCCCCACAAGCCCACTTTCGACCTCAACCAGGTCTCCGTCCAGTACCTCCTCGTCACCGCCCCTTCCGCCTCCCTCGCCTCCTCCACCCCCGCCACCGCTTCCAACCCCTACCTTTCACTCAACATCACCCTCATCTTCACCGCTGGCAACCCCAACAAGGTCGGTATCCGGTATGGATCGACTGATTTTGAGGTGATGTACCGGGGCGTACCGCTCGGTGTTGCCGTTGTGCCAGGGTTCGAGCAGCCTGCGCAAAGCAGTCGGACGGTGAGGAGCACTGTCAGTGTGGATCACTTTGACGTGACACAGGCCGGCGCACTGGATTTGGTGAGGGATGCGACTGTCAGTGATCGGGTTGAGCTGAGGATTACTGGTGATGTCAGTGCCAGGATTCTCGTGCTTGGGCTTACTTCTCCTAGGGTTCAGGTGATCTAATTTCTCTCTATTGTAGAACTCTTTAGATTTTTGATATATTGTTTGGTTAAATGTAGTTTCGCAGACAAATTAGGAAATGGGGTGCGAGGTTTTTTAACCGTACATCGGTACATGTAGCATTTATGGCCTAAAATTTCGGATGTGTTTAACTGATAACCGGAGTTATTTAATAAGATAAATGTGCTAGGTTTTCTGTATATTAAGGTCAAAGAAAATATTTATTTTTTTAGATGAAACAACTATGAAGATATAATCTGAAGAAGGAACTGTTATCTGTGCTACTAATTGCTAGAATACGGGCATGAAACATGCAAAAAATAATACATACATAAGGCGCATTTATTAGATAATAATTACATCAACTCCATATCCAAATTTTTTTATTTTATAAAGCAGCATTTATTAGATAATTATTATAGTAACTCCATATTCAAATTTCTTTATTTTTCGTAAGTAGCATTTATTAGATAATAATCATATTAACTTTATATCCAAATTCCCGCAGGTAGAAGCCTTGATATTGTTTACGGTATTAATTTGCTTTGTAATTATTGTTCAAAAACTTACAAAGACATCTTTTAAACTTTCTAATTCTTTCCATATTACTGCATACATTGCGTTTTCTTGATTTCATTCTAATATTATCGCCAAGGCAATTGTTGCGGATGAAATAAATTGCATATTTCTTTTCAAAATACACCAAGCATTTGATTTTAAATTCTTATATGGTGATTTATTTGTCTTGCTCTTTTGAAAAACAGGTGTCGGTAGATTGTGTGATAGTGATAAGTCCAAGGAAGCAATCTGTCACCTACAAGCAGTGCGGTGTTGATGGCGTCAATCTCTGATTTAACAACCGATTCTAAATTAAGAAGAAAAAATACCAAAAAAATGGTCCTAATTTAAAAGAGAAAGGTGAAGATAATTGATTTATTTGGCGTTCCCTTTGTAGAGGTTTTGGCTTTCACAATTTGAGATCGAGTTTCTGTACTCCCGGTCTTTCCTGGTTTTTCCAAGCGAATGCGGAGGCAAAAAAAAAAAAAGTTGTTAGTGACCCGCCACAAGAGTAGATGCACCGTTAGATCTGTATACCTACTAACCTCGTAGTTCGCTTCGTTCCCAAGGAACACAATCAATGCGCCGGAGAATATTTAGAGGAATCATTCTAACCTTTGTAGGAGGATCGTACGTGGATTTAAATTATAATAATTAAGTTACCAATTTAGCTAATTAAATTCTTTTTCTGGAGATGGTGGAAGCGGACTCTTCACTGACCGGTCAGTCGGTCACGCTGCTTGTCCGTTTCTAGATTGATACTGTAACATTTGCGGTGTTGAAAATATGTAGCGGGTGTTTACCTCAATTGCAAATGGGGTTCATTATTGATTTACCATGCGGAACTCACAATTTTACATGGGTACTGTAGTTCCGTGAATATCGTTAAAATGCTTATTTGAAAGAGTTGATCCTGTCCTTTTATCTGTGGTAATTAATTTATTTATTTATTGGTTGATTGCATGTTTGCATAATTTATTGCGTTGCATTGTAAATGGCTGTATTGTTTTGTGGTTAATAATATTGACCTTCAAAAGGCGTTTAATGAAACTATAATGCGAAAACTGAAAGAATGACAATATAGAAATTCATCTTGGCAGCTTCTGCCAAGCCATTTTTCAAAAAAAAAGGACAATATAGAAAATGTTTAGGTGAGGAAAGGTCCGGATCACATGGCCAGACCGTCCCAAAAATTACTTATAGCTGTTGGATTTTCTGACAGCAGACACCAACATTCGGTTCTATCCACCATGTAATATTGTTTTCTAAAATAGAAAAAATCTCAAACTTTTGGGTACATATAGAAACTGTCCGAATTTATTTGGAAGTATCGAAATTTGTGCGGCCTATGTACCGACATTTTTATTAATATCCAAGGTTAATTAGAAATTAATATTTATACTCAGAATACCCAAAAATACCCAAACCGTCCATAAAATAGCCGGTTTGCTCTTCTTTTCTTTTTTAAGACTATGAAGAGCAATATAATGAAATCTAACACTGAAAATTTGAATTTTTTTGTTTAAATTATTTGTTAGATTACTTCTTTGGATATATAATTATCATATTTATACTAAAATACGCTATATTACTTGAAATTACTGAATAACACTAAATTACGTTATTCAATATCTTCACTAAAAAGGCAAAAAACGACGACGAAACTTCAAACGGCCATAAAACGGCACTCGAGTGTCCAATTTCAGCAAATGACCACTTTTTGGAAAACTTGCAAAAAGACGCATGCGTCCGTGCCCGCTACGCCAGATTTCAAAATTCAGAATTGCCAAAAACTAAGGAAAAAGCCTCAAAACTTGAGTTGAAGTTTCCGATTAAAATTTTTATTTCTATTGTTCAATCTAAGTAGCTCAGTAAATTAGTTACATAATTAACTTGTAGAATACCAATTTTTACTATTTTTTGAATTTTTTTACTATTTTTTATGATTCATGAAAGATGGCACAGAATCGGTCTACTTTAGCGTAATTTACCGTATTTCAGCATAATTAGCGAAGTTATTGTAATTTAACGTAATTTAGTGTAATTCAACATAATTTATTGTAATATAGTGTAATGCAACATAATTTCAAGTAATCTAGTGTATTTTAGTATAAATATGCAGATTATAAATTAAAAGAAGTAATCTAACAAATAATTTAAATTTTCAGTGTTAGATTTCATTATTTTGCTCTTCATAGTGTCTCTAAAAAAAAGAGTAAACCGGCCATAAAAATTTTACGTAAGCCGGCTATTTTATGGCCGGTTTAGGTATTTTTGGCAAAAGTCAGAAATTCTGAACATAAATATTAATTTCTAATTAACTTTGGATATTAATAAAAATGTCGGCCTATCTATAATGGTTGTTATTTGGTCAAATTATCAATCTCTGCTGCAATCGTTGTTGAGATTCATTGTCATTTTGCCTGGAAAGAGTTGAGCCACATCAGAGTCAGTCAGAGGTTGTACACTGCTATCAGCTAAAGTTACTCGGACGGGAAATTGAGAGGTTCGAGTGATTGCTTAGATTTATCGATTTGTATACCAAATATTATATCTGCTCCACTGAATATCGAAGTTTGTCAGTTCATGACATTCCGGTGTAGGTTTCGCAGGGGCGGAGAGGAGCCACATTATTACGGTAATAATGTGTACGTTTGGATCATGCAAGGATTAGTGCAAGAATAGCAATTTTTTGGTTAGTAGTTGATAATAGTGCTAATTCAAGTGGTTTGAGAATAGTGCTAACTTTAAACTATTTGGATTAGTAAAAATATTGTTTGAATTATATATTTGAAATAGCAATGTAGTGAAATAAATAAAATAATGATTAAACTAATCTAATATTTAAACTAATATTATATTACATTTGATATTTAAACTAATACTATATTACATTTGATATTTAAACAAATATTATATTACATTTAAACTAATATTTTTAATACTGATGAAATATTTTATTTGATACTAATCTAAAAATTAGACTAATATTATATCATATTTAATCTAATATTTTATTTAATACAAATCTAATATTTAAAGTAATATTATATAACATTTCATATTTCAATTAATATTATATCCTATTTAATATTTAAACTAATATTATATTATATTTAATACTAACTAATATTTAAAGTAATATTATATTACATTTAATATTTAAACTAATATTATATTATATTTATTATAATATTGTATTTAATACTAAATCAATCTAATCTGATATTATATTTATTTAATACTAATCTAATATTTAAACTAATATTATATTACATTCAACATTTAACATTTACACTAATATTTTATTACATTAAAATTTTAAATTAATATTATATTATATTTAATCTAACATTTTATTTCATATTAATCTAATTTGATATTATATTTATTTAATAATAATCTAATATTTAAATCAATATTATATTACATTTAATATTAACTAATATTTATTTAATACTAATCTAATATTTAAACTAATATTATATTAAATTTAACATTTAAACTAATATTATATTATATTAATCTAATATTTTATTTAATACTAATCTAATCTAATATTATATTTATTTAATGCTAATTAAATATTTTATTTAATACTAATTTAATATTTAAACTAACTCAAATTGAGAGTGATCAAATATTTTATTAATATCACTAACCCCACTAGCTCTATTCTTGCTAACTCACTATTTTTATGGGTTAGTAGAATAGAGCTATTTTGAACTAATTCAATTTGCTAATTTGTGTTTGAACTTTGGACTAAGGTTTAAGAATAGCAGAGCTAACTCAAGTTAGATCTATTCTTAGATGATCCAAACACACCCTACAAGAGTAGGCAGTTGTGTACTTCTGGATTTCAAAATTAGAATAGGACCCTATGTAAATTTGGACCTCTGTCTACCTCTAAATATAATGTGCCTACCTATGAGTCTAGACAACTCAATTTTCAGTCCATTATTCTGTTGTTTATTTTTTCGATAAAGACCTCACTCAAAGTCGCTACATGTTTCACTCAAACCCGCTCCTGCCAATTCCGCCTTACTCAAATTCTCAAACTCGCTAACCTAAGCGCTACCCGTTTGTTCAGAAAAAATAGCAAAGGTATATAGGCAATTCTGAGGCGCACTGAAATAGGAGAAAGCAACTCTGAACAGAGATGCGGAGGACAAACTAAGACGTGAACGCGAAAGCGACTCTGAACAATCCAATTCCCCACTGCCTCTGTGCCAACTGTGCGTGTGCTTTGCTCTGAGGCTGAGGTAACCCTAATTTTTTTTGTCAAATTCTGAATCTACAATTTCCTATGGTAATTGGTACCAACTGTTTTAAAAATCATAATATGTATCAATTTGCGAGGTAACCTTGATTTAGAATCTGTAGTTTACAAATCACAATTTCCGAATCATAAAACTTCTAAATTTAAAAAACTTTTTGCAACCATAGATACTCTTCTTCTTTTTAAGTTGTGTCATAAAGATTTTTTACTTACTATTGAAAAGTTCTGACTACACCCCTGAGTTTCGGTCTAAACCATTATTATTCTCTTGTGTTTTTATCTTTGCACGATTTATACCGTTATAATATTCTTAAGTCTTCTCTTTTTCTTGTGGTTTTGGTAGTTTATGATGCATAATTAAATTTGTTTCTAATTTTTTTGTTAATACGGGTGGATGGTTATTGATTTTTTATTGTGAGTTATTTGTTGTGGTGGTCTGGAAATTAAAATAAGTAGTATCCTGAGTAAGGGAGTGAGAAAATTGCTCATAACTTGCTCGCTAAAAACTCGTTAACAATTAGCTCATTATCAACTCACTCGTTAACTTAATGAACCGAGCATGAGCATACCCCAATTCGCTTATAACTCGCTCATTAAGAACTGAGTTACATAAAATAATGCAACATCCAATTCCAAGTAATTTCCAACAGAATCCAAATTCAAATTAAATTAAAATTACAAAAAGACCCACCAGCAAACACACCCTAAATTAAATTGAATGATCTATCTATTATTCTTTGAAGAGGATTTGATTATTACAATTTGCTGCTTTTTATCTAGTGCAATTATTTACTAATTATGTAGAAAGCTGCAACATTAAGACACGCTGTTTGGGTTGATGAACAAAAACAAATTCAAAACAATATGCAAAAATATTTTGTTTTATGTGGGTACCTATAAGACACTGTTGAAATTAATTAACTAGAAATTTGTGATGCTTGAGTCTGGTTGTACAACTTGGCATGTAAGTATATCAATATTTTTTATTGGAGGAATTAGCTATCACTTATCAGTAGGGCTGCACAAAAAATTCGTAATTCGTAATTCAATTCGAGTTTGATTCAAAAAAGTTCATAAAAAGTTCGATTCGAAATTGAGTTCGTTCGAAATTAATTCAAACCAAACTTAGTTCGAAATTAACTCAAACGTGAACTGTTGATTTCCGCTGATAATGAACTTTAATGTTTTATTTAGGATAATATTTGAGTTTGTAATAATTCTAAGACTTTGGTGATTGTTCTGTACTTCTATTGATATTTAAATTGTACTTTGAATACTTTGGATATTTGAAAACTTTGGTGATGTTGCTCCTGTGGCTATTTGAAAAACTTTGGATTCTGTAATTGTAATGAACTTTGATTGATTGTACTAAACTTTGGTGTTTGATATAAATTTTGATATTTGTAATGAATTTTGATATAAACTTTGGTGTACTATGTAATTAGAATTCAGAATGCCTGAGTTTTTATTGAAGTGCTGTAATTTCAAACTATGGCCAGCCATAAGTCATAACTAGTAAGTCGTAACAAAGTTCGTAAAAGTTCGAAATTGAGTTCGTAAAAAATTCAATTCGAAATTGAGTTCGTTCGAAATTAATTCAAACCAAACTCAAACTGGAGGTAAGTTCGATTCGGTTCGGTTCGTTTGCAGCCCTACTTATCAGTTTGTCTAGTCTGAAACAAAAAACTCGAAACAAAATTCAAAATTAACTACATGCTTGATTTCTTAACGAGCACGAGTCAACTCGAACATTTAACAAGTTGAGCACGAGCACAGTTATCAAATCGGTACTGTCTTCTCAACTCGAGTTGACTCGTTCATTAACTTAGTGAGAACACGAGCATATCCAACTCGGATCAATAATAGCCCTAATCCTGAGTGATATTTAGGATTCTGAAGACAATGCTTGAAGATTTGCCGAACTCAACTTTCTAATTCTGATAGTTTCATCAAGTACAAAGTGTTCCAATATTTTACGATTTAAAAAGTTTCCCCATCCTGGCACTTCCACCTCTCCATTCTTACTTCAATGGACATCTCCGTTACCATCACCTTCGTCAGGCCCATCTAGTGGAATGCAGCTCATTTGTGCTTTGGGACTTGGGAGATTAGGCACTGAATATATAATTAAAATTAATATAAAGTCATAACAGCAAAAAGGTTTGTATGCTTTTGGGAATTGACATATCACGATCCTCCGCACACAACCTAGCTAATAGCCTAATAGTGGTTTCTTCGTTGTATAGATAATGTAGAAAATAATGCAGCGTGCATCATCTTCTTAACATGCATAGGAATATCAAAGGAACAAATTAAATGCTCATGTGAGGACCCACAACAAAGCCAAAGCTTGCGTAGTTGCGTGATTCCCTTTCTGTAATTTCGGACGATGTATCATGTATGGAACAATAGCAAACTCCAGGTGTTAATTTCATGAAAATATAACACGAAATAAAAAAATGACATGGTCATTCTTTGTTCACTTAATTGGCAACCTACTATAGACATGTTATCTATCGCTTAGGTGAAGACTGTTAAGTAGAGCCAGAACCTATTACAAACGACATCAAAGAAAATATCAACTGAAGTACACACAATTTGTCGCATATTCACAATGGAACAATGCATTCAATAGGGGCTCAATTATTGTCCAAGATGGCCTAGCTTTTTTCCTTCTTTTGTCGATATCGTATCGTACGTAGCACATCCTTTCGTGTCTTGTGATTTTTAAATCTTACCATCATAGGGAGACAAGTAGTTCATTTTGACAGTATCGATTGTTAATTATGACTTCAAATAAAGCTGATTTCAAAAATCTTAGACTTGATGTATATATTTTTTTAGTAGCGATAAGATAAGAAATTTGCTTCCATACACCGTATTCTAATGAAACAATTTTAAATTGATTTTGCCCATTCGATAAATCCCGAAATTTTTATTTCTAACATTTAAAAAAAAAATAAACCAAATAACCATTATTTGGTGGGATTTCGAATTCTAGCACGGCCACACCGGCATTCTACGGACCCATTTCAGCGGGGCCGCAAAATGCCGCTGCGGACCCTAAAATGAATCCGCACCGGCATTGTGCGGACCCAAGGGCGCATTTTTTTTTTTTTTGTGTTATAAAAGGCACCACGCATCATACAAAGTTTTTAATTTTTTAATACTATGAATAGAACTTTGACCCATTTTATGATCCATTGAATTTTTTAATACTATGAATTGAACTTTGACCCATTTTATGATCATTGAATTTTTTAATACTATGTTTATTAACTTTGCATCTGGCACCTGAGATATCTCAAAGTTTTTTTATTTTTTAATACTATAACTTTGACCCATTGTGTGAATCTATTGAATTTTTTAATACTATATTTATTAACTTTGCACAGATATCGAGACATTTTATGAATCTATTGAATTTTTTTAATATTATATTTATTAACTTTGCACAGATATCGAGGCAACTGAGATATCTCAAAGTTTTGAAAAAAAAAAAATGGGTCCGCAGAATGCTGGTGCAACCGTGCTAGATTTCGAAATCCCACCAAACGATGGTTATTTGATTTTTTTTTAAATGTTAGAAATAAAAATTTCGGCGATAAATCAAGAATAATATGTAAAACTAAATGAAATCAGTTTAATTTTCTTGAAACAAATATCATAATTTGGTGATATCTACAAAATTATTAAAATCTTTATTTTAACATCTAAATGGAATAACAATATGAAATATTTCCTATTTAGTCAATCTTAATTTTTCACAAAAATATCACAATAATTAGGGAAATGTTCTGGCCCCCCGAGCCATTATACCCTAACGCACTCTCAACTAGTTTAACCAAAAAAACTTTCTATTTTGTCTAACTTTCATTTAGAGCGCTCATATCCAAGCTTTTATAGTTCTGCTTATAATCTTTTACAATGCTACTCATAAGCATTTATATCCTAAATCTGGGTAGTTTTAACTCCTTATTACTTTTGTCTTCAAGTCAAAAAAAAAAGATTCCTTTCACCTATTTTTTTTTTCTTTGATCATTCTCATCTATTTTTCCGACAACCCGTGATGAATTTTGTGAATCTAAAAGTACTAATATTTTCTACTCGATTTTCTCTTTCAAATTGAGATCCATGAATAAATACTTTTGAGTTTTTTTGTTGTTGTAAACAATCTTTTGCGTTGTTTGACTAATTTACAAAATATATAAACATTGAATTTTACAGTTTCTTTGTTTGAGATGTATGCATTTTTAATTGTTATGTCCGAATGTCAAAAAAAGTCAATGATACATATCATCACTAAGTTGACGTGATAAGTTGTACAATATAATCTGATAAATGATCTACGCAAGCTATAAGAAATTATTTGATACATAATGATCGGATATATGATTCACACGAGCTATTTGGAATGATCGGATATTGATTAGATGCTGAATCATGAAGATCATGCTTTACCATTTTTATTTTATCAATTTTAATTTATGTCTAAAAATATGGTAAAGTAGATCTGAGGTTGTGATTGCCTGAGTCTAGCCGTTGCGAGGCTGAAAACCAAATTCAAAATTCAAATCATCTAGACAAATCAATACTGAAAACTAAGCACAAGCAAAATAGGCTAATCCCTAATTTTGTGGATCTTGAGATCCGCATTGACTGTTGGCTATCCTTTGAACCCCATTATAAATAGTGGGCTCGATCATTTCAAAATGACTTAACATAGAATACCCTCACAGAAAATACAACCTTTTTGAATCCTTTGAGAGGTTTAGCCTAGTACATTGTTGTTTGTGCTTAGACTTCAATTATCTTTTCAGCAATCTCAAATATATTTTACCTAAATTGATCAGTGCTGAGATTATAGTAATAGTCAGTGAGTGTCTGGACTTAAGGCTTTTGTTGCTTGCCTACTTGTGCCGTGTGTGCTCCTTTCTGTTCTTTAGGCCGTTGGATCGTGATCTCGTCGGTTCCAACTTGTATTTCTTTCTTCACCTTTTAATAAGAAAGGTGTGCCGAGTGTAGGTTGCGTTGCCTTGGAGACGTAGGTCCTTTAGTTGGTCGAACTCCGTTATCAACTCCTGTGCCACTTTCTCTAACTCTATTTATTTACTTTAGTTTACTTTATTGCACTTTAAATTCATAAGTTCTTGATTCTGCCAAGAACTACATATACTTGCACACTGGAACAATTTATACTTGAATGTCTAACTGATAGGGTTTAAATTTTAAAAGGCCCATATTCACCCCCCCTCCTTCTAGGTGCCGCTAGGGACAACAATTTTCAAGTCGGTTTTTTTTTAAAGTAAAGCCCTGAACACTTTAAATTCTCAAAATTCTTAAACCCCAGTCTACAACCATTTAAATCTTTGATGTCTACCATTTAAACTACTATGTTCCAGCGTTTAAATCTCTGATGTCGATAACGCTAGGGACAACAATTTTCAAGTCGGTTTTTTTTTAAGTAAAGCCCTGAACACTTTAAATTCTCAAAATTCTTAAACCCCAGTCTACAACTATTTAAATCTTTGATGTCTACCATTTAAACTACTATGTTCAAGCGTTTAAACCTTTGATGTCGTTCATATAGTATCACGCGTTTAAAGTACTACACTCAAGCATTTAAAACACTGCAACCAAGCTTTAAAACCTCTGATGTCGATCATATATTATCACGCGTTTAAAGTAGTACACTGAAGCATTTAAAATACTGCAATCAAGCTTTAAAACCTCTGTCTACAACCCTTGAAAGTACTTATGTCAAGCCCTTAAACCTCTGTCTACTACCGTTTAAAGTAATTGTGTCAAACATTTAAATAGTTTTCATGTCAGATTTAAAAGGTTGTAGACTGAGGTAAGCTTGAGAATTTAAAGTGCTCATATTCTTTACTTTAAAAAAAAATAAAAAATAACGACTTGAAAATAACTTAAAAATATTTCTTCATGGATCTCATTTGAAAGAGAAATTCGAGTAGAAAATATTCATATTTTTAGATTTGTAAAATTCATCACTGATCGTCGGAAAAATGAATAAGAATGGTCAGAGGAAAGAAAAAAGAGTAGGTGAAAGAAATATTTCCTTTTTGGCTTGAAGACAAAAGTAATTATGAGTTAAAACTATTCAAATTTATTATTTAAATGATCGTAGTTAGAGGTTTAAAAGCTTGCTAGTAGTATTGTAATAGATTATAAACAGAATTTTAAAAATTTAGATATGAGCACTGAAAATAAAAGTTAGACATTAAATACTTTAGGAGCACTCGGAAATTTGTTTGAGGCACAGTTATTAGGCTGCCAATAATTATATAACTATAAGAATAATCTTATTAAAATAAATTCGATCGATTAATTAACAACTATCCGAACAAATCAATTTTGGCCTTTGATATATTTTTTTTAATGTACTGGATTCATCCACTAAATTTATGTTCAAAGAAGCTTAATGACCGGCAGCTATACTGTTTGTCTGTTTCTACCGCATACAAAAACACGAAAACAATATTACAAGATATAGCATTTATTTTAATCGGATTGTAAAAAAAATGTTAAATTTGATCTACAAATACATTATTATATAAAACATATCATATTAAACAGTTCTACATTATTATATAAAAGAGATCAAATTAAACAGTTCAGATTGACTGTTTAAATTTGAAAATTAAAAATATTGATCTAATAGTACAGATCTGCGCTATACCGTATAGTACCGTACTACCATGGCCTCACTCTTGAATAATTCTCTGATTATCAAGTGGGTTCCGTTAAAGGCCGTAGGAAACAGAGAATTCGCATCCTCTGAGTTATCTCAGAGACCCCATTATACCCCGTTTAAGGAATTTTTGGTTGGTTATCATGTCCCTATTAACATATATAGAACAGTGCGTCCACTCATTCTTAGAAACGGTGTGGAGCGGTGACTCGTCCAGTCGTCCTTTTTTTTTTATCAATTTGAATCAAGATATATAAGAAAATCTAGATATATAATATAATTCTTCAAATATCTTGGCTATGCATAAAGATTTCTAGTATTTGTGTTAAAAAAATATGGAGCTCACAAGTTAAAAGAAGAAAATTATCAAATTATCATTACTGCTCACTTATGTGCTATATATATAAACGTTTCATACTATTTGTAGCTGAAGCATGGTGTGCTAGCTAGTTCAAAAGAAGGTTTGTAGCTGAAGCAAAAGACATAATATTTGAACAAAAGATGCGTACTAAAATTATTAAGTAAATTTTAACGATAAGATGTACTTGTCAATATTGTTTCATACTGATATTTTTTTGAGGTAAAAATAGAGATTTTGCCGTTCAATTTCTATTTAATGTTTATAAAGGATTCTCCATTTGAATTTCAAACCTTCAAATTGCTTCGTGTCTGATGGACCATACTGACTGATCTAAACAATATGCCACAGTAAATCCACAGTACGCTTTAAGAGAGGTCAGTTCTTGTAAGCGCAGGAAGCTGGCAGTAAGTGCTCTCAGGGTTGATTAGTGGACATTGGCAGCATAAATAAATAACAGACAGGCGAAACATTTGGCATTCCTATTTTTAAAAATCTCGAAATTATAATTTTTAGATGTTTAATTGCAAGTTTCTAATTATTAAATAAACAAAATTGGATCAACTTAAGACAAGTTCCATCAACATATCTACATATCTACTTGATCCTTGAAATTTTCCAACTCCTTGGTTATATTATCATAAGACATCATCCAAATCTGCTTCAAGTTTGCCTCGCCACAACGCTGATGAACTTCTTCCATTCTCTCAACAGAACTACACACTCCGGTACAGTTCCAATCGAACGTGGCAACACAAACTTTTCCATTCCTTGCCCTCGATACACACTCTGATATAAAACACAACAATGAAGAAAATATTGAGATAATGAAGTAAAATATATAATATAGTAACAAGAAAAGAAAAATATAAAATGAAACCTGGGGTCTGGCAACACATATCATGATCATCTACATGGTTTACATCCAAACCAATGAGCCATGCCCCAACTGATACATCCTCATTAGCGTACTTGTGGAGTGCATCCCTATAAATTCAAAATTTTCAATCACATTAGGAGTATTTCAAGCTTAACTACACAAAATCTCACTAAAACAACATAAATCCAATATAAAAACAAATAATTCCCTTAGCTTAGCACCCTATAAGCACAAGAACCGGTGCATAGGTAACATCATTGC
The DNA here is from genome assembly GCA_025461045.1 of Carex parvula. NCBI lineage: Eukaryota > Viridiplantae > Streptophyta > Magnoliopsida > Poales > Cyperaceae > Carex > Carex parvula. The sequence continues at coordinate 134,094 of JAJGRW010001114.1, forward strand.
AGCGGTATCAATTAAATACTTTCATGTGGGCTTTGTAAAAAGACTAAATACTATTTATCGATAAAGTTTCACAGTGTCAATTAACTATTTATATTTATAGTTGTAGCTCTGTCACAGACGACAGCTACACTCCTTGCTTTTCCTGAAATGCCCATAGTACTCGCTAAGAAGGTAGTTTAGTCATTTCTGGAAAATCGATGGATAAGAGGTCAATCAAGATACTTTTCAATAATTTCTCCAGGGTATATGTGACATTACTGTTCTCAATTACGGGGTGCGAATGGCGACATGGAAATATCCAACTTGACATTACTGTTCTCAATTACAGGGTGCCAATGGCGAAGTTGACATATCCAAATTGACATTACTGTTCTCAATTAGAGGATGCCAATGGCGATGGGGGCATATCTCAATTACAGGGTATTGAAAATATCCAAGGTTGGTTGGGTCCTTAACTCTGGATCAAACGCAGTTTTGTATTTTATTTTATGTTATTTTGCTGCAGAAATATATTTCTATTAGCAATTCAGTATTGTTCATTCTGAATCATAGTTTTACAATGTAGAATGAAAATGCATCTAAAAGACATCTACGGATCTACCGTATCTTACAGCTTATGGTGTTGACCATAAGCTAGATGAGCCCGATCTAACATAAGTTCATTGACATATTTGGTCAGGCGTCAGATGTAGTTAGGGATGCCAGGTTGAGTTGGATTGCTCTGGTGACCCAACTTATTTTTCTTAGTGAAAAGTTACCAAACCATCCCAACATGAACTGATCCATCACGCCTATGTGTAAGGGATATCTTGTGTTTATTTAGTACTAAATATATAAGAAACTTTATCTTTCTCTTACTGATTAGTGGATATGTAGCTTGCAAGATCCCTTGAAAGAGCATAGATCTGGCCCGTTGCATGGCGGAAATAATTGTTCCCATCTTCTCCAAATTTCCAAGATTCTGGCTCAAAGTACTTTGAAGATCTAAATAACAACAGAAACAGTTAACGAGAATACTAAAATAAAGAAATAAAAACAATAAATAGTCAAACTTGAGTTACTAATATACTTTTTTTTTTAATTCGACAATATAGACATGCATATAATTGGGGGGCAAAGATACAACATGAGACTGAAAGCACATTAACTCTGTTCAAGCCAGGATGCTGCATTTCTGAAATCCGATACTTGATTCAATTATCAACCATAAATGAAGATCTAATTTTCAAGATAAGAGGATTACTTTTCAGAAAGCACTGGCCCAGATTTCATGCACCCGATGTATGTCCTGGGGTTCGATCTGTACCGTTCTAGAGTTTCAGCAAGGACACCTGCATCAGAGTAAAAGAGTTACAACTTTCAAAACAATGAAATATTTGAGAAGCTTGTGAACAAATACAATGTTGTCACACACATTAATTAAATGTTTCTGTGAGATACTTGAAAAAATTCCAAAAGCAAAAGTTGCACCCAAACCTAGGTTTACATGCACATCATCATCAACTTTTACATAGAAATCTGCATCGTATAAGGCGAGCGCGGTAGTGAAAAACTTCTTTGTTTTTGCAGTGAGCTTGTGGTACCCTTCAATATGATCCTTCATAAACAAATTTAGGAAAAAGAGCAACTCAAATAATTAAAAAAAATAGTCTTTGGGTAACGACTTAATTAATTTCACTGGTTGTCTGGACTCAAAACTAGGCGTCTTAGGGTTTTAGGTAAGTTTGCTTATTATCCAGAATTAATCAATTTTTGCAACTTACTCTATACACATGCACTTCCTAATAATGCCCAAAATTCCCAGAATAACATCTATCAAATAATATATGGATTATTTCTAAGGCCATCAAAACTATTGCAAAGTCGATTAAGGATATGACTTAAACGAGTTCTCTATTACTAAGTAAAACATTTTTTTAATTAACTCAATCAAATCTCTTCATAACTAGTTCCTCTGTACTTCGAGTATAGCATATAAATCTGATTTGGCTTAATTTTTAAGATTAAGACAAAGAAAAGTAGCAAAATTGGGGAAGTTCTGTAAAAATTAACAGCATATAAATTGTTCCACAAATCAACATAACATTCAGATTGTATTTCCAAGGATCTTGAACAATATTACATGCTATGTACATATATGAGAAATGCACCAACCAGACTATCAGTACCAGACTCAAGTTTGATATATTAAATCCAAAGAGAAGCACATCATTAGACTACATACCAGTCGAAGAAAATCTTTGTACTGGGCATCCTCTGCATCTATAGCCCGATCAAGAATATTCTTAGATTCAGCACTGTGCAGAATGAAGAAAATACCATAGTTAACCTAAGAAACCGAGATTTCTATGTGACACATCAAGTAATTCATGATAAATTATACCGAACGTTCTTAGGACAACAGAATCACAGACACTGGTAAGTTCCAATAGGACCAGTGCAGGTAAGCAGACGGCCAACATAACTAGCTTGTTTATACTTGACATGTTCTTTTGATCTATCCCCAACTATTTTGGTTCATGTACAGCCATATTTTATTGAAGCTAGACTGATGCCTAGACAGCACCAACACAAAAAAGGTAAACATATTTGAAAGGTAAACCTAGAACTCAATTAACACAATACCAGCAGCAACCTGTGTCCAATTATGAAGCGAATCACCATGCCCTCCTTCCGCTCTATTTCTTGGAGGTTTTTGCCTGTTGGCATAAAATATAATATACTTTATAGGTGCACTACTCAGGAAATATAGAACAAATAACCTTGTATGTTTAAAACAAAAAGACTTGCATTTGGCAAAACCTCCTCTGGGGATTTTAGACTGCTAAACCAAGTTCATCAGAAATACAAGTCAGGGGCAATATATAGATACAAAGATAACATTTACAAAATATTATACTTTTCAACAAGTTAAACAACTAAGCTCTCAAGAAGATAAGCATTTAAAATATAAAGCATTTAGAGTTCTTTGGTAATCCAAAAGTGGAGGCTTTAAAATAATGGTTAAATATCTCACAATTGCAATTACCACCCAAAACTGAAATTTCCAGATAACACCCACTTTTAGATGTATTATTCCATAGTATGGCAGAAATTGTTGTCACCTCTAGTAAGCAAAATTATTATTTCCGCCAATCCCAAATTGAACAAGAATAAGCAAAAAAAAAAAAATAGATGTTGGGTAGCAAGATTGCATAAACTGGCTATGAACTACCAATTTACTCTTGTAAATAATGTCAAGGGGTAACTTAACTGTGTTTTCCTGTGATTTATTGTCAGTTTCAATAAATGAGCATTGAATGTATTACTGCATATAGGGAAATGTCGGGAACCCTTTGCAAATAGACTGAAATATGGGTATAGTTTGCAAAAGAATTTCCTACAGCATATCAGATTATGAAAAAGAAAGGCGGACAAAGAAACCAACCTTGTGGCATCCAAGTATTTCTGAGAGAGTTGCGGCGTGTCCTGCTACTGAAGGCAGTATTAACTCCTATCACCACAAATGCTTTCTTTCTATCTGCTGGATAAGCTTCCTTAGGGTTTCCCCTAGTTCTCAACTCCGTTTCTAGTGTGCCCATTGTCTCATGAAGTGATCTATCATAACACGTATATTAAAAATTAGAACAATTTTCCCCAGCAAAATAGGCTTCACCCAACCATTGTCAACCCCTCTCTCCTTCCCAGTATACCAATCCAACAAATTGTACTATTGTGTTTATCCCTGTATACTTTATTGACTTCATAGAGTTTTGCCCGTTTTGGTGATGTCTACATGATAATCTTCATTTGAATCGAAGCACCCTTCATAACAATGCAAATGAGAAATTATCCTATATGCCCATGAAAGCTAACACATATACTCCTCTCCATATCCCTTGAAATACCAAATTAAAACCGTCTTCCTCTCACCTTATACTGATAGGCAGTGATGGAGAAGGTTACTTCTGGAAAGTATTCAAGTCAATTGGAAGGGTGTCTAAAAACAATAATTTTCCATGCTTTTGAGTGCTTTAAGCCTAGGTTTGGAGGAGAGTAGTATATACATGATATCGCTTGTTGTCAGGAGTCTAAGAGGTATAAGTGACATTTTACCGGGATATCTGTGCTGTGTTTTAGTTATTGCTCTGTAGCAATTAAATAGCAAAAAGTAAAATCCTTTGTTTCAGTTTTTTTGTTAATTGTTAAATGTAACAAAGCCAAAGACTGGCACCATAAGTCCAAGACCATTGATAGGTTCAAGTACATACTTTATGGCTTCATGGGTCTTGGCAACCTCCGCAATAAAATCCTTCACTTCTCCATATTTCTGATGCCAATTAAATTATTCAGTTAGAAAGACTAAACTGGAAATCAGAAAAAAGAAAAGGCTCAGTTAAACACCGGCATCCTCATAAAAGTGAATATGTGGCTGCATACACACCTATTAGCATAAAATGGGCATCTAAGTTGGGGCATTGATAAAGGAATTTTGCACGAGAATGTAAAAACATTTTCTTGATAATGTATAGATGTGGATTGTTAAGACACAAGCTGCGGTGTAATAAATTTAAATATCTAGATACAGGTGTTATTCGAAACTGACTTTTTTAGCATCCCAATCTTCTGAGATGACTCGAAGCCCTCTTTCTTGCCTTGGGCGAATAATTAGAGGACCACTTGAATAGGTGGTTCTCGCAAACCTAGTTTACAAAGTTCACCAATAATTTATAGGCAACAAACAAGATGCTGTTAAAGAGAAGAGTACACATTAAATATCTGTTTAAAACATTTATTTACAGAATGAAAAACTCCAGTGATTAATCAAAGTAATAAAAACTAAATGTAGGTGCAAAATGTAAAATAGAGAGAAAATGGGAATTAGCAATTGTAAAATAAATATATTCAATTGACTGAACTCATGTGACTTTGGCAGGATAATTTTACCTTAAAGCAACGAGGGATCAGGCAACTATAGATGAATTGTCTGTAACATTTTTTGTGACAAAAAGAAAAGAGATAATAATTTCGACCCTGAACAATTGCACCCAATATAATTAGGCCCTTAAACTATTGCAATTGGTTTTTTTAATCAAGCCCCTAGTTAAATGAAATGATATGGCACCACGCAAGCAAGTGATATACCTGCATTATCATTGAGTATTTGGGATGATATCACCAAGCCAACAACATCATCAGTCAAGTGTCATTTTGTCATCACATCAATGCTAGGAAAATGGGTTTGATTCAACCAGGTACAATAATTTGGGTGATATGACTCAAAAAGAAAAGAAATCTCCAGATGGGGGCATAATTGAACCAAGTGCATAATTTAGGGGCCAAAATTATGTTTTCTCTTTAAGATAATGGGAGGCTTTGGTCTCTTCAAAGCAGATTTCTATCTGAGAAAAACAGCACCAGGTTGAATAATGATAAATTCCAAATTCTATAGTTTGGCTCAAGTAGTAGTCAACCCTTTTGACTTAAGTGGATACATTGACTCAAAAGAACGTGATGGCTCTACAAAAAGGAATCAAGCTTTTTCTTTTAGAAAAAAATCATCACATAAAAAATTAAGAACTGATTAAAAAATTCTCTTACCCATCCCTGATAAAAATGCCAAGTCCAAAACTGACGAGGCAGAGAATGATAATCCACTTGAAGGACGCCTTTCTCTCGCTTAAACCAGCTCGGGTCTTCATTTCAGCCAATCTTCCTCTCCACCTTCTCCTTCAATTAGGCTTTGCTATCTCGGGTCGAGATAGAAGGAGAAGGAGAAGGAGAAGGGGAAGGAGAAGAAAGAGCTGGACGAGAAAAAAACGACAGCTCTTGTGATTTAAAGAGGGATGCATGGTAATTACGAAACCTCTCGCTGTTAATGCCGATCCGAAACTCCACTTCCAATGCTGTGACGAGTGTTTTGGCTTAGAAACGGCTGCGGGAGGAAGAAAGGTTTCTGCTGTTTTCGCGGCCGAGTTCAGATCCCCTGAATATAACTCCAATTTTGAATTTAGATCCGGACCGTCCGATGGAATCCGCACGAAATCTAAAGGTTCTTGTGAATTTCTGATTTGAATCGGATAATTCGAATCCCTATCGGACGATCTGCATTCAAACTAAAAAAACTTGAGTTTGTTAAATGTCCGAAGTGCTGTCTATTTTATTATTTGTATCTAATCACGTGCAATATCGGATGAAAGGAGCAATTGATATTCATTGTGAATTTAATCAATTTATCCAACATTTTAACTTTAAAATATAGAAATAGGGTGTCAACGGATACGATAAGAGTCAAATGAAAACATTTTCATACCCGTATCCATTATAAATTGTTCTTACCCGTACTCCTACTTTACTCTCGCTACAAATTATTTTATCTGTACCCTAATAAGATTGTCGGATAACAAGCGGGTATATAAAAGTAATGCTAATATAATAATTATTTTATTATTTACTAAATAAAACATTAAACACATTAATTTCACAAATATATTATACATGTATTAAATGTCTAGACTTTATTGAAATTTGCTGGAATTTATTTACGTGTATTAATAGTTAATTAAGTACAACACAACTATGAAGAGTAGTTGGAAAATAGATATTCATTTCTTATTAGAGGAGGGTTCAATACCTCATGCATTTCATACGTCATCATACCTCATATTTTATATCTTTATTTTCAAAGTTCAAATTGTCGATCCGAACAGCTCAACATGATATCCATACTAAAATATGTTTGGAGAACAAAATTTATAATTTTTATAATTTATTTACTATTTTTTTAGATAGGTACAAAATCATCGTTTTTGAACGGTCCAAAAACAGTGATTTTTCCTATCTTAAAAAATAGTAAACAAATTCAAAAAATTATAAAATTTCATCCCAAGCATACTTTAGTATGGATATCATGTTGAGCGGTTCGAATCAACAATTTGGACTTTGAAAACAAAAGATATGAGGTATGAAAGAGATGAGGTATTAGAACCATCCTCAATATATATAATATATATAATTTTTTTTATAATTATCTAATCGGGTAACAGATACGGAATAGGTTTTACCCGTACCCTTATCCATTTAGATAACGAAAAAAAATATTATCTGTATCCATCTTATCAAATACAATACGGGTCGGATAAACAAATAAAAGAGTGCCATTAACACTCCTATATAGGAAAGTAGTTAAATCTAATTAAAAAAAAATAGGAAAATCTTTAGACTAAAGAGTGGCTTATTCAATTGCTTATACGAGAGAACGCTAAATTGGAGTATAAATTCACAAAAATCTTGAGTTAAAAATACGAACAATACATCAACTAACCGGACTAAAATTCATAGCCTCCACTGTAAAATTTTATTGCAAGAAGTCAGCCTAGTAGGTATTTATTACACATAAAATATATATAGTTTCTATGAGATGCCGGAGAAAAATTTAATGTCACAAAATTTAGTATCACAGAGTCATATTTTTTATTTATATTTTAAAATTTCAAATTCAAATATGGAATCCAAACCATTGATCATGTTCATTTGCACGAGTGATGTGTCCACATAAAATTTTAGAATATTTGGATTTAAGTGGTAAAAAAAATGAAAATTATAATAATTTAATTTTTAACGTGTTCATTTTTTAACAACTTGATCTAGCAGAAAATGAATTCTAAAAATCATAAATTTTATGTTGACGTATTGTTCATATGAAACAGACATGATCAATAGTTTTGATTGGAGATTTGAGTTTCACAATTTGAAATATAAATACAAAACTAAAAATGTGATATTTTATGGCACTAAAAATTTGCAGTATTGAAAGTCTGAAACCTTCTTCGAGATAAAAAAAATCTCAATGAATATGCCATATAGGAAATATTTTATTTATAGAAATCATTATTAAATAATAATTGGAAACAGAAATAATACTTTATTTTTTGATATCATAGATGGATTCAGAAAAAAAATATTGTATTCAAATTTTGGAACCGAAATTTATTTTTCGGATCTAAAGTGTTTTTTTTTTGTTTTTCTGAAAGGATGGCTGAGTATTTTTGAAACAAAAAGAGTACTTTTGTGAAACAGAATAAAATACCTTGGATCCGAAAGTATTTTGCGGCTCCAAATTTGAATCTGAATTTTTCTTTTAGATCTTTTATATCAAAATATATTCAGGTACTATTTCAGTTTCTCTTTATTATTTAATAATAATTTCTATAAATAAAAATTCCCAACATCACAATTGTTTATTTATTGTAATAACTAGGTTTCACACAGAAATTCAGATGGACCCCATCATGCAATTTCCAAATACAGATATATTGAATATCACGTCATCTGTACAAGGCATGTCCGGATGCCGATTTTTATATTTAATCAAAAATAAAAAATAAAAAAAATGCGAAAGGATGGTGTTTCGATGGAAAATCAAAATATAAGAAAAATGGGATTGATTATCCCGTCCCACAGATAGTGCGAAAAATCCCATCCAGCTAATTCAAAACCGTAACCCCGCTAAGCAGAAAAAAATAAAAAATCGGACAGTATCATCCTTCCCATCCAATGCTAACGGAAAAAAAAAATCTGCTATGATAGAGAACCATAGTCTCGACTTGATGGTAGAGAAGATATGATGCAATGCGATGCTTTTTCGCTCAACACATATCAACGGCGAGAGAATATAATCTCCAACTTTTAACATAACAGGTATAACCTTCTTGTCTTTCAAGTGGAGAACATTCGGAAGGCTACTCATGAAGTCCCTCATCATGTCCACTATTACTTACAAGAAAATAAAGCATGAGATGCAAAATGAAGTTAGGACATAACAGAAGTCATATCCTGATTTTTCGTTGGTCTTGGATGGGATGAATTTTACTGTCTCGATCTTTTTTTTTTTTGCTTAGCGAGGGATTAGCTGAACGGGAATTTTTTAAAGTGCATGGGACGGGATAATCAATCATGTTTTCTTTATATTTCGATTTTCCATCAAAACGACATCCTTTCGTGATATTTTTATTTTTATTTTCAATTAATAAAAAAATCGATATCCGGATGTGTCTATAGCAAGGACTCATCACAAGTGTCTATAGCAAGGACGGAACTGGCAAAATATTGCAGAAAATATTATATGAGAAGACAAGGAAAATTCTAAAAAGATCACCGGTTGGTACAACTAACCAATCACTAATCAACAGAAACAAAGCAGTTGAACAGTAAGTACGAAACACTGAGCAAAAACAACGCAATTGAGTACAGAACGACCAACTTCAGTACAATCTCATTTCATAATCACAGAAACGCAAAAAGTAACCTGAGTAAATAAACATCGAATATGTACTTTATACAAAGCTGTTAAAAATGAAAATTAAAACTTGGGCCGAAAAAGCAAGTAATTGCGAGCCACGCCCACAAACAGAAAATAGGCTTAAGGAAGTTTATCTGGGGGATTTGATTCTGGGCCTTGCCCTGGAGACTGGGCAGCGGTCCGATGGACATCGGACCAAATTAGATCCGAAACACGATCACATCCGTCCGATACGCATAAAGATTCGTTCTAATTGATCAGCACGAACATGAAGTTTCATGCACGCATCTGAGTACGGATTGGACGGCTCTGACCTGACATCGGACCAAATTCGGTCCGGTGACATCGGACCGCCTCCAAGTCGAAATATAATAGATCGGAATCCGCAGCTTGCAGGAGACGGAGCAACGGACGCTTCCAAGTAAAATGCAGACTCCGGTCATCAAATATTAAGAAAGGAAAAGCTAATTAACAATTTAACATTAGTGGCGTAGTGCTATAATCCCTTACGAGCTGATCAGATCCAGCCCTTCCGCCTCCAGTTCCCAGATCCAATGGAGGGTACTGGCGCCGGCGGAGACGCCTTTGCGTCAGCCACTGCGCCGCTGACTTGGCACGACTTCCTGGAGAGGATGCGGCACCCCTCCGCTGCAGAGTTTGTAAAATCTATTAAAAGGTACATGCATGCTTGAGTAGTGACCTTAAATTGTGAGTAGAATTTGGGTAATAAGTGAAATTAGATCGGATTAAGGGAGAAGTTTAGAAAAAGGCAATTAGGACAGAAAACTGTAGTTTTGGTTGGGACTTTGGTACGAGAGAGGTGGTTAGCTTTATTTCGTCTTAATGAAGGCCAAATTGATTGTTGGAAGACTGAAGGAAATTAATACTAAACACAGAGTTATTAATGGTTCATGCTGAAATTAGTTTTAATCTACTTCACAAACAAAATTAGCTTCATTAATTCCTTGTCCCTACTAATCTTTCCAATTAATGTAAGAACAAGCCAATAAGAGTTGGGTATAAGTACATTTCACTTGGATTTCAAATAATCATTTCCAATTTTTATAAATTCTTCAACCAGACATTATTTTAGATACAAGAAAACTCATTCCATTTCTTCATTCTAATGCCTTAAACATGAAATTTATTGATCAAGGCTGATTTGGACAGTGATCATAACATAATGCCTTTATATTTTGGAAGAAGCTTCCTAGGTCATTAAAAATTCGTAATGGATCTATAATTCCGTTGATCAAAGCATGTCTGTCCACTAGAGTACCACCACTGAGGTTTGAGAATGATGTTTCTATTGATAATGATGTGTGGTTTTTTCACAGCTTTATAGTGACATTTTCCAATAATGCCCCTGATCCTGAGGTTGACAGCAATGCGGTACAAGACTTCCTTGCCAGCATGGAAGATGCCTTTAGAGCACATCCTCTCTGGGCTGGCAGTTCAGAGGAAGAGCTCGAGAGTGCCGGTGAGGTAAATTTTGAATTCCTCATCCTACCAAGGTGTGTAATTGTGGATGGTAATTTCCTGTTAATTGTCCTTTTGGAAATGTGGGCTGGCTATGTTGACCAGACCTGGAGGCTCGACCTAGCAGTACCCAATTTAGACTGACTAATCAGATCAGTCTGGGGTTTTGTTGGCCTGCTGATGGGTCAATTTGATATGCGGGCATGGCTCGAACTGGTTTTACTCTGTAGTTGTATATATTTGTGAACAAAAAGCCCAACATATTAGTTCTCATATCTGAACTTCAATGCATTTTGAAAACCCGAAGCATGGGTTTCAATATAACAATCCTGATCTGGTGCCAGTATGTTCTGGGCAGACCATCCTATAGAAAGAGAATGATAGGAGAATGGGAAGGGGTCTGGAAACTCCAGACCGACACTTTAAACATTTGCATTGTGTTGACAGATGGGGTTCAATTACGTCATGCTACACAGCCTGACTGGTAAAATACCATAATCCTAGACTGCTTTCCTTGGTTATTTACTTCAACATGCATGCGATATCCAATATGTATTATTTCTAATATTAGATTTTATTTTGTTATATTCAGGGTCTTGAGAAGTATGTCATGACAAAGTTGTACAATCGAGTATTTGCAACTGTACCAGAAGACGCAAGGAGCGATGAGGAGCTTTTTGAAAAGATGGGTCTGCTACAGCATTTCATACACCCTGAAAATTTGGATATAAAGCCGGAGTTTCAGAATGAATCATCCTGGCTGGTGAGTTAAAAAGCAAAATAACCTGGTCATATCATTTTGTTGCTACGTGGGGTTGAGCAATAACAGCTAAAGATTTGTATCATAAAATTTGATTTCAATTTTATTTGTTATTTCTATTATTTTTCTTTCTTCGAAATTGGTTGTTAAGCACAGTATTATAGTTAAAACCACCATGACAATAAACTACTACCAGTGCTGTGCAACTGTACCAGTTAGCTCTTTTGTTGGGCATGTATTGGCAGAATGTTCCTGTTTTTGGCGGAAATGACATTGTTGGTGTGTTTATTTGAGCTGGCTGCATCTCTAGTAGCATTACATTTCACAATTTTGTTTGATGAATAGCTGGCTCAAAAGGAACTACAAAAGATAAACCTGTACAAGGCACCGAGGGACAAGCTAGTATGCATCTTGAATTGTTGCAAGGTGATAAACAACCTATTGGTAAATGCTTCTCTTGCTTCCGGCCAAAATTCACCTGGAGCTGACGAGTTTCTTCCCGTTCTCATCTATGTCACTATCAAGGTTATTTCCTTCTCCAAATTTTTTTGCTTCAATGAACTTAAAGAAATATTAAGGTTACATTGAAAAGTTTGCATGTCTCGGTTACTTCGAAAAGTTTATATATATCTCAGATTGTCGGAGATAGGAGTCTCAAGAAATTTGAGGGGCTTATTTTAATTTTTTCAGGCTACGGGTTATTACTGTCACAAGTATGTAAGCATTAAGCAAGTTGTAAAAATCTTAGTTGAGCAGTTTGTACCTGATCATTTGTGTTTCTATTTTGCAATAGAATCAGGCAACGTGTTAGTTGTTTTTTTTCGAGAAAAAGAAGAAGGAAAAAAATTAACTAATGTCATACTTCTATGATACGATCCATTCTTTCCAGTATTTAACCTTTGAAATAACTCTCAATTGCTCAATCAAGACAATTCAACTCAATGTCCCTCCATTTTGCAATTGTTTCTCATTTTAAACCTTTTATTTCTGGTACTGTTGCTGAAAATCCTCAATCTGTTTCTTTGTCAGGCAAACCCTCCACAATTGCACTCAAACCTCCAATACATACAGCGGTTCAGACGGCGGACCCGGCTCGTCTCAGAATCCGCTTACTTCTTCACAAATATCCTTTCTGCTGAGTCCTTCGTCTGGAACATCGACGGGGAGTCTCTCTCGATGAATGAGGCCGACTTTCAGAGGAAGATGGATGCAGCCCGAGAGCACCTACTGGGCCTCTCGCCTCCTTCCGGGCCTTCTGACATCAATAAATTGAACTCAGGAAATTCACCTGCTCAAATCAATGATACTTCCAGAGGTGATGGTACCAGGGATTTGGAGAATGAGGGTCGAATAGTTGGTGCAATGGAGATTAAGCAACCAGCAGTGGAAATGAAGCAATCAATTGCCCCGGATTTACAGAAAAAAGGGAGTTTTGAGCTTCTCAAGGAGGATAATGTGGCTAGGTATGTAATAGAAATAATCATTAGGTAGTTTATTGCACCACTTGGCTTTAGGCATCATTTATTTTTGTGCTGGTTTTTAATGATTTTGGTGAGATGTATCTCTGGATGAAAGGTCATATATAAAAGCAACCAACTGAATATTGAATGGTTATGAAAGGTTTTAGTCATTTCAATGTTATGAAACATGCATGTCAAAGGGGAAAAAGGGAAAAGAAAAACTAGGAGGAGAAAATGGTACAGGGATGTCTCTTACCACACCAGTGCTGTTGTGTAAGAATATGATTCAAACGGTCTAAGCAGGCCTTGGAATTAAACACTTAAAAGCTTAGGTGTCACTTGGTAGATATATCTATTACTTGTCTCAACCTACCATGCCTGTGAGTAACCATGTATTCAAAAATTCAACGAGGGACTAAACCAGTCTTTTTTGTCAAGGTACTTTCAGGACTATCCATACTTGTATGCTCGTGCTGGTGATCTGACGATTTCTGATGTAGAAGACCTTTTGAGCTGTTACAAGAGACTCGTCCTTCAGTATGTCTCTCTCTCTAAAGGAATTGGTGTCAAACCAGAGACCCACCATACAAGAGAGCCTGTGAAGCAGCTGGTAGAAGCAAAGGATCTGCCGAAGAATAGTGATATTGAAGAAACTAATCAAGTCAGCACTGTGGAAACACAATTAAGCACTGAACCTCTTGAGGAGTCCATGGATTTGGTAGAAAGGGCCGAAAGTAGTGAGAGTGAAGCAGTTGATTCAAGTACAGGTGGCACAGATCAAGAGAACAGCCCTGATGGTTTTGTTACTGGGAATATTGCATCAGAGAAAAGTGAAGATGCTTGAAGATTTGCATCAACCCCCTCGTATTCTGATAAATTATTCCTGATTTACTTTTAAATCAAATTTTCTTCTACTATGGTGCTATCATATTTTCTTTGTTCTTTTTCATTTTTTTTTAATCCTTTTGAGGCTTAATTTACAAGTTTCTTAATTTTATTAGCCAATGGTGTAAATGGATATGTTGACAAGGCTTGAGTGGACAAAAACAAAAAATGTGGATCATTAGAAATGGCAGTTTCTTGCCTGAGCTCTGTTTCACCTGTGGCTTTTAATAATTTTCTGTATGGAGTAGCAGAGTTTGAATGTAATAGGAAATAGGCTAATGGTGTCAAATGAAAGGCTTGAGGCCTTGATGTAAAAAAACTTTTAGTTTCTGTACCAGTTGGTAGCTGCTACCAACTTTTCAAAAAAAAAGAAAAAAAGAAATGGCAGTTTATTTCTTGGATGATAATTTTGTTAGAACTTGGTAGATGCTTAATCTGTAATTACCTCTGGAAACTCTTGTAGACTGAAGCAAGATCAGAAGATCTATATATTTTCCTTGAGCTTGTTTTTTTGAGAGAGATAAAAAATAAATTCCTTAGTTATATATTGATATCTACATGAGATCACACATTCGGATTTCAAATATACGACTTTACACACGAAAGTTTCGTCTTAGCCACTAAAATATAGATTGGTTTTCATTTTTTCTTTAGAATAAGCCGCATCTATTGCTCATACTTCTATTTTTTGTTTTGTTTTGTAAATGTAGATTGTAGAACTTCTGTTTGTGATATTGATTCAATTACGCCATGAAAAAAAATATGGCCATCAGAGTTCAGGCTGGTTTAATTTTCTTTTATTTTGCACTTATGACCGAGGCAACAAGTTGACATATTTTCGATATTTGTTGGGTAGTACATTATGCTCTTCTTCTTCTTCTTCTTATTCTTCTTCTTTTCTTTTCTTTTTTTTTTTAACCGGGCTTTAGGGATGGATTACGATTTCGCTCTGAATTTTGAAGCAGTCAGGTAATTAAACAGAAAATTCAATTTTGATAACAAGTCTATAAACAAGTTATCTCGAATTAAACAGCTCCGTTAACTTCACATCCATGTTTCGACTGTTCCATGTGTTTATTGGGTGTTGCATTTATCATATGACCATCTAGAATACAATCTGTTTCCCGCAGCAGGCAAAATAAGCGTAATTTGCTGAAAATTTTGTTAATATTAAAAAAAAATCAAAATTTAACAATCTACACCCGTTTTTGGATTATTTCCAATTCTCCCAAACCGGAGAATAATTTTCCGGAGAATTATTCTCCGGATTTAAGTTTTTTTTAATTAAACAGAAAATATTATGATTTATTTATTTTTTGTATTGAAATAGTAGAAATATCTTATATATTTCTTTGAAAATAGATGGAATACTATATAATATGATTTTTTTTAAAAACTTTGACAAATAACATGGATCAACATTTTTCAGACGGATTTTTTGCAGTTGTAAGAAAAATTAAAATATTTCTTTGTGTTATTGGAAAAAACTAAAAATGTTTTAGATCTGAGTTATTGATTCCGGCTCAAAAGTCACTTCTGAGTAAATAAAGAAAAAAATACTGTGGTCTTTCTAGTACAATTTAAATTCTAAGATATTGTATCCATTTTGAAAAAAAAATTGATAAGAAATCATTTCATCTGACAGAGAAAATTCTTATTTTTTCAAAAATAGAAGGACCACAATATTTTTTGTATTTATTAAGAAGTAACTTTTGAACCGGGATCAATAACTCAGATTCAAAACATTTTTATTTTTTTCAATAACACACAAAGAAATAATTAAAAAAATTCTTACAGCCACAAAAAATCCGGTCTGAAAAATGTTGATCCGGATTATTTGTTGCAGTCTTTCTAATAAATCAAATTATATAGTATTCCATCTATTTTCAAAGAAATATATAAAATATTTCTAATATTTCAATAAAAAAATAAAAAAATCATAACATTTTCTGTTTAATTAAAAAAACACACACAAATCCGGATAATTATTCTCTGGAAACACAAATTCAGAGAATAATTCTCCGGAAAGAGATTTTTGAATCCGGAGAATAATTTTCCGAAAGAAGGCCTAGATCTGGTGAATTATTCACAGGATTGGGCAAATTTGGAATTTTCCTGAATTTAGATGCAAAATGTTAAATTATATATTTTTTTTAATATTAATAAAAATTTCTGCGTACTTTGCCGATATTTTTATTAATACCCCAAAAAAAAACAAATTATCAAATCTGCTCCCACCCCAAACTTATTTTTATTTCTACCCCAACCGCCCGTCCACTGAGCGGTCCAGTTTTCCCCACTTGACCGCCCAGCAGCTGGGCAGTCCGCTAGTGTTTTTTTTTTTTTTTTTAATATAGAGACAATATGAATATCAAGATGTTGAATTCTTAACGCTAAAAATTCAAATTTTTTTTGTAAATATTAGTTAGATTACTTCTTTTAAGCATATTTATACTAAAATACGCTAAATTACTTGGAATTATGTTAATTACGTTGAGTTACACTATATTAAGTTAAATTACATTAAATTACTTCAAACGGTCATAAAACGGCGCTCGAGTGTCCGATTTCAGCAAATGACCACTTTTCGGTCATAAAAGAAGTAATCTAACTAATACATTTGCATTGTTCCTTTTTAAGCATATTTATACTAAAATAAGCTAAATTACTTGAATTATGTTAAATTACGTTGAGTTACACTAAATTACTTTAAATTACACTAAATAATAATAACTTCGCTAATTATGCTGAAATACAGTAAATTATGGTAAACTACAGAAAATTACGCTAAAGTAGACCGATTATGTGTCATCTTTCATGAATCATAAAAAATAGTAAAAAAGTTCCGAAAATAATAAAAATTGGTATTCTACAAGTTCATTATGTAACTAATTTACTGAGCTACTTGGATTGAATAATATAAATGAAAATCTTAATCGGAAACTTCAACTCAAGTTTTGAGGCTCTTCCCTTAGTTTTTTGGCGATTCTGAATTTCGGAATCCGGCATTGCCGGCACGGACGCATGCGCATTTTCGCAAGCTTTCCGAAAAGTGGTCATTGCTGAAATCGGACACTCGAGCGCCGTTTTATGACCGTTTGAAGTTTCGTCGTCGTTTTTCGCCTTTTTAGTGAAGATATCGTCCCTATTCATATGTAATTTACCGTATTTTAGCGTAATGTAATGTAATTTAATGTAATTTAACTTAATATAGTGTAACTCAACGTAATTTCCAAGTAATTTAGCGTATTTTAGTATAAATATGCTTAAAAGAAGTAATCTAACTAATATTTACAAAAAAATTCGAATTTTTAGCGTTAAGAATTCAACATCTTGATATTCATATTGTCTCTATAAAAATTAAAAAAAATTAAAAAAACACTAGCGGGCCGCCCAGCTGCTGGGCGGTCAGCTATGGAAACTGGATCGCCCAGTGGCTGGGCGGTCAGCTATGCATAGTGGACCGCCCAGCTGCTGGGCGGTCAGGTGGGGAAACTGGACCGCCCAGTGGACGGGCGGTTGGGGTAGAAATAAAAATAAGTTTGGGGTGGGAGCAGATTTGATAATTTGTTTTTTTTTTTGGGTATTAATAAAAATATCGGCGTACTTTGCATGTTTTGGAATATATTTTCGAAATTTCTAATTATGAAATTTGGCTAAAAAAAATTACAAGCTTCAATCTATTATTCTATTCCATTAATTTTCATGTCAATTACAATGACTCAAATGAAATTATATGAGTAAAACTAGAGTGTTTTTGTGCTCATCAAGCCTTTGGCGAGTTTAACCTCAAAAACTCATCAGAATGACTTTAAATAACAAATTCAAACTGTTAAAATCGATCTAATTCACGAGCGATGTATTTATATGTCAAATTTATAAATTTTCGAATCAATTTAATATAAAGTCAAACGGTAAAAAAAAATATATTAAAATTAACTTATAATTTTATTTTTTTGACATCTTGACTACAAGATTAGTATGTGCAATTGTTTTCAACAGCGATAATTTAAACTTTGTAAGGGAAAGATGGATCCTAATTTATTGTTATTCTAAGAAGAATAATAGCTGTCTGCTCTCTACTTTTCTCTCTCTCTCTTTTCAAAGAGGAGGAGAGAGAGAGAATTGAGAGAGAAAAAATAGCAAGGAATAGCAAGATTTTTGAAGCAGTAGCTCCAAGTCTATAGCTGAACCCTTCACCGCACAGTTTGTTTGGAAGATTCTAAACTTCTGATTAATAAAGATACAAAGACAAAGACAAACTTGCAAGTATAGAAACCGACATTTCAAACTTGTTGAAAGTTGTCAAAAACATGTTTTCTCTTCACCTAAGTTTTGGGCAACGATATATGGGTAATACACTGTACACATGCGCCCCTGAATTTCTTTAAAGAAAATGCGTAACTTATTTTTTCTCTCTTTGTTTTTCGCTGTATCTTTTGAAAAAAAAAAAGGAGAACATTCTGTTTGGGCCCATAGCCCAGAAAGAACAAAGCAGGGGTTTTTCTGAAACCTATTTACTTTTCCGGGTTAAATTGCGATAATTTTTCTATCATAAAGACGTAACGAGTATTTCAAGTTTTGAAGGGCTCTTATGCAAAGTCTCTAAAATATTTGTTTTATTGATTTCTAATTCTTATTTGAGATCTTAAATATAAATACGCTCAAAATTCAGCTTTTCAGGTTTTCTCTTCCCATTCATTACCGGCGGGAAATGATAGCACGTTCCCGCCATCTAATATTAGCGGAACTTATTTCCTTTCGGTTTATTCTTGATTTTGTGTTTCATTTTCTCCAATTCCCCTTTTCGCTGGTCAAATAAACAGAGAGAAGGAAGCAACTGCGACACTTTCTTAAATTCGGCTCAATCACAGCATAATTCGCTAGATCAATGGAGGAAGCGGTCGATCAAGCAGTCACATCTTCTCCTCCCGAGGCGACACGGAGGAGAAGCGTGCAAATGAAGCTTTGCTTTGGCATTCCCAAATCGAACGGAGAGAATGCGAAAGAAAATGAAGAAATTAGGGCTGGAAAGGCAGCAAAGAGCCCCAAGAAGCCCAAGGAAAGGCGCAACTCCAAAGCAGAAGCTTCTACGCAGGTCAATTTTCTGTTTGTTACGAACTAATTTTCGTGATTTCGGGTTAAATTGGGTTCTTCACCTTTTTATGGCAACGATTTAGGGGAGAAAGGGAGAAAATAATTTGTAAGAGAAGGGAATGAGTGTAATTTGACATTCAGGCTATGGGATACCAGTACCCAAGATGTACTGGTATAGAGTGTGATATAGTAGGGTTTGGAACTAACTTGTCTTTTTCTCTCTCTTCTTCTTCTTCTTCTTCTTTTTTAAAGCAGATCATTAAGGATTTGGTTTCAGAGTTATATAAGTTGGCCTTCAAGAAATATTTCTCTTTTTTCCATTAGGGTTTTATGTGGCATGACAATTGGTTTGGTTAGCTCAGTATGAAAACCTGTCACGGCCTCAATCACAAAGCAATAAAAAAAAATGGCAACTAAACTCAGTCTCTCAGAAAGCAAGCTCAATTTGTATTCAATTTTGAGTTTGATACAACAGCGAAGCTGTGAAGAAGAAAAAAGGAAAAATAGCAAAACCAAGTTTATCTAAGCATGGGAATAATATGACAGATGCAATGCCTTTATATAGGCGATGCAATTACAAAAGGAATTATTCTGTTTGGTAAAAGAAAACGCGCTAATGGATTCCCGCTTGCCACGTCAGACGGGGACCAGAACGATCTAACAAACTTGAAACGGTATCCTTATGTGATCATCTCCAGTTCGTTCAACAATTGTTGCCTCCTGTTCTAGCGCAATGGGGTCCAGCGCCAGAGACTCCTCAAGAGTTAAAGTGCTGCCCGTGTCTCTTTCCCCTTCCTGTGAACCTTTGACTTTGTCAAAATTGGCGTTGATTTCATTCAACTCACTCTCCTGACTTAACAGAACCTCTGAGTAAATCGGTCACTTTTCTATATTTGACCTTTGTATGAATGGTTTGGTGCTATCTGCAACTATCCACAGAACTTATTGAATTTCTTTGTAAATTTGTTAAAATTCTAGATGAATTGCAAAAATTGAACACAACATTTTTCAATTTGGTACAGGCCCCTGTTGTTGATAGAGTAGAAATGGAATTAAAATCAGTGAAGGATGATGAGGTGGCCGAGGAGGCCAAGGTGGAAACCAAGGAAAAGCCAAAGGGTAGGGGGAGGGTAAAATTGGAAATCTCCGCGAAGGTATGTGGATTGCCTACTGTACCAACTGATAGTCTGGTACCTAATTAACTGTTAGGGATTCACTTGTAAAGAACCAGAATCATATTTTCTGTTGTTAAGAAATCAGATTCTAGTCAAACCAAAGTCGGATATAGGACCTTAAGCCTGCCCTTCTTTCATTGAACAAATAATAAAAAAGAGAAGCAGAGAGACTGACACATTTGAGCTAGCACCTGTTCATATGGTAGTTTATCCTGATTCAGTGAATGTTATAAAATATCTCAGTCTCCTAACTCAAAGAGAGGAAGACCTGGATCTGATACACCAAGCAAAGATGATGCGGTCCCACCAGGTTTGTTTATCTTATATCCCTCTAAATTAGTGAATTTATTATGCTTTATTTACTAGGGGATGAAGCATGCTCTTAGATTTCATGCACAAAAATACAGCACTTCAAAATAATACTTACTTCCCTTGGTATTTTTATTCATGTTATCAGAGGATAGCCCAGCGAAAAGACAAAGAAGAGGTGTTAAGGTAGTTCCAAGTAGAAAGCGATGCAAGGCGCTAGAGTCTATATCTGGTAAGGACTCCCAGCAAAAAGAAGTCAACATAGATGTCCCACTATTTAAATTGGCACAAGGCTGGCATGATACAGTTGCATGCCAAAATCATCAGGCTATAGTAGTACCATAACATCCTGGGTATCTGATTTCTAGGCTGAGAATTATCATATCGGATTCCGATACATTTTTGCTAGGCTTTGGTATTGCGGCAAACCACCTTTATTTTAGGTTTGTTTGGTTTCATGTCATTTCTGGGGTTTATGGTAATACTCTCAGTTTAAATAAACAGTCCCATCTAAATGAATAACCAGAAATATACTTGTATGTGAAATATGTTTTTCATTTTGTTGTACAGAAGGCGTTGAAGGACCAAGTTTAGATAGCCACAAAGAAGTGACCATCGACCTTAGGTCAGAGGCAAAGAGGGCTGCTGAGGCAAGTGAACCCCACTCCTTCCCTCTCTAGGCTTCAGTTAATCTTTTTATGCTTAGTTTTTTGCATGGAAACACATTCTTTCTAGGTTACCTCGGCCTTCCTTTAGCAATAATTTAACTTTCATGTGGGCAATATATGTGACCTTTAAGCAAGGAGTACTGTATCAACCCATACCAAATTTTACCTCCTAATTTATTGGATCTCCGTCGTGTCAGCTGATATCAAAGAAACTGACTTCTAGTGTAATCCTTGACCTAAAACAGTGTTTCATTATGTGTTTTTCCATATATGTCTTTATGAATTTCAATCAATATTTTACCTATATTGAAATGATACGTTTTCAACTACTTCCCAAAAGTTTTGTGCTGTTTGGAAGTAACACTCAGTCAAGCAGAAAGAAATCAGTTGTCCCTGATTCATAATTTCAACTCACCGATGACCAATCAACGGAACCAGGAAACGACGCTGAAATTTTTTCTGACCTGCTCTCTAACCTTCTTTCTTAGTTGTACTTGCAACAAAGATAAGGTCCAGCATTCATGGATAATATGCTAACATTTTCTGGAGTATGCACCTTCCTGTCATCATAATATAATAGAATGGTGTCTACTTCAAATATAGAAATGGAACGCACTTTTATAATATTTTTTTTTGCATATTGTACCCAAAATTTTGTGATATTTGCAGATAGAACCAACTATTAGTCAGTATTGCAACCAGCACCTAATTTGAAAAATTGCAAATAAGCTAAGATGTATTGTCAGGATTCGAGATTGTATTCACTGATATATAATTTGGTCAAATGTAGAAGAAAAGGCGAGAGACTAGTTAATCATTAAAATAGATAAATGGCAACTTATATTATTTCCAAAAAAAAACTAAAAGTAGAATGGAATGGTAACTGCAAATATAATAAATCTCGAGTTCTGTATGTAATGATAGTTTCTTTGTAGTTTGCAAAAGGCCATTTGGTGATTTCTGAATTAACTTATGAGCAGGAAAATCCTTCCTTTTGTTATTTCTATCAGGAAAACTCCAAGTTGTCAGCAGGAAAGCAGATGCATCCATTTTTTGCAAACCGTATGCCAAACAAAATAGCAGCTGAGGCTACTCCAGATTATTTGAAACCAGAGGATAAGAGTTCCATGTTGCCTCAGGAAAATGGCCTTTCTTGCTGTCCCCCTATTCATGTTCATGATTCTCCTAAGGTACATTTCCATTTTCTTTTACTGTTTTCAGGTGAACAATTCCCTTGAAGGAAATTATATACCACTAGCTATTATTATTTTTCATTCTATTGCAGTTATGGCCATGTGATATATTACTTCAGTGCAACAAATTGATGCTGGGTTTTTAATTTAGAAAATAAGAAGCAATCTTACTAGAATTATAAAGAAAATAGAGATCAGTAAGCAAATTTTAAATAATAAAGTGGGTTTCTATATCTGTACTTCAATTGAACAAGACCTAGTAATGGTTAAATCTTGATTAAAACTTCAATTGAGACACTATAATTGGGGTAAATTTGCGTATTGGAAAGTGCTTGTTTTCTGTAGGCATCTCATTAATTAATCCGAACTTGTATTTGCCAGAAACTGTTTCATTCAGCAAAGGTTGTTTTTATAATTGTTTTTTTTTTCTTTTAAACCGTTGAATGATATCTGCAATGTTTTCACAGTGTGATGATCTACTGAATTGGGGCCGTTGGACCTTCAAAGAGGCACCTTCTCTTGATAAGAGTCATCTTCCTCTAGAAACCTCATGCTCATTTTTTGAGGGTACAGTGAAACCTTTGACTTTGGAGTCTGGTTTATCTAAAGAAACGCGTCTTGCTCGGTTTTCAGTTGATGCAATAGCAATTCCTAACATTCAGTTATCTTCAGAATTAGCCCCAGTAAGTTTTAGTAATTTATCTCTTATTTGGAAATTCAGATTTGATCTTTGAACTTGGCAGAAATCAAAGCAAATTGGCCCGTCTTTAAGTTACACTGATATGCCATATACTTCCTAATAGCATTAAATCATATATTAAGTTCAGAATTTAATAGCCAAAAGGCAATTGCACTTTATCTTACTCTGCTGACATAATAAAACAAAATAATCCCGAGTTCAGGGAAACTATTTCAAACTAGAAGTCAAAGTTTCTGTTCTTTAGTTTTTTCTCATATTTTTATAACCTAATTTTCCTATTAATTTGAAATTATGCTTTTGTATTTCTTGTTTTCCTCGTGATTTTTTTTCTTTTTTCTGATAACTGTGTATAATGTTAATTCAGGTTGACTGATGGAATCAGCAGTTCTTTGCCATCCAGCTCTAGTTTTTTGTTCACTGATTTGACAAAAACAAGTGAGGTTTTGGTTTGTAACGAAAGGTCTGAATTCTTTTAACAACATTGTCATGCAAATTTAGTTCATACATATTTATTTAGGTTGCACATACTTGTACCTGACCTGACTTCTTTGATAAGTATCTTTTTTTCGGTCGTTCTCTGCTGTTGATTCTTTCTTCTGATATTCTTTTTGGTGAATTCTAATGTTTGTGCCCAAATCAAGCACCCATGAAATGCAAATCTCAATTCTGCAACTGAGTTAGGTTTGACTGCTTTACCAGAAGTATGTGCCACGAGGCTCATACTAATGCATAATCAGAGTTAAATAACACATTCAGATTTCTGTAATTTTTCCAAACTAAACTGCATATATTTGCAGCTCTAAGGGAGATTCTTCGCTGTGGACTGACAAATACCGCCCCGAGAGTGCATCTCAGGTTTTAAGTTACAGCCCTTTATTTTGGTTATCCCATTTGACCTGTCATAGGAAAAAGAAGGCACAGTAAATTTTTTTTTTTTATTTGTCTACTTCTTAGTTATGTTTACGTCTTTTAATATCGGCATGTTTATACTTTATACAAGCTAAATAAGGGTTTCTCCATGGTACTATGTAATGAAAAAGTTAAAAAAATTCAATCTACAGACATCTTTCCTGGTTCAGGGCACTTTTAAAGAGGGGGGGGATTCAGAAAATATACTAGAGTGGGGCAAAACGTATCCTGATTATTTGGGTGGGACAGTTGTACATATTCTTTCCAATAAAAATCAAGGTGACCAAAGAAATTAACTCCTTTTCTTGAGCTAGGGTGGATCTGGGATATACCACCCTGCCAATACATGGCTCCGCCCTGATTGTTAACAAATCCGAACAGTTGTTGAAGATAAAACGTGATACTATGATGTTTTTTTTTTCCAACGTTGATGCATTTTATTTTTCTACTATTCTTGCAAATGTTTAATTCTGATTTTCCAACCTTCAATACATATACAGGTATGTGGGAACAGCGAGTCTGTGAGCTTTCTCAGCGAATGGCTCAAGGGCTGGCATGAGAGAGGCCGTAAAAGCATCAAAAACTTTAAAACCACTGAAGAAATCTCAGAGGATAGTTGCAGTAGTTGGTGTAAGTCAGAGTCTGATATAGATGACCTTCTTGAAGAAAGTGACTTATGGAATGCACTTTTAATTACTGGACCAGTTGGGGTACATTTTCTTTCCTTTTTGTGTTTAACTGAGAACTACATGGAATGGATTTTAATTCGTGCTTAAAGAAAACATGGTTAAATAATGCTTATAGTTTGCAGTAAGCTAATACTGTGTCAGTACCATACTCAATTGTTTGTCACAATATGTTATGAAATTGTTGTAGAAATAGGATTTCTGGATTCTACAATAATGTCATGTCAGATAGTCAATTGAAGTGGCTGGATTGTGGTAAAAATTGACAACAATACCCTTGAAGAGGTTCTTAACTTGTTTCACACTGCTTCAGTTTAGAAATGTTTAAATCTAAGATTCTTACTTTTTCTAGGGACAATTTCTTAATGTTCATTTTTGCAGCATGTGCCTTTTCATTATGTTAGATTTCAGGTTCCTTTATTGTGCTATTTACTGTTTCCTCCTTTATGCAGAGTGGCAAATCAGCTGCAGTTTATGCTTGTGCAAAAGAGCAGGGCTTCAATATTGTTGAGGTAATCTGATGATTAAATCTTCAATCACTTGTTGCCAAAGTCAAGTTCATTACTAAAATTAAGGTTGGGTGTTAATAACAGACTAATATCAAAAATTGCTAATTTTTTTTTAAATATGAAGCAAGTTGGCATTTGGTCGTATTATTGTTGTTAATTTAGCCTTAAAGATTAAGCTTGGGTCGAACAATTATATGCATAGGCCATTAATCTGGCGCCATGTGACGTTCTGTATTTGTTAAGTTATGTTTTAGCAGTACCAGGTGTTATGTTAATCAGGAAGATGTGTCTAATAGGCCAGTGTATTATCTACAATACTAATATTAACACAAAGGTGCAAAGGAATGTGACAATCTATATATGCAGGCCCAGACCTTGTTGAAAAGACATTGAATTTCACTCTTTCTAGGTAAATTCATCTGACTTGAGAAATGGGGCGCATGTAAAGCAGAAGTTTGGGGAGGCGACTGAATCACATGGTCTTGGCAAATGGTACGTTTTGACACTCTTTTAAATTACATGAAGGAATTGCTCTTCATATTAAAAAATTTGTTGCATTTACTCGTCTTTCTTACTGTGTGTTTTTATTTCAATTTTATGTAGTGAGGGTATTTATTGCAACTAGGACTGAAATATATTCAATATAAACAAAGAAAATTTGGGTTTCCTCACCTAGCAAGCAAGCGATACATAAAATGTATACCAGTTGGCCCAACGTGTTGCCCAAATTACATCAGCATATTAAGTTTTACTTTCTTTTTATTTTTGGGTGTAAATATTTGGCAATTGGAGGTTTGGTACCTTGGGCATGTTGTTGTTTGAAAGTTTTTGGAATTAAAGCTTAACCAGGTCAGTTCACACACAACTTACTGATCAGATTGGCCTTACAAGGTCAGTCTAAAGTGTGTTCATTTACCTGACAGATCTCTGCCCGCATTGCCACATCTAGTGGCAACATTACTGTCATGATTGTCTCAATACCATATGTTGTATCCTTGTTATACGTTGTTCCCTTGATATTAAAATTATTTGCGTTAATAGTCTTTTTTCCAGGAGGATATCTTATGCAATCATGTCCTATTGACTATTCAGGTCACGTGAAGAGATGCTAGTCTCAAGCACACCCGACAGTACAGAGAATAATGGAACAGTTAAGCAAGTTGCTGTGAATAAAACATTAGTTCTTTTTGAGGATGCCGACACAGTATTTGAGGAAGATCGCGGTTTCATTTCCACTATACTTCAACTGGCTGATTCCACCAAATGGCCCATTGTACTAACCAGCAACAGTAAGTTCTTCGAACGTGTTATCCTCTTTGTCTGAGGATTACCCTTTTTTGTCCGAGCTGCTACATATGCATATGTCCCATAATTGTTAAAAAAGAAAAGGAAAGGAGTTCTGTCATTCCTTTTATTGCAGGAACATGCCTATATTTCATAATTTCAGTTGTTTCTTGGACTTATTTTTGTTGGTTTCGGGGGGGGTGGGGGCTGTAACATTAAAATTGCCAAGAGAATTATCTTACCCTGAAATATCAATTGAATAAACTCTGGGAGCTTTACCGCAAAAAGGAGATGCTTGGGTGGTGGTGGTGGTGGTGGGCGGGGGGGTCTAAATTACCATCAATGTCCGTCCATTAGTTATTTTGTTATTGATGTAATATTCTGTTTGCTGGATGTTCACAACCTTTTATTCCTTATGATTGAAGACAAGAAGCCTGTATTGCCACGTCTTTTGAGTCGACTGGTTTTAGAGTTCAACCGACCATCATCTGAGGAGCTCCTACTACATGTGCAGAAAGTACTGTACCGTCTGTTCTACTCTGTTGGATTTATGCTTCTTTGTTTGATTTAAAGAGATCAGTTTTGCTTAACTATCAAAATTATGCAGAATATTTTAAGATGAATCTGACTGTTTTGTTATTTTTTTGCTACAGATATGTGCATTGGAGAGAGCTGGAATTCCCATCCCTTTAATGAAGCATGCAATCGATTATTGTTTAAGTGATATTCGCAGAACGATCATGCTTCTCCAGTTTTGGTGCCAAGGCAGGAAAACTTATATTGGTAAGCAGAATGAGTGCTTTACACGATAATTTTTAATGTGTGTATGTGTGTGCAGACTACAATTAATATTTTTTACGTTATTGGTCGCATTAATGATATCTCTTGGATTTTCACTTAATTCAGGGCATAAATAAACAACAAGTGTTAGAGTCTTGTCTTTGTTTTAACTCGTATCTTTTTTCCTTTTTGTCTTCAAAATCGGACATATGAATATATTAAGGACTATCTTCCTGTAAATGGGTCTATGCCTCTGTGACACTTGTAGGGTATTAGGAGGTTCTATAAATATGATTTAAATAATTTTTCCTTCTAAATTTAAGGGAATGAAGGCACTTGGGGTACCATGCCACTTGACACAGATGCAATGCACTCAGCAATACCAGTCGCTCTTCCCCATGAATTCCCATGTGAATTATCAGAAAAGATCTGCATTGAAATAAACCAAACCATCTCTTTTATTGAAGACCACCTGCTACAAAAAGAATTACAACACCTAACATTTCCATCCCCTGTTAAACCCAGCCCATCTAAACCTAAGAAACAAAATAAAAGATCCAAGTTGAAGAGGAATCAAGCCATACCTGAATCGTCAGAATTGGAACCGTGTTCAAGTTCCCTAAACGACTTTAGTGATGTCCCAAACACTCCTATACCAACTGTCAAACAAAACATTAAAACTAGAAGGGCATTGGTAATGTCTGATTCTGAAGACGAGCCTGGTATTGATCATGGAATATTGGATAATACCACCTTATCTCAAGCTTTTACACCTTTGGAACTTGGCATTTTAAATGACAACGCCATGGACCCGCTTGAGCACGACGGTGCTGCTACCCCTTCACATGTTTGCTGTACATTTGCTTCATTCATACCAGAATCTCCATATGCTTCAAATTGTGAAGCAGTATCAATGAAAGGCAATACATCCTACTTTGATTGGCCATCTGTTGATGCAAATGTGGATGCTCCAAATTACCAGTATCACGAAACTCATGCAAATGCTGATGTTGCAACTGGTAATTATTCTGCAATGGATGAGTGTAGCAGTGCAGGATTCTATCTTAAGGGTTCTTCTTCAAGGCCAATCGGGTCAGTTGAGGACACTTGGAACAGCCTAAAGGGTTCTTCTTCAAGGCCAATCAGGTCAGTTGAGGACACTTGGAACAGCCTAAAGGGTTCTTCTTCATGGCCAATCAGGTCAGTTGAGGACACTTGGAACAGCCTGAGAAATAGGCATGAGGAATTAAAGGCCTGCATGAGAAGTGATAGTAAGATGGCTTCTCAAGTGTTGAAAGCTGCATATCAGGTTGCCGATCTAATTTCTGAGATGGATCTTTTGGTCACAGGCTGCAGCCCTTTAACATATGTAAGCTAACTTCCTAAAAATGTTTTCTCATGGTGGAAAGTTCAGGTTTTATCCTCCCTGCAGTATATATTATAAAAATTCCCTTGTTGATAGTGTGTCAAGATACCCAGATATATCATCATTTTATGAGGGAAATGGCATAAATTAATTATACGCATTGCGTCCTTGAATTGGTTGATTTAAAGTGAGTATACCGTCAAGTGAAATGAGTCGGTCAATTTGTGCCATTTTTATATGACATTTTTGAGCTAGATAGTAGAAATTAGCTTTGAATGTTGAAAATGGTTTCCATGTGAAAACTAAATTTAATTATATCTTACAGGACATGTTGGATCAATCACTTGCACCGAGCGATGAACCAGATGACTTTTCAAGTTACGATATGCAGCTTGAAATGGGATCTGTCTATGCTCAGCATGGACTTGGCTTGTACATGGGTTCATGTGTGGTCTGTGAAAATAGGGCTGGTCTGGCACAGGCAATGTTAGCATCTAGTAGCAACAGTGCTGCAATTGGGAGGCTTTTAACTAGCAGTTTTTCAAGTGAAGAAATTCTGCATGGAGGTTCAGCTCCAAACAAGCTCAGGAGTAGCCTCGCACAGATAAGGTATGGTTTATATGGTTTATTTCAAGGTTCAGCAGGATTCTTGGGCGTTTTGCAAACCAGCCCCTATGTAGATGGTATTTGCAAATAAAACCGAGATATTTGCTTATCCTGTAATCAATATTTATCCAATGATTTTTGTTTTTATTCTTCAGATAAGTGTCCAGCAATTGAAACTGATTAACTCAAGCAAAATAATTAACTAACCTTAATTTCTCATGATAATATTAATGATATCTTAAGGAATGTCCCCTGTTACTTGCAAATACAAGTATGTTGGATTTTACTTGCAAATATAAAATAAATTTAGCAATAAGGTCCTTTTTGCAAAATGCTTTTCAACAAATGAAAATAAATATAAATGTCTCAGTGCCTGGATGAATCTATTGTATTTATCAAAATAAAACTGACATGGGATGAAATCAATCCAGTGCTATTATACCTTACCAAACTGGTCAAACCTAGTTTTGAAACAGATTCACTGTTACTTTCCATACCCATGAACAAGGGGCCTTCTCATCAAACTGATCCCAACCACAGAACTGTACCTATAAATGACTGATCTTTTTTTTTTTTTTTCCAGTAGGCAGCAACAACAAGAGTCATCCTTGTACAATGCTGTTTTGCCTATAGTCCCTCGAAAGCTGTCTTTATCGCTAAGAGGACCCTCATTTCATGAATATATCTCTTCGACAAGCCAGATCTCTAAGTTGGAGTTCTCTCGGCTGTCTCAAAATGAATTATGGGGATCATCTCGAAGGTAAACTTTTTGTTATCATCTTTTTATTTGTTAAAACATTTATCTGCCTCTAAGTTTACTTTAGTACAGGGATAATTTTTGCTGCCAGACCAACCACTTGTAAGCTTCATGACATACGTTCACCTAACTGAAATGCATCTTTGTTAGCCCTCTCCCTTCTATTTGATGTAGTATGGTGCTTTGGATCTTAAATGATGTGCAACCATTTGACAACCTTTTCGACATGATTAGACCTCTGACTATATTCCTTCTCGTTTATATTTAAACTATTGGAATGGCTCTTAAATAACATGATGGGAACAGTGCTAGCATAGATAGTAATACTTAGGTACCAATGCGTGACAGTATCAGATAGGCTAGCATTATCCACACAGTCCATGGGTTTACATGTGTATATGTATATGTATGACTGTGTTTACTTGTTAGTTGTGCATTTGTGCTTGTAGTATGTTGCCATTAAAGTACCTTTTTTTACTGAAATGCAGATCTCGTCAGTCAAGGCACTACTTGACAACTGGCAAACTCCAGCTGTCTCCTGAAGAAGCTGAGTTGTTAGCTCGATGCAATTCATACGGACGGAATATAAGCCAATAAGTTATGCAGACTTGGGTCTATTATTGCACTAACAAGCTTGTCAGACAAGAGTGATGACTAGGAACTGGACAACCAGTACTCGGGTAACATGCTAACAAAAATGCAATAAAAATATTTGTTGTATCTCTACTCAACGGATGGATGCATTGCTTATTGTTTTGGGTTCTTTACATGTAATTTGTTGCTCATAATTTCTGGTTAAGTTTTTTTTTTTTTTTCATTAAAGCGTTATCATTTTTGTTAGTTTAAAATTGTCCTGTTCGATCCGATCCCTCCAGGCTCCATCTTTCATGTTGACTACCTTCCAATTTCTATAACTGTAGCTTGATGATATTGTGTTGTCATTCCCAAGCTTACGCCTTCCTGATCTAACTTGAAATAATTTTAACAAAACGAAAGCTAAAATTGATTGTTGACATGCCATTGGGTCTTTGAGGGCCTGATCATTCTACAATTATGTTGGTATATTTTATTGTCAGATCCATACAAAATTTCCTCATATGAAATATTATTCAACGCATGCAGCACAAACATCTGCTCAGAGACGTGTCGTACTTGTAACCCAGACAACTAGTCCTTGTTTGACACAATACCGAAAGGAACATGACCTAAAATTGATCCAAACAAAATATAGCTCACAAGACGGATTAAGCTATCAGCCTATCACCTCTTCCAAACTAATTTGAAAGGAAGCTAATCGTGGGCAGACTGCATTGCTCAAAAGATTGTCTGAGTGGTTGGAAAAACTAATTTGAAAAATGAAGATATCACGTTAAGGTCAAAAGCACAACAGAAATCTCGTCAGATATCACAGAGAGAATCATCATTTTCCATTCCACACTGTACAGCAATCAGAAGATAAAAATGTGAACATGTACGAGTGAATATAAAGTTCTTCGAAGATAACATAAAATCAGCATATTTTATGGGCCCAAGAGTTGTTTTAGCCCTTCAAAGCCATTAATTAATTAATTAATTAAAGAAAAAAAAAATATTTACACAGCTTGCCCTAACTCACGCAATTTATAAGGTTACTCCTCACCCAATAACTCCAATTTGTCTAATTCCAATCTATGAGGCCACCAATATGTACTCCATTTTGGCCAAGACTTGCGGCTGAATCTTTTGAGAATTACCACCTCTATAACATATTTGGTTCTTGAGTTTGCACCTTGTATTTATCAAAACTTGTTCCCCCGAGAAAACAAAGCCAAAGAACCACAAACTCAGGGATTGGAATTAAGAAAAGCTTCCATGACGGATGGTGAAATTCAACCATTCTTGTGGAACATTTGAGCAAAGAAATATAATACCCAAAACCTTTTTTGTCAAAACCAAAATGAATCCAAGATTAATGTGTCAAGAGTTGAGCACATCTCAGGTTGTTAGCCTTTCATATCTTCTAATAATCACCCACTTGATGTCACATCTGAAGTTGGTGCAAAGAGAAGAATGAATATATCGTGCTACATATAATGGAGAGAAGGTAAGATATTCGATCTTTAAACAGTAAACTTAGTCTATAGATATGCAATTTATTAGGATCCTATAACTTGTGGTATGGGTATAGGTATGGGCCAGTTTTTTGTTAGTACAAAAAATTTTACAGCCTTTGGGCAAGAAATTGAAGGCTCAAACTATAATTTCAGTATTTGATTGTGTGAATGAACAGCTGAGAGACAATGAACCAAAAGAACCACAATAGAACTTCCTCTCTTCTTATGCAAAAACGCAAAAATTAGGGAAACTGCAAACCTGAAAAAATCCAACAATTCTTCTACAAATGGTTCCACCGATCAATGACTTGGTGAGGAGAGGTTGAAAGCCAAGACGATTGTGTGGATCCCTTCACAAATGGGTGATCCAACAGCTCAGATGCAGAAGGACGATCGAATGGGTCTACTCTGACACATTGGCTGATAAAACTACGGGCATCTCCTGATAAATATGTTGGGATACGTGGTGGTACTCCCTGGCCTATTTGAAATAAGGCTTGCGTCTGCAAAATGTTACCAAAGATCAAAATACATAGTTATGGTCATCATGCACTTTTTATTAAATTATCTTCACGGAAATGTCTTTGATGCCACTTATATTTTTTTTAAGCTCATTTTTTGCCCAATACCATTTTTCTCTCTCATACATGTCACAATATCTATGGGGATTACTCCAAATAATGGCTTCAATTAACCTGCTTTAGAAGATTAATTTGGCTCTTTACCCAAAGCAACCACTATCATTTGATGAAATACAAAAGAATGTACTACAGCAGCTATTATATAAACATTAAAATGATTTTACCATGCCAGTGCTCACGCCTGGTGGTATCTTTCAGAAATAGGTTTGGGAGCACAAAATTGGTCCTAATTAGGTACAGAAAACGATTACTTACCCACTCAAGGTGAGGATAAGGAAGCTGACGTGTCAGCATCTCAAGAACAGTGCACCCAAGACTCCATATGTCTGCTGCAGGCCCGTAATTTCTTTTCGGATTGACAACCTGAAATTGTCCTAGCTTTTAGTTTTGGGCTACTCACTGGTTACCACACCAGTATTGTCATTGAATTTTCAACCAAAGCTGTACATAAGAACCTGAAGTCCTAATTCAGAATGGTCTGAACAGCTAATAAAACTAAGGGGCAATGTACAGATTATGGACACTGAATGTAGAATAAGCAATGAAACACAGTTACAGAACATGAGTCGAGAATATCAAATGCGTCTATCTATTAACAGCATGAAGCCCTTTATTAGAAATTAGAACACCGTCATATATACTAGACTAACTACTAATGCATGTGCCACAAAAACTGCTTGGAGATGCAGGCTGCACTTGTCCTGATTAATTATCTGATTGATTTTCTTATAGTATTGCATTATGAAACGTATGGCTTCATCTGTGATTAAAAAGTCTGAAAAGTTTTCACACTTAAAGAAATTAGTGTTGCTGCTGAACACAAAATGCAAATAAAAATCTATGTACTTCAAATTCAGTTTACATTTCAGAGCAATTCCTAATAATAGTCTTATGCACTAGAAGCATTTTACATATTTTACTGACTAAAAAATTGAAAGAGTATTGGAATTTGAGAAATTGACTTACCTCTGGCGCCATCCAATAAGCGCTTCCCTTGCACGACTTAAGATTGTTGATTTTTGTTATCTGGAAGTTGAGAGCATGACCGTGAGTAGAATTTAGAAGATTACAACTATCAAAAAAGAAAACCAAAAAAGAGAGAGAGCATACCTCTTTAGCTAATCCAAAATCTGCAAGCTTTACAGACCCATTTGCATGTACCAATATATTTGCACATTTGATATCTCTGAAAGAAGAAAAGAACTTCAGTTAGCAACTTTGTCTTCCTACTGCAATAAGGCTCTGAACAGTCGGTGAAAACAAAAAACTTTAAACTGACTCCTTCAACATGAAACAAATCCACATGCGACGCAGATGCACAGGCACGCGCACACGCACAGAGAGAAAAGCAAAGGCCATAGCATCCAAAAGGAACCCTAGAAGAGGTGGGATAAAATAGAGGGATAAAATTACCACAACTTCTGGTGCCCCATCATGACCACAACTCCGTTTTTATTAATAATTTCAAATCTAAAAAAACAAAAAATGTGAACCATTGATCTTGTTTTATTTCAAGAATAAAATACAATCCCATTAAAAAACAGGAATTTTGGAGTTCGTTTTGTACAAGATCAAGAAGCTGAAAATTCAACAATCTATTTTGATATATTTGCACTGTTGAATTTACCCCTTTTTAACAAAATAACATATTTTGTTATTTAGATTTGGAATTATTAATGAAAAACAGAGTTGCAGTCATGATATGGCACCAAAGTTGAGGTAATTAGATCCCTCCTCTAAAGAGCAATCGGTTTTTTTTTTTTTAAAAACACATATAAAACGAAGATACACACATAAAAAAAGGCAATGGTCTATAGTCAAATGGATGAAGCCAGTACTTGATCATATTTGCAAATGACAGAACACTCAAAATACATGCGTCCTGATCCAACTTTTAGGTCATACATAGATAAACCCAAAGTGCGACCAAAGGGTGTGATAAATAAGTGAAAAGATATTGAATTTGCAGATTAATTACAAAATGAAAATAAAGGCAAATTCAATTTTCATCATTATTTTCCAATGTTAAGATCTCATAAACTGTGCCTTTCCACAGGAAATAATGTAACGCATGTAAGATGTCAGCATCATCTTCACATGACCCAAGAAATCTATTGACCAAGCTAAAAATTTAAGCAAGTTCTGGCAACTATTGAAATAAGTTCATAGAGGAGAAAAAAAACGAAAATAGAAAGTAAACAAGTCAGCAGTGAAATAAGTCCATAAAGCATCAAACATTCCCGTTGTGGTCACTTATTTAAACTTCCATCTATAGTGACAACAAATAATACAGCAAAAATGTTGTAAATTAACCTGTGCACGACATTTCTTTCATGAAGGTACTCCAGCCCTTTTAAAATCTGTCTCGTGTAAGCAGAGACTTGGCTATCTCTTAGACGGTACTTCCCATACAATGATGATAATGAGCCTTGAGTTACCAGCTCAAGAAAGATATAGAGTTTTGCTTCTTCCTATGATGCGACAGAAAGAGTAAAAACAGTAAGTTGAATTGGGTGCTCATCTGTTTCTACAATGAAGTTTGACTTTACGAGAGAAGTAAGCAGAAATGAGAATAATTAATTTCATCTTTTGCTAAAATAGATATGGTGGATGGTCAGACTAATGAGACACAATGAAGGTGTAACATCTTCATAGATGTCATCCAAATTGTGCAACCATATTTGCTTAAGTCTGTTACAAGTACATTGAACCAAAATAAGTGGGCCCTTTTAGATCTGATGTTAAGCCTCACTTTTTACCATATCAAACCATCACAATAGCAGCTTTCTAGGATAGACAGGACTAATGCTGGTAAGTCTTATCAGCTCTGAACTTTATGTTCAAATTGAAACTAATTTTCACAAAATACAACACATAGTCGAAGAACAAATATTTACCTTATCGGTTCCATAGTATTGGACAATATTTTCATGCTCAAACTGACTCAACAGTGCAATCTCCTGTAAAGCAAAGTTAGCAATAGAAAGAGCTTACAGTCATAACATTAACTTGGATAATTATATTTTTCCATTATTATCAAGATGTGAAAATGTCACCAAATTAAATATTCAGGTTTCTACATCTATAGTTTTCAAAAAGATGTTGATAAATGACAAGAAAACGCTTCCTGTGTACCCATGTAAAACCACCCAACATGCATGCACAACGAAAATGAACCTTCCCACAAAACATAATCATGACATATATTCATATAAAACAATAACTCATGAGGCTCCCTTTCCTATTGACAT
This sequence comes from Carex parvula, assembly GCA_025461045.1. Classification (NCBI taxonomy): domain Eukaryota; kingdom Viridiplantae; phylum Streptophyta; class Magnoliopsida; order Poales; family Cyperaceae; genus Carex; species Carex parvula. Next base: position 169,982 of record JAJGRW010001114.1, read on the forward strand.
AAAATATGCACAAACTACCTGATGATCCTCGTTTTTCTTCTCCACGTGATGAGAAAAGGTGTAGCAGTTTGAGCATTTGGTAAAATAGCTAAATAAAATTGCGGTATTTTTTATGCTTTAGAACGCAATGCATATGATATTTCACCTTTCATGGCGTACGGGGGACATTCAGAGCTCCATCAGCAGAGGAAAAAAAAAATTCCAAGTAGTACCCAAAAAATGCTAACAGTAAGTGATTGCATACCTGTTCCAGCTGAGTGATGCATTGCTGAGCATTGTGCCCTTGGTCGAGCAAAGACACCTCCTTAACCGCAAAAAACACCCCCTCACTGCAAATTTAAACAATAGAAGATCAGGGACACAACAAAAGACAACTAAACTCATTACAACTACCACCCCACCAGCTATGACATATAGCCATGTTCAGCCAATTCAATACCAAGGGCAATTTTCAATTCTGCACGATATGAGGATCCTTGAAATGACCTGTTTATAACGTTGGCCTGACAATAGTGTACATAATAGGTACTGCTTTCATAATACCGAAGATTGTTGGAATATATCAAACATTTCCTTTTCAGTGACAAACTTTGCATGCAATAACCAGAAAATGAAAACACATAAGATAAGATACTAAAGTATCACTTACTCGCTAATCCCTTCATAAACCATCCCAAAGGACCCATGCCCAAGCAAAACACCCCGCATCCAGGATTGAATCTTCCTGCTGAACCGTCCATTTGGTGAGACCACGAACATCGCCTCGGTGTTCGTGCTTGACGTCTCATCATCATTAGTTGTTGAGAGTGATGATGTGCCAGTGAACCCCTCTGTCATCTCTCCTGATCTGAAATCATGAATTCCTTCATCGTCCTCTTCATCTAAATCTATTGGTCGGATTCTTCCTGTTTTATTACCTCCACAGAAACAGTTGAGTTCTTCATCTTTCCTTCTTTCAGGCCCAAAAGACAAAACGAGGTCCCATATGGAATCTCCTCTGTTGTGGTTGCGTTTAGGAAGTGACATGCAAGGAGGAGGCGTCAGAGGGAAGATTGATCTGTCATTAGCACAATTATTACCTCCAGTGGCATCTTCTGAAACTTTGGAGGCATCCTTTTTACATGAATGGTATTCTTCCTTTACAGGAACCCCAGGTTCTTCTCCTTTGCTCTCAAAAGATGTACACAACCGGGAGGTAGTTAACTGCGGCGGTCTCACGCCTTTGATTCCTTTTTCCCCACTGTTATTCTTAATTGAAAAGTCAGAATTAACAATAGTTTCATAATCATTCAAAACCCTGGCGCGATCTTCACCAACCTGCTCAGATCCTTCACGAAACCCTAAATCACCACTGAAAACCCTCGGTTCATCTTGGTTACTTGTGGAACAAACAACCGACGGGGACTTATCATGAAAACTAACATTACCGAAGGAGCGGTTCCGGCGCGCCGCCTCCCACGCCTCAGCCGAGATACCGAAATCGTCAGTACCAGACAATCCCAGGCTGCGGCACAGCGACTCTATCTCGTCCCTCCCACTACCATGGATCCTGAAGCTGGTAATATTAGAGAAATCAGAATTGGAGCTGGTGGAAGGGGGCAGATCGAGGGATTTGGCGTGACGCGACGACTGCGCTGAAGAGAAGGAGCTATCAGGAGAGATCACGTAATCGAAGTGTTTTGTGGCGTTAACGCGCTGGAGCTTGGGGGTGCGAGGTTTGCTACTCTTCTTTATCAAGTTCATTGGGGGTGACACCGAGAGAAAAACATTGGATGGGAGAATTACTAGATTGAATTGAATGGAGCTGAGAGCGGAAACAAAGGGGGGCGTTGCTCCGTAGGAACGAGGTAGATGAGATGGAGATGTTTGTTTATTGAATTGATTATTAGTGATTACTGCCTTCTCCGGAGAGTTAAGATTTGCTAAGATAGTTTATTATTGAAAAATAGTGGGCCAGCCGCCAGCCGGTACGGAGTGTTGTAGTTGAGAGGGAGGACCGGAGGAGTAATTGAGAGAGATTAATATATCATTAATTGAGGCAAGGTTTGATACGGCTGGAAGAAGGAAGGTGAGTTGACTGACTTTTGTCACTGAAGAAAGTCGGAGCATAAACCATACAGATAAAATAGTTCGTATAGCGAGTTACTGGTTTCCTTCAAATACAACTCTGTACATTTCATACCATCTTTCTTCAGCCGCAGTAGATCCAAATTCCGCGGGAAGAAAGAACCACGCGGGAAAATTCCCGAAAGTTTCACTTTTCACTCTCTGGGAAAGTGGGACAAGTATCCTCTCCATTACTGTAAGAGATTCCCTTCACTTTACGGTTTGAGATTAACTCCCAACCGCTTTGGTAATCGGGCTGACGGAGGGGCAGTATTATTGTACTTTGAGATTCGTGCCAAGTTAAAAGAACGGTGAAGATCAAGTAATTGTAAAAATTCCCTATTACGGTACCGGGGTAGATCTGAATTCTGGAAGTGGGGTCCCCGGAGTACAGACAGGGTCCCTGGTGTCGGTGATTGCGGTTTTGTTACCTTTTGCTTGTTGTTTTTCTTTCCATGAGAAGCAGCTTTTGCATCTTTGCCGGCGAGGCGAGTCACGCGATTGGGTTGCTACCAAATATTCCCGGCGTGGGGCCACATGCTAGCTCGCAGCTGCAATTCGGATCACGGTTCCGATTTTCTGTGGCATACAAGCTTGATTTTTCCTGTGGTATCTCTTCCTTCGTAAATTAATGAAAGAATATATTGATGATCATTTTTATTTGACGAATTTCGAAACTTAATAACATGATTATTGCGATAAAAAAAATTAGATAATTTATTTTATTAAATTGGGTGGAATTTGACGTAATTGAAAATCATATAGTCATTAATCAAGTTTTGATAAAAATTGAAGTATTAATTTCTCAGACGGATGACCAATTAATTCTTGAATTGTGACAATATTAATATGCAACAAAGGAAAATGTTATAATTAGTTTTCTTATTGTAATAATTATTTGATTGATTTTTACCACTGTTGAAGAAGCTTTGCTGTCAATATGACTTTTTGCCACAGAAAATCTTGTTATTTATTTCAATATTGCCATTTGATCCAATCAAGTTATCCTAAGTCCTTTAATTAAAAAACAAGCCATGTTATTCTTTGGAAAAATTATGTCCAGATTATACTGCGAGCCTAATCTACACAGGTGTGTTTCCAAATTTAAGATAACTATTAAAAATTCAACATTAGGAACTTGTATAGAACGTTCAAATTTCATGATCAAAAGGTCAATTGTGTGTTGAGTTTAACCAATGGAGAGCAGAGTCCAGTAAAATTGATATATGCCTCCAAATTTGAAATGTATTATTTGATTAAGAAATTCATTTATGAGAAGGATTCAAATACTTCTATTTTTTTTATTTTCCATCATATTTATATTTTCGAAACGTTAATAATTTAAAATTGAAAATTTAAATATTAAAAATAAAACCGTTAGATTTGATCTATATCATTTCTCCATGCACATATAAGTGAATTACGACATTTAATTTTGTTTTGATCGGTATCAAGAGCTTGCAAAAATATATCGATATGGATAAATTATGGATGTTGATTATTCAACTTATTGATTCATATAAAAGCAAACTGAAAAGTGGTATTTTTTTTATGTGCGTGTAGAGAAAATAATATATATCACATCTAACATTTTTATTTTAACATATGAATTTTTAAAAATTATTATAAAAAAAATAAAAATAAAAACACGACAAAGATACAAAAGATAGAGGTATTTGAACCCTCCTCTTCATTTATATCAAATTGTTAATTTGAATTAAATGTCGTGACCGAGTTGAAGATACATTGAATTAGTTTCCTGTCTATGTACATTTGATCTCTCTTGTCCTTTGGTCCCTCGTGTGATTATTTGAATTTTTGCATAAAATATATTTGAAAAACTACAAAGAAACATTATCTGTCTATACTAAGACAATATAATTAAAAATGGTTGCAAAAAAATTAATGAGGGGACCAATAAATATGTGTATTTGGAAGCAACTTAAGCATTAAATAATAAAATAAGTTGAAAATAATACATAATAATAAGGGGACCAATCTTTTGATGATGACTGCAAATAAAAAAAAAACCCATCAAATTACAATAATGACTTGAAAGTTGTTTATAAGTTGGTAATGTGGTTGTCATCAACCTTATTCTAATATATTTAATAATTTAGAGGTTGATGGATGACCATATAAAAATCAATCAATATATCAAATGGAGTACCATTTCAAAAGCAAGCGCATGGGAGTTTTTTCGGCCAAAAATTGTATTATATGACATGTAAAGATAAATAATAGACCTCAAATGATATTTACGTTGGTTTGCGGATGAGCATCGTTGAATTTTGAGAAGAAAATAATTAATTTTGTTAATTTTTTATATTATTTCAATCTCTTATATAACGTCTATTTATAGGATACAAAATTTAAAGAGCCAATACATTATTTCCTAATTACATAGCTTGTTATGTCTGTTAATTAATATCAATTTATCTCTAATTCATCTTCAATCAATGTCATTGATCTCTAATTAATATTTTATCTTCAACAAATACTTTGATATCATAAGTCTCTAGTGTCACGATATGTAGCGTTTTTATTTTGAAGCACTCGTGTTGAATTTCATTTTTTTATATATATATATATATATATCACCGGGTATATATACAAAATCTGGGATTGTAAAACTACAAAGAATATCCTTATATTTTTAATTTTTGTTTATAAATATTCAATTATTTATTAAGGCATACACATTGCTTTTATTTTGAATTTCAATATTTTTTTTTCGCTCTCAGTGACACATAGCGATTTATAAATAGAGAGAGTTATTTTTTTTTAAAAAAGCACTTTTATGAATTCACACTAGATAAAAATTTCACTACCATTTACTCAGGGACGGAAGCATTCTTTGTGAATGGAGCTTAATTAATTGCATTTTTAAATTTCTTTTATTTATGTAAAATTTTATATATAATTTCGAGTAAAATGTGATAGATACTGTAAATTGACTATATTTTTAGCATAAAAATTTTATATAGTTGACCTCCATTCATGTTTGACACTAATTGTTTGAAACTTCGCTCTTGCATTCACTCACATATCCCTATTGCCTCCATCCATGCTTCTAGCCTTTTTCTCTTTCTTTCTGTTTCCTCACCTTCGGTTGAGAATCACAAGTAATTTCTCACTTCGCTACTGCGTTGTTGTCTTTATGATTTGCTTCAAAAAGATATTAAGAGCTCGAACTTTGTAAAAATTGCTTCACTTCCATCATAGTTGAGTTATTATAGCACGGAAATTTATTTCAGAATGGCGAGGAATTGCTTATATAATTGAAGAAAATAAGCCATTGTTGTGAATAGGTGCCATGAAAACTTGCTCAGTAAATTCAAAAAAAATGCATCGCTGTGAAGAGGGGGTCGAGAAATCGTGGAGAGAAAAGGGTCATGGAGAAAAACAAAGAGAGTAAGATGCCATCACTTTTTAACTTTTTATCCGTCGTGGAGAGACATATCAATGAATAAAAAAAATGTTGATGGGGTTCAAAATAAAAAAAATATTGATGTTGTGTAGGGCTGGTCAAAAAGTCCATAGCTCGTGTCTCGCTAGGAATCAGCGGATTGGTAACAACTTGATTGTTACTGGCCTGAGCTGTTACTAAGTCAGGTCGTTCGTGGCTCGGTCCAGAATTGGTGAGTTTGAGTTGGACCTAACTCGGCCCGAGCCAGCTCACTTGTGTGAATTTGTGCGAATTTTATGCTGCATTTTGGACTACATTATCTAATTTCTTTGAACTACTGCCTTAACAAAGCCCAACCAGCTACTACGAGCCACTTCGATTCAGCTCGTTCCTAGCTCGGACCAATTACAGGCTAAAGTTTTAACTCGCCCCTCTAATCCCAGCTCGCTCGCTTCCTACTACAAGCCGATTACGGCAGTGCCATAGTGCTTATTAAAAGTTAATCACATAAAGTTTAGCAACTGTAAAATTTAAAATTAAATTAACTTTTATTATTTACATCACATTCGTATTTAATTTTATTTATGTACATGTCTTTAAGTTTGTATATTTATCGGATCTCAAGGGGACACCGATTGAAGCTTGTATGTATTTTCGTCAATGGTTGGAACTCGGAACTCATTTGTTTATTTACTCATTAACAGATTCTGAACTTGTTAATTAAGGTTGAAATATGTTTTCCGGTGTATTCTTGTTTAGTCTAATATGCTGCTATGTGTTGACTTATGTTATGCTTGCCATTAATAGATTGGGCCCACAACCACAACACAAACAGCCTAAAAAGAAACAAAGTCTCATAGGGCAACTCGTCAACAACTAGAGAACAAAAACTCATTTAAATCAGTAGTCAGAGGATCCAGGATTTCCAGGTCCTTGGTCTAGTACGTTCCATCTGTCCTCCTTTTTTCTACCAAAAAATATAAATCGCGCTTGAAGATTTTTTTGTTCTCTTACATCTTTTTTGGATCCTCTGACTATTGGTTTCAAGGCTGCTGCGTGAAGCCTGCTTACTAGTTACTAACGTATTTTAAAACATTCGCGGCCACATTATTTATCCTATCAAATCTATTCTCACCGCACCAACGAAAGGCAACGATGGTGAAGATTTTAAAATACGTTAGAACTAACTAAGAGGCCAACGTGTATAATTAGAGACGTCATCAGAATTTTTATTAGAGGTAGACAAAAATTTTAATGGTACAAATAACGGATTACAGTCTGTTATAAATTAATCAATTTAAACTGTGAGTTTTTCAAAAATAGATAAAAATTTCTTCAAAAATAAGTAGTAGGATTATAAATATGTTTATATCTAATTTTAAAATTCACAGATAGACAAATGGCTATTCTTACTTTAATGCGGATTTGCTACTTTGTATGTATTCAGGGCGGATGCACACTTAATGTATGGGGGTCAATTAACTCTCATTTATTTTCAAAAAATTTATACTTACACGAATTGATCCTAATTTATTTCAAAAAATGTATACTTATATGTAATTATCTACGTAGTTTAGAGTAAAATGTTACATGTACTGAACTGACTACATTTGTAATATGATAATTTTATACGACTGACTCCATTCCTGTTTGACCCCATTCACGATTGACCTTCTTCACGACTGGCCCTATTCACGTATCAATGTAATGTAAGAATTAACAAACTTTTAATTGCTAAATTGGCTTCACCGCGCATTTTATTCACCACGATTTGTGGGTGTGTACTCTGTGTACACATGTGGAGACGAAATTAGAAAGGGTGACCAAACTACTATCAGAGTATCAATTTTTGAAGTTCTCCTCCTGAGAGCCCAAATTTCGTTTAATTTTCTTGTTGAATTCCTTATCTTATATGTTTCTAATTTGTCCGATTTAATTTTTTAATTATTTAGTAATACGAGCCTAAGACGTAAAAGACGATCACAATTTTTTTATTACTAATTAGATAATCTCACGCGTATTCTCAAAAGACGCAGTACACATTTGAAATTTAATCACGTAGCTTGCAACTTCTACGATCACCTCGAGATGTTATTTAAATTAAAATACACTAAAAATTGAATGATTCTAGTATACATGTGTAATAATTACAACATCCACGCATTAATTATCTTTGTTGATATTAAAAAAATTAAAAAAAATCAGAACAGTAGAGATATTCTTTATCATTTAGCTAGGCTACATAAAATTGGACACAAATTGTAAGTTGTTTAATCATCTATAAAATAATTTGATATTTTTTATGATTAGAAAATATTGTTGTCTGTTGGATCTTTCAAATTATTTATCGAATGTCTAAATAATATAAATTGCTTGAAAATTGATTTGTAGTCTATTTAAAATTCTAAATAATAAAGAGTGTATCAACAAATTTTAATTTGCATAGATAATATCAACCGAGACATCAATGATGTTTTATAATAAGAACGTAATATCCTTAAAATAAGATGTTATATAAAAACAGGGTCGGATCAACATTCGTTCACAGGTTGCTAAGTACGGGGAGAGTCAGACTTTCGAACTACAAATGTCAAACAATAATGAGTGTCAATTATATAAAATTTTCATAATAAGAATGGAGATCAATTTACAGTATTCATCACATTTTTCTCTAAATTATATAGAAAATCATACATAAATATACTTTTTTTTTTTAAAAGAACCCCATTCATTGTATATAACTATGTCCCGATACTAAGCCATTCCTATAATTTTAAAGTTTTTAATTATGTATATTGAAATTTAATTGAATTTTACTTTTCTATAATTTTTTAATATGATTTAGCCCCCTCATAAAATGTCGAATGGTTACTTGTAGTCTAGTGGCTAGAATCTCATTTTGTGGTTAAAAACTATCCTTATGTATAGTGGCAAAGGCACACAATCTCTAATGTAGAAGGTCAAGAATTTGAAATCTGAATAGAAAAAATTCTTTGTTATAATAACAAAGATATGAAATTTGAAGACTTAATCTCCATCTTTCTTTAAAAAAAAACTCATCTTTCTCCAAAAAAGAAAACTTGAGTTCAAATATCACTATCACATATTGTGCACTTTAAGATTTCAGTCTGTAATTGAATTTTCTTTGTTCCGTCCCTGAATAAAAATCATCTAGCCATGATGAGTTCAGCTTAATATTAAATAACACCTTTTTTGTAGTGGTGATTTACTAATATAAAAATAAAATTCCATCAATTTTGGATCAGAGCTGAGGCTTTAGTTGTAAAAAATGTGCGAAAAACAAAAGAATATGTTAAGAAAAAATCATCCACGCAGTTTGCACCTAAATGCCTTTTACTCTAAATCTGTATGTGGCAATGTCTATGCCATTAATTTGAGAACCCGTTGAAAGCTCCTAGGCAATATGCGGTGATCAATGGTGGTGGGTCGGTCTACTGGACCCTTGGAATCTTCTCTTTGCGGTAGCAAAATTGAGGCCTATAAAAACATTGGTTTAGAACTGTCATTTTTAACAAAAAGCTGTCAATATCAGCTGACAATGATAGAGAACCATTTCACCAACTCAATCCCCACCATGACCTTCATCGTGAACAATGCGTTTCTCAAGAGAAGTAATTTCGGCGAGCTTTGATGGTGCTACACCAACATTAACCCTAACGAGGGCCAATTGATAACAAGAGGAGAGGAGGCCAGCAAAGCAGCAAGTGATCGCTAAACAGTAAACATCTATGTGGGACCCACGCGCTTTTAAATGTCCAATTAAGTCTCGACGACACTGACTTTATTTGTGCTCTTCCCTAGGGATCCAATCTGCCTTTGTCCGTGTGAACTTTCGTGTTTAATCACATGAATGAAAACGAATGTAAACGCACAGTTTGAACTTTGAACGCATGAGCTTTCGACTTCATTATGTGCGTTCGACAAGAAATTTTAACTCTCTTTTGTAAATGAATATAAATGTAAATATTTAAATGAATATGTCGAAGCATCAAGCATCACAACTTCAATTGAAAAAAAAAAACCTTAAAGTTGTAGTTAAAGTAATAAACTGAAGTCGGTGACAAAAGATTTCAACTCATCATATCATCTTTATTTGTCATTTAGGAATGGTGTAATTTTATTTTGATTTTCCTTTATATCTTTTTTTTTAAGTTACACCTTGTATATAAGCACTATGTAGTATCTGTACAGCTTTTTTTTTATTTATCAATGAAATTGTTGGTGAGCTTACGCTCACTAACTTTAAAAAAAAAAGATTTTGGAGCCATCAAAAGAGGAACGGATTTAACTCTGCTGTTCTCCAAATAAAATAACATAATTCTGTTATTTCAAATCTAACCATTTATCTGTATTGAGATTCAATGAAAAAATCCAATGGTTAAATTTGAAATATCAGGATAGTGTTCTCATTTGCGTACGTTTGGATGAGAGTTAGAATAGCTAGAATAGCAAAATTTTAAAATAGTAAATGAGAATAGAGAAAAATAGTGATTTTCATATTAGTGTGAAAATGTTGCTATTCGGATTAGTAAGAATGTTGGGATTGTATATTTGGAATAGTGAATAGTTGTAACCAATAAATAATAATGTTAACAATGTGTTAATTAGGAAGAAAGATAGGCAAGTAGGATCTCAAATGAATTGTCACGACGTGGGGATAGCGAAAAGTGGTATCAAATTTGTCATTTCGGAATTGTATTGGCGGAAATCTAAAAAAAAAATATTTTTTTCTTTCATTACACATTTTCAAATAGTAACTATTCCAACATTTACAAGAAATAAAAAATAACAACTATTCTAACTATTATGAATAGTAAAAATATTGTTCTAAATAACTTCTATTTTAAAATAGTCTCTGTTCTTGCTATTTTTGTGTCATCCGAACAAACATAGCACGGAGTCGGATCCACGAGGATCAAGGTTTAACAGTGAAATCTCAATATCTGTTTGTCGCTTTCACATATCACAATTTACAGGCTTCTACAGTTCTATGTGGATTCCAGCCTGGAAATACCGAATACAAGCTTAAGCTAGTAATACCAGTAACTAAGCCCCAATTAATCAATCAAAGCCCGACTCGTTCCTCTGGCACTCCACAGTACCATTTCACCGAGTCCAATCCAGACCTAGCCCAATACAATTGTCTCTCAGTTTCAGAAGGCAAAGATGTGAAAATGTCTACGGGCTTTCATTGATGTGAATGTCAATCATTTTGCAAAGTAGTAAAGCATGCTGGTGACAAAATGCACAAAACCCAAAATTTTTATTAATAGGAATTTAAATAAAAAAATATTAACAATGTGAATAGTTTTGTTGGATTTTGAAAAATAGAAAAAATGTTATGGTTTGTAACGTCTAGGGCACTATAGCTGGACGTTATGATCTATAATGTCCGGTTAATCTGATCGCTAATGACTCTAATGAAAAAAAAATACTGTAGCTGCACGTTATGGTTTATAACGTCCAGCTATTTTTTTTTTTTGCTTGCTTCAGTTTACGATTTAAAAAAAAAAAACTACTGTAGCTGGACGTTATAGACCATAACGTCCAGCTACAGTGTTTTTTATTAATTAGATATCATTAGTGATCAGATTAATTGGACGTTATGATTTATAACGTGCAGCTACAGTACCTTGGACGTTACAAACCATAATATTTTTTCTATTTTTCAAAATCTCACGAAACTGTTCCTCATTATTAATTTTTGTTTTTGTTTTTCCTATTAATAAAAAAACGGGCACAAAACCAGTGCTGCTGCCATGAAAGTAACGTCTATCAAAATTCAGAGATGGGATGGAAGCCCCATATGTACATGTTCCTCCAAATTTCCAATGTTTCTTTTGCTTCTGCTGTGCTTATTTGGTGGCACCATGTTTCAAATTCCTTTTGGGCATTCGCACGAACACTGCAGGTCCATATGACTAATTATATGATTTCAAGTTCAAAGATCAAATATAATCATTATATGAAGCCAACTAATGACATAATCAATACAACATTTCATAACAGATATCATATTTATCAACATGTATCCATGTGACTAACTATATCCATAAAATATTATCAATCAGCCGTTGTACATGTTACTCCGTAAGATTATAATGTCCCAACTAAGAATAAAGTACCTCAATATAAAATAACATCAATCTAATTATAAAATTTCACGATTGAATCACACGATTATCAATAACAAATGATACATAATTCGAGAGAAAATACAATATTATTCCTGAAATATAGACACAACTATTATCTACATAGATGAATTAAATTGTTTACAAAGCATAAAAATAACATGTGATGAATTAAACTATTTGTTTATCTGAAAAAACATCTATGAAAGGCAAAGCTGGAAAACTATTAAACAAGAAATATAATTATTTCGGAAATAACCGAATAGTAAAATCATCCCCAACAACACTACGCATATTATAAGTTAGCACCTTAGGAACGGTAACACAACCTGCTAACAAATTAGGCAAGTTCTGTTGTAGACTACAGAATTTAATATTCACACAAGACGACAAAAAAAAAAAAGCAAATCAATTTCAAACTACATAAATCGTGCATTGAACAAAAGATTATTATGCAAAATGATTCAAATTGAATGCCTAAAATGAAACCAATCCATCAGAGCTTGTTAGCCACATGATACAATTAGAACAGAGCAATGGCATTGGTTTTGTAAAGAAGACATGACACGTGCTAACTAACAAGTCTGGGAGGGAAGTGTCATTGCCTTTTGTTCTTCCAAAAGTTTCAGTTCTTCACGCCAGCCCTCAATCTTTTTCACCTTTTCTAGCTGCTCCTGCTTCAAATTTTGCTGGTCCCCTTGCAACTGTGCTTCTGCTAATCTAATCTGCAATATTTTTAAATAGCAAATTGTTAAAATCATATGCTTCAAACTATAAATTGCCAGAGCCAGTATATAAAACCAGGGTTACCCATGATGATACCTATACAGTTACAGCCACAAAAAAAACTTTGCTTCTGACTTATCTTAATCTATTTAGTTGCCTACTGTATGGATGATTCTAAGTAGACTAGTTATCAATATCCACCACAAGATACAGGTACAAATGCTAAAATTTAAATATTTACTTCATCTGAATTAACATGTCCTGAACCTACTATGCCCTTTGCGTATTTCCAAGAAATTTGCAATTACAGTCAAACAGTTCTGTACTTCCCCTTTTGGTAAATGAACCCAAAAGGTCACATTGCATCATTGCACACATTATTTTATAGAAAAGAAACACAAGCAAAAAGTACCTTCTTTTTCAAAGCACGGATTTTCTTGTCAATATCTACTGGACCTGATTCAGGTATTGAATTCTCAGCAGAACCCATTGTGGGGTCCATGGCCAAAGGTGACCCAGAAATACCCATGCTACTAATCTGAGCAGCCACAGCCTCTACTGCATCCTTCCTGTGAGGATCTACAACATCAGACGTGCTAACATCAGCTTCTGCCGAAGAAGAACTCAAAACTTTTCCTTTATCAGCTGATGAAGGAAGAGAAGCCTATGACAATGTTCATGCCATAAGCAAAACAAGTCAAGATCAATGACGTTGAAAATTCAGTTAATACATCTATTCTAAGTATTTGTATGTGATAGCACCACTTTTCCCTATTTTGTAAAATTTTCCCCAAACTTGTTGGTGATCATTTTGGCAATAGTTACGTTCAATTTCAAATTCATTATTCTCTATAGTTCAATTAAAGCTAAAAGCAAGCCACTAAAATTTAAGAAATGATTGTAAAACCAACACTGCTCTGCATATCATAGATAATCATACCATACCATACTGAACAAAACAGTAAGCAAGCAGGCAATGAACTCTTGGTTTGATTCAAATGGTCTTTAATGTAGGAATTTATGGAACATCCCTTTAAATACTATCAAGTTCTTTCCATAACTATTTGCAATGCTTGCTTTTAGCAGAGGCCAATTATAAATATGAAAGCCGCTAAAAGAAACTCTTCCGATCTATAAACCATTTAACCATTTCTTTATATTCTATCAGTCTACTGTGCTTATAAAATAAATAATAAAAATAAATTAAATCACCAAATGTCATTTGTAAATAAAAGATTTTTCTAACCAATTCTTGTCTCCAAGATACAAGCTCATTTTTGTACTTCAAATTTATAGATTCCATTGTTGCCAGTTCCATCAAATTTATTATTAAGGATAAGATGAACAAGTAAATGTGATCAAGAAGGGCTGAGAATGGCACGTGAGAATTTTCAAGACAGAAAAGCCACAAAAGATCAGAAAGTTATGCCAGGTAAAATAAATTAAATAATAGCTATACATTGCATCAGAAAATATATTGTTTAAAAAAGAAGAATAGTATGTTAAGATAAGTATGCATTTTCAGAAAAAATATACACTGGCAACAGTTTGCTGATGCTGTTTTACCATCAAATCAGTTTCCAAAATTCAATAAAATAGTTTCATTTATATGCTCCTGCAGGAATCAACATATCTTGCATCTTGCAAACAGTCAACACCTCTGGAAAGTATTGCACAGACCTTTTCCCACTCCTAATTGCTTTAAATTACCAAGATTACTTCTTTGGCTTCTTCAGATGTAAAATGTAGATGGCAAGGGTATAAAGGACATCATTACATTAAGTAGGGAAAGACGTGACATTTCCTATGTTTTGCAGCAGTATATAGTATAGTTCTCTCATCTTTCCAAAGGTATATTTGATGTCCTGCTGTTTTTTTACAGGGGCATATAGCAAAACTTGTTAGTTAACAATGCAGACAAAGCTGTATGTACCTGCTGCCTTTTCTCTTTCTTCTTTTCATTCCTCTTAGCAGACTTGCTCTTAGTTTTCACTAAAAGCTCGGGATCGCAACCTGGGGGACCTTCTGGTTGGGCCTTCTTCAGCTAAGAGCAATTTAATTGAAATAGAAATAGGTTAATTAATTTATTTATTCCTTTTTTCCCCTCTTTTTATCTTCATTGTCAGTTCCAGCAAGCAGGGTCAATTTAAGAACACAAAAGCAGAAAGGAAAATGTAATCAGACCATTGTATACCAGCTTCATGTTGATATTAAACCCAAAAAGCATCCTGTTAGTAGCACGGAACCAATCCATGGTATGGTCCACGGGCTAGCCAGATAACAAATCAATCTCAGATCTTATGGTTGACATGAGGTGAGGGAAAACACCTTTTACATAGAAGCATAAATAGTCACCTAAGTAGACAATAAATAGTTACCTGAGTAGACAAGACACAGTTGCATTCAAGATTCAGGTCACACCTAAACCCTGGCAACCCAACTGAGATGTATACATTATACCTAAGAAATTGTTTCAGTTATCATTACCACCACAACTGTAAATTACATACCAATATTACTTGCAATCTGACCGAAGGCACAATTGAGTGATGGGTAGACCCAAACTGACCTGACCCTCTAACCCAGTTACTGTCAAACTAGAGGGCTCAAGAAGAGACACTTACTAGGGTTCCTTTGGACTGGTAAATGGCGACTTCTTCTTGAGCTACGTAACCGGCGCGGATGCGGATGGCCTTGCGTAAGGTCCCATCGGGCCGGCGACTCGGGGCAATGATCCGCTCTCCTTCCTTCGGAATCGACAGAATCTTCCCCGGCGAATTCGACTGATCGCTCCCTCCGTCGGAGGAACCCGCTCCAGCGGCCAGTGCGCCGGACATTTGTAGAAAAGGGTTGACAAGGGGTTAGTAGAAGAAGAGGGAGGGGTGTGGTGAAGAAGTCCAAGAACAGGCTTTTACATTGGTACCATGCATCATCTAAAGGTGAGATTTATATGCCTGCGGGCCTGTTTTCAAGAAAATAAGAAGAGAGGGGGATATGTTTATTATTTAAATAAAAACAAGAATGGGCTTTTGTATGGGTGCATCTAAAGGTTATATGTATTTATTATTGTTTATTTATTGCTATTTTGATTATAATGATTACTTGTGCAGAAAAAAATAAAAAATTCATTCAAAAGCAATGAATAAACAGTCGTGATTTTCTCCTTATTTACTTTTTATGCTATCAAGTCTTTAGACAAAATGATTGGTAGGCGGCCACATTATTCATTAAAATGATTGGTACAACTTGGATCAAATATATCTGCAAAAAGTAGGTCATATCCCAATTGGCCTTGGGCAGAGAGAGAACGGTACTTAGATTTATTGGGCTTTGATACCGGAAATTTAAGCCTCCTTGGAGTTTCTACCAGTTGGGCCAATTTACAGCCCATATCAAGAGATGCATTGCAAAACACTGGAAAATACAAAAGCTATCCAAGTCCAGCCCATAAACCAACTGGAATCAAATCAAGCTGTGTGGAGATTAAATTGAACTGCACTGGCATGCACAGCTGCTAGCCTGCTACGACTGCTGACATCAATATGTGGAGATGGAAATTCCATATAGGAGATCTTCATCAGAGATTAGAGCATCCTCTGTTTTTTAAATACTAGATATTAGAGTGTTTCTTCTCTTTGTTATGTAAATTTCTGCCTATCAGACGAAACAATTATCTTGAACCTTGATAATGACCTGAACAAAAACAAAAACCAATTGAAAGGGATATGTTGGGTAGGTATACTATATTAAGAAAGATATACCAACAAAGCTAAAATCGGTATGCTATAATAATGCAAGCCAGTATCAAAGTGAAGAATAATACGGTAAACCAACAAAAGGCAGTCTCATAGTGCTACCTTTTGGTTCTCTTATCTTTTTAGGGGCAATGATTAACCTTCAAAATTATTGATTTTAATAAATGTTCTTCCAAACTTTCTAGACATGACAATTATTTTCCTTCTGCGGTTCTGCCCAACTGCCAATCAAACCTGAGGAATTTATTTTGGGTATGAAATGATCATATTATTCTTGATAAATTTATTCTTTATTTGACAGTTTTGATAAATTTATTCTTATTCGAATATGTTATAAATTTGAACGTTTTGTGATTCTGAATATCGATTTTAAATTAGTTCGTAATTTTAAATTAACAACAATTTCTCATTTAATATTGTGTATAAATATAAAATAGTTATATAACTTCCAATGAAAAAAGTAAAAGTAAAATAAATAAAAAAGTAAAAGGCAAGCATTTCGTTCATAAAAAAAACAAAGAAACACAATTGCCCGTATTTTTGGGAAAAAAAAAACAATATTTTACTTTTCACAAACATAAAAGCCGTACATCATAAATGTTTGAAATATTATATTTAAAAAAGGATAGCTCGGTCATTTTTATTTGAAATTAAGCATTTAATAACGAATTAGCTGTAAAGGGGTCATCTTCACGAAATTGTATAGTTCGGAGGAAAGGTGATTGTGAAAATAAAAAATTCAGATATTTGTCATAGAGTGAGCCTATGGTGCTATACATAGCACGGATGGCTAGTGTACTACGGCTCAATATGGTACTTTTTAAAATTCTAACGGTCGATCCAACCGTTCAATGTGATAACCATATGAATATGTACTTGCAAGCTAAATTTTATATTTTTTTCGAACTTTTTTAC
Organism: Carex parvula; assembly: GCA_025461045.1. NCBI lineage: Eukaryota > Viridiplantae > Streptophyta > Magnoliopsida > Poales > Cyperaceae > Carex > Carex parvula. The sequence continues at coordinate 187,048 of JAJGRW010001114.1, forward strand.
TATTTTTTTAGATAGGTAGAATTTTGATGGTCCAGAATTTTCAGAAAACACTGATTTTTCTACCTATCTAAAAAATAGTAAAAAAATTCGAAAAAATATAAAATTTAGTTTGCAAGTACATATTTATATGATTATCACATTGAACGGTTGGATCAACCGTTAGAATTTTAAAAAATACCATATTGAGCCGTAGTACACTAGCCATCCGTGCTATGCATAGCACCATAGGCTCACTCTTTGTCATATAATAAAAATTTGGAAGATCTTTCACAAACATCACCCTTTCAAAAGCATTTGCTTTCTCTATTTTTTTATATTTTGAAAGAAGTGATATATCCATACCACTTGTCTCCATTATTTTTTTTAAAACAGATTGTTTTATTATTAACTATGGTAAATATTGAGTCCGGCTACTATACCACTAGTGTCATTTCAAACTAAATAACATCAAATCTTAAACCATTGGATCTACTTTAATATTCGTGTACAAGATAGTGCTGGAATGACACTAGTGTCTTGTACAAATATTAAAGTAGATCCAATGGTTTAAGATGTGGTGTTATTTAGTTTGGAATGACACTAGTGGTATAGTAGCCGGACTCGTAAATATTAAGTTTAAAATAAATAAATGTCGACAAAATATTGTATTTTAATAGATAAAAGAAGAAGTCAAGTAATTAAACTTTAAATATCTGTATAATATTTGATAATTGATTTTTAAACATGCAATTTCTCACAAAAAAAATATACTAGCGCTGTTACCATATATGTCGATACTGGTAAGTGTTTATAGTATCAAATCTGACAACATGTATAGTCCAGTAATATCTATATCCTTAATGCACCATCGACTGCACTTCACATTTGTGCTATTATATTCCCAAAAAATTCCTCTAATCTGTCGCATCATGTGCTTTTAAAAAAATTAAAGTGCAAGCACTACCAGACAGCAGGATTCAATGGATTTAATCGGGTCTTAATTATGTCAAACATATATAAATGCTAAATTTCCTGAATTAGTGATTTTGTTTCTTGCTAGCTCTAATGCTAAATATTCTCAATTAGCAAAATTGCAGCTAAAAACATAAATGTTCGGTTATACACATATTACGAATCTTGAGTTTAGACATTTAATATTTTCAAAGTTTAGACATTTAATATGGACCGTTAAACATAATCTTGAGTGGCTCTTGTATGATATATTGGTGTGTTTGTTTCATATGTAAAGCAGAATTATAGTTAGATATTGGCAATAATCAATTAATCTCTTATCTCGCCGGTGGCAGAACCATATTGAATTAGAGGTAGGTTATTATATTTTTTTTAACTTTGAAAATTAGATATATGCCTATGTATAATCAAGTTGTTGTCTATCTTTAGAAGAAATTTTGCTTACTCCTGAATAGCCGAATTAGTTAATTCACGGTAATCTGCAAACCGATAACTAGCCGTATCAATAAAAAACATTATCCGCCTCTGGTAAACATCCTGACTACGCTCGCAGCTTTTCTGTATTCATTTTTAAGAGTAACGGATGGCTGGCTAGTTGTATAGTCAATTATAGCATATTTTGTTGATCCGAGTTTGGTTCTCTTTAACCACAGTTCCACACTTACCCCCGAAGGAATCAGGAATGGAATTAATGAGTGGCTATAATTATAGGAAAAAGTTTGTTGAAAAGTGTATACAACCGAACCGAAAAATCTTGCTCTTCTGTTGGGGTTGTCGGTGTATGCATAGGTGTAGTCTTCCGTTACAGAGATTAATTTAAAAAATCATATTGGTATTAACTTGAGAAAAACCTGCTTGTACTAGCGATTTTTTTATTAACATCCAACATTAAATAAAAAATTACAAAACTATTCATGTTTTTTGAGAAATTTTAAAAATACCCAAACCGCCGAGAATTTCGACTGTCCTTGTTCTTTCAGGACTGTCAGAAATCTTAGCGATTATGGAAAAAAAAGGACCACCAGAAATCCGGATGATTTTGGGTATAAATCATTTTTTTATTTGACATTATGGTACAGAGATGAAGGTTTCATTTTGTTTTTTCTATTTTAATTAAATAGAAGATGTTATGATTTTTTTATTTTTTCTATTGAAATATTAGAAACATTTTAATATTTTTTTGAAAATAGATGGAATATTATAGAATTATATTTACTAGAAAGATTGCAACAAAATAATCCAGATCATCATTTTTCAATCAGGATTTTTTGCGGATGTAAGAAAAATTAAAATATTTCTTTGTGTGTTACTGAAAAAAAAAATTTAGATCTGAGTTATTGATCCTGGTTCAAAAGTCACTTCTGGGTAAATAAAAAATTATCGTTGTCCTTCTAGTACATTCAAATTCTAAATTTTATCTATTTTCAAAAATTATCAAAGGAATAAAAATTCGGATCTGTCGAATTACATCAAATAACAAAAATTGAAAATAGATGAAGAAATTTAGAATTTGAATGTACTAGAAGGACCACAATAATTTATTTATTTACCCAAAAGTGACTTTTGAACCGGGATCAATAACTCATATCCGGTCCTAGACCGGCCGTTTTTTTTAAAACACTAGTTCAGAGTGACCACCAAAGCAGGTTGAGGCTAGCTTCAAATGCCTTCATTTTTTAATTTTTAAATAACAATCTTTTTAAAAATTACATGTCAATTTATTTTTATATGAAATATAAGTTAAAAAAATCAATGTCCATAATTTATTCATATTAGTGTATTTTTTTTTTGAAGGTTTATATCAGTGTGTTTTTTGCAAGTTCTTGATACTGATTAAAACAAAGTCGAAATGACATAGATCAAATTTAACGGTTTTATTTTAATATTTGAAGTTATTAGCGTTTTAAAAAAATAAAGACATGACGGAGATACAATATATTAAGCCATTTGAATCTTTTTTTTTAATAAATGTAGTAAAAATATGAAAATCTACCATTGATATTTTGTGTACAGTTCCGTAAACATAGTAATCACGGTGAAGCGCATGATTTGTTAAATATATGATTGGTCACTGATATCTTTATATTTCATCTATTATTTCGACCTATTTTCAGACCAGACCTTATGTTTTTGACCATTAAATTGCATAGTTTACATTGAAAATCAATAGAACATGGTACTGCTGCAGTTTGTGGTTGATTTGCAGGAAATAGGCGAAAACAGGCAAAACAGGCAGAGTTCTGATTTCCCCCACGCGAGTCGTGTCCCATCTGACGCGGGTCGCATCGCAGCCCAGACGCGACCTCAGACGCGACCCTCATTGCACAGCATTTCCACCCGACGCGGGTCGCATGCAAACTCATGCGGGTCGCGTCGACTTAACTGCGCCAGGCCCAATTGAGGCCCGCTAAGGAAGCTATATATACAGAAGGCCTGGCAACAGAAGAGGGATCCACGATTTTATCCAGAAAGAGTTCAGATCCGATTTGGAAGAAAGGTTTTGGCGCCTGAGGCGATCTGAAGAGGAGAGGAGCTGATCTGGAGCTAAGGAGGAGTCGATTTGGAGAAGAAGAATCCTGAAGGTTCAATTCCTCTTCACTACTCCTCTCACTATGATTTGCTTTCTCTCTCTCTCTTTTATTCTGATTTTGCTCATGTCTGAGTAGACTTGTAGTTTCGAGGGTTTGGATTGTAGTCTGATACTTTGTTTGATTATGCACATGGATTGATTCTTATTGTTATTTCGTGTTTCTTTGATTCTTGTATTATTTGAGATTGCTTGATCTGAATTGTTTGATTCTTGATTGTCTACTGTTGAATGCCTTTGGCATTTCTTCTTGTAACAAGGCTTGATGTTTCTTGCAAATTAGGTTAAGTACTTGAGGTAGGTCTGAGAACCGAAATGTGAGGTCAATAGTAGCCGAGAGGTGAAATTTCCACTTGCACTTGCTCAGCTTGTGGATACCTTTAGTAAACAGAACTGAGAACTTAGATTTAGATCAAACAGTTTGATTAAACCTAAGAAGGTGAAATGCATTTCCAAACCAGGTCTGCGCTAAGCCAACACACGAAAGTTGAGGTTCAGTGACACTAGGTACGGTCAATCTAGCCTTACACGACTTAAACAACCAGTTTCTGACATGTGCAGACTCAGCTCAAGGGGCCATGCGGGTCGTGTGAGTTAGCACGCGGGTCGCATCACAGGGTCACAAGCGATAGCTTGCGAGTCGCGTGTTAGGTCCAGGACGCTTAAGGGCCACGCGGGTCACATGCGAGAGCATGCGGGTCGCGTCACAAGGGTCGCATACGAGAGTATGCGGGTCGCGTGGCAGGTCCTGAGCAGCAAAGTTGAAGATGAAATCTAAAACCCTTGAAACGCCCTTTTATACAATCGTACAAAACACAAATATTTAATTGATTCAATTCTGTTCATACATTGTTAATTGAATTTGTTCATACATTCATTTACTTGTTCATATATTCATTACAAAACTTAGGAATAGACACACACCCAATTTTTACACTTCTAGTACCTAATTAGGAAAAGTAGAGATTAAGAAAGTGAATCGTCCCTGTGGATCGATACCCGACTAAACTTCACGACAAGATTGTACACTTGCTGTAGTGAAACTTTGTACCTCACATTTGGGAGCGAACAGTCACTACACAAAATTATACAGAAACAGAGAATTAATAAATTTTTGCTCCATAAATTTATCCGGACTACTTTTAAGTACTACAAGTCAAGTGTCCACCGACTGGTTATATTTGTCGGAACTTGAATCTTAATTTAGATGCAACTAATGTGTTATTAATTTGTAGTTTTGGATTGATCAATATCCTCAAACAGAGGTCCAACATTTGAGCTCATATGGGTCAGATCATTTCCCTCTTTTACTGACTATTGATCACATCTCTAAGACACCTTATGGGTTTAAATTTGATCATGAATGGCTTCAAAATCCTGAATTTGTTCAATTGGTAATCAAATGGTGTAAAACAAAAATATGAAAATTCGAATTTTTGTTGTTGTTGCTGTTTAAATTAAATATATTGATTTTATTAAATATCAATCGATCAAATATATTAATTTGTTTTTTAATGAAATTCCACTTCATGATTACAGAATAGGGTTGTCTTTAGAATAGGGTTGTCTTGGCATAACAAAACCAAAAAACTTAGGAAAAAAAATAAATGGGTGGGCAAAGAATTATTATGGGAGAAAAAAAGGAATAAGAAAGCCATTCTTGATCAAATCCAAATTCTAGAGGATATTAAAGATAATAGAGATTTCTCTAATGAAGAAAAGGAACAGTGGATCCACCTTAAGGCCCAATTAGATGATGTCTACTTAGAGGAAGAAAATATTGGCACTTAAGATCTAGACAACAATGGCTCCAAGAAGGGAATTTTAATGCTAAGTATTTTCTAGGATAGCTAATACTAGACAAAGGAAAAACAAAATTATATCCTTAGAAATAGATAACACTCACACTACTAGTTTTGTAGATATTCATACTCACATCCTGCAATTTTATAAAGACTTGTTAGGAACTCTTGGATATACTTTTGGATCCACTGGTCCTAATTTTTGGAATTCTCATGATAAAGTTTCATCTCTGGAAAATAATATTCTCATTAGACCTTTCTTAGAAGATGAGATTCACCATGCCATCTTTTCCTCTAATTCAAATGGGGTACCAGGCCCTGATGGGTTCACTTTTCTATTTTACCAGACCTTTTGGGACACAATTAAACATGACCTGTTTCGATTATGTCAAGCCTTTCACTCTGGGAATATAGAATTGCAATTCCTAAACAAGTCCATCATATGTCTTATTCCCAAAGAGAAAGATGCACAAGTTATTAAGAAATTTAGACTTATTAGTCTGGTTAACTGCAACTTTAAAATTCTCTTCAAATTGCTGACTAATAGATTAGAAAAATTAATTAGCCCTCATCAATCTGCCTTTCTCAAAGGAAGATACATTCTTGATAATGTTGTTCTTAGTTATGGAATCATACATCATTGCCAACACACTAAACAAAAAGGGGTGGTAGCCAAAATTGATTTGAAAAGGCTTACGACAAAATCAATTGGGATTATCTCCTTAACATGATGATAGATAGAGGTTTTGATCCAATTTGGATTTCTTGGCTTACCAATTGGCTTCATAGTTACCAATCATGCATCAACATTAATGGTGAACTTACACCTTATTTCTTTTGTCGCAAAGGTGTTCAAAAGGGGATCCCCTGTCACCATATTTGTTTAACTTAGCGGCTGACTCTTTATGTAAATTGTTTTACCAAGGTAGAGAACAGGGTACAATTCAAGGGCTAGACCACACTCCTTGTGATCATCAGCATTCAGTGACTAATTGTCACTATGCTGATGATACAATCTTATTCTTAAATGCTGATCCTAGAAATATTGAACATGCTTGGTGGACTACGATAGTCTTTGAGGCCATTTCAGGTATCAAAGTGAATTTAGATAAAACTGAGTTGTTCCCTTTTAATTTGTCACAAGAAGAGGCCCAATTCCTAGCAGATATCTTTCAATGCCAATTGTCTAAATTTTCCTTCAAATATTTGGGGGTTCCATTGTCTAATAAACCTTTATGTGCTAGGGATTGGGGATTCTTAATTGACAAGTTCATACAGAAATGGCAAGGCTGGAAAAACCAAACTCTCTCTTTGGGTGGGAGAATTACTTTGATTAATTCAGTTTTATCTGCTGTACCAAACTCTACACTTTGTCTTTATATAGAATACCTAAGAAAGTGTTAAGGGAAATAGATAGGCTTAGAAGATTATTTTTATGGCAAGGAACCAGTACTCAAAGAAAATATTCCCTCCTCAATTGGCCTAGTATTTGCATTGCCAAAAAATTTGGTGGAATGGAGATCTTGGATCTCAATCAAATGAATTGTGCTCTCCTCTTGAAATGGTTGTGGAGATACCAAGATCCACAATATATCAATCTCTGGAAGTAGATTTTACAATGCAATATTCAAAGCAATTTACTATCTCCTTTTTGGAAGGTCGTTATACAATTGTCTCAAATTGGCAACCTTGGAACTGTTAAAACCCCTGGGTTACATGGGGCTGTGAATTTTTGGCATGATACTTGCTACCAAAATCTTACTCTGCAAACCTCTTTCCCTCATCTTTATGAAATAAGTAGTACCCCTCATATTACAGTCCAAGAGATAATTCATACACAGGAAAGGGGGCTCAGATTTAGGAGATCATTACATGGTATCCTCTTCTTGGAATGGCAACATCTACTACACTTACTGAGCACCATTTCTTTTACTCATGAGACAGACCAATTGGCATGGCAGTGGGAGGCCTCTGGATGTTATTCTGTTAAATCTCTCTACTTATTCCTTAATTTTCCCGCAAACAACATCCTTTACTATGGTGGAAACTCCTTGTCCCTTCTAAGATTAGAGCTTTTATGTGGTTAATGCATCAAAAAAGCAGCCAAGAAGAAATGTAAAGAACGAGAATTGTTGAAACCAGCATACTGGAAGATTAATCGAAAACAAAATTTTAACCAAACTCAAACTTAGACAAAGAGGTTGGACATGAGATATTTCTTGTCAGTTCTGTCACCAAAATGAAGACTCTGATCATCTCCTTTTTCAATGCTACTTTGCTAAACATATCTGGTTTCATATGGGTAACTGCCAATTATTAATGCCTCACTGGCAATCCATTAATGATGTGATGCAATATGCTCATACACTCTCTAAGACACAAAAAACTGCTTTTCTTATTGTTGTCAGTGCAGTAATTTGGTGTATTTGAAAACAAAGAAATGATTTGTGTTTTAATCATTATATCTCTCACTCTGATCGCAATGTGATACTTACAACAATTTCTCTTGTGACATATTGGACAGGAAAATTACCTGAAAGGGTACAGGTTGCTGCCAATAATTGGCTCCCACCTAATCTGGATGAAGTACCCTGTGGCAGATTGCACCCCCTGAAGAAGAACAAATGGTGCAATGGCTTTCTAATGACTCCTCTTAATGCAAATGTGCCTACTGATACGTTTACTGCTTTTGTTATCCAGCCCTGATGTGGCTTAGACTAGTTTGCTGTTTACTTGTCTTTTGTTTTGGCTTTGAGCAGATATGCTTGCATTTCCTTTCGCCCTCTTTATGTTTTCTTTCCTTTTGTATGTTTCGAACTCATTTTTCATGTTTAATGAAACGGCTTTCTGCTTTTTAAAAAAAAAATAATTTGTAGATTTATCATGTACGCAGTATGCTCCAGTGATATTTTTTTTTCTCATCTCACATAAGCGATTTAAAAAGAATCAGAGTAAGATGCAGCAATTGTTAACCAGTCGAGGGACCTCTATTGGTAACGGCCAGTGTTGGAGAAATTGTGATATGGTGGATTAATGATTTTTACTTGTCATTTGTCGATGAAGAAGCAAACTCATCACTTTTCACATGCTAAAGCACAGAAGCAGTGTCTGTGCTTGCAGATTTTCGGGTGGATCATATTTTTTTTCAAAATATTTGTATTTTACGATCATAACTTAAGTGTTCGGATAAAAATTAAAATAATTCGGATAGTAAATAAATTAATCAAAATAATTAAATTGAAATTGCCATATCCAAATTATAATATTATTGTCTCTGAGCGTACTTATTGTACGACATTCGTGTAATCACCATTAAAGTAATCCAAATTTGTCACTTCTCAAGACACGATCACATAAACTACTGAAGGTTCGTTTCTAAATTTCATTTATTATCTTTAAAAGATTCTCTATTCGAATTTCAAACTCACAACCTTCCGCATGAAGAGTGTTACTATTTGTCACTAGATTATAGTCTAGTTTTATGATAAATAAATTATTAATTTAATCAAATTGGGACAGAATAGAACAAGAAAAAAAAATAACCGAAAGGGAGGAAATCGAGGAATATTTTTTTCCCTCTTTTTTTTCAGATACAAAACAGAAAGAAAATATTTGAAAAAAGAAGACGTCGTCAAATTAAAAAACAATAACAAGCAACGGAGAGAACCGGACTAAAAATCAACAAAGAAAATATTTTCGCGATGGCAATGGCTGGTCCTACAACATAGAGAACCGGACTAAAAAGCAAACATTAGAGATAATCGATTGATAAACGGAGGAGCAATTCGAAGGGGAAGTAGGAATTCTGGAGCCACACTGGTACCGATTGTCAGGTGGATTTTAAAGATCCAGTTTTGGAGTACCAGTGATCTTTCACAAACTGTACTTTTCCTTATTTCCCCATTTTAATTTTTTTGTTTTACTTTAAACACCTCACAACTCGTGAGTTGGACCATTTTTAATTTTTACCATTACAAGACCCTTGTAACATTTTAATGAAATCCAATAGAGGCTAGATATCTATTTTTTCTCAAAAAAAAAAAAATAATCTCTTGTTGCCGAACAGCACTTATGTGATTATCATTATTCATTAGTCTCCAGTTATATTTAAATCTTTCAATGATTTACTTAAAAAGCTGCACTCTATACATGCAATAAAATCTACTTTCATTTTCATCACAAGTCCATGAAAATAATTATGAAAAGGGCGGGTGCTCTTATTTTCATTACAATTTAAAAATACAGATATCATTTATTCAGTATTTTTGTAGGATGGGAGAGGTAAGTGTAACTTGTGAATTTTTAAGGCCAATAATTATGAAAAAAAGGGGCCTTCGTGATTGATCCGTATCAAGACTCGTGCAAATTTGATATTTATGAATTTTTAAACGGTTCGTATAAATTTTAATACGAATTGAACAATTTTAACTGGACATCCATCTGAATTTCATTCGATGTCCATGAGACATTCTCTAAGTTCCGATGATTGTATATTGCAGTTGCTTGTTCTTGGACAAAAGTGGGGAGGGGTATTGGAGGAGTTCATATCTTGTGGGATCACAAAATATTTCTTTTTAATCTGAACTGTCTGATCATTATTTGAATCAATCTAGTTCGAAATGAATGTATGAAATTCTTTTAATATTCGTGTGAATTTTAATCGGACAGTTAGGATTTAAACAGAAATATTATGTTACCTTAGGGGACATGAATTCGGTATTGGAGTTGCTCGTTACGTGTTGTCAAAATTTGGAGAGGGAGAGAGGCTGCGGTCCCACTAAATAAACCTGTCCATTTATTTTTAACTAACGTCGGTGGTTAATTCATATGACTCAAACCCATGTCCACCTAAAAGTAGGTCCCAATTTTTCATATAATAGGACCCTTTTACACGATTTGGTTTGATTAGACGAGTCGGAACAACATTTTCCGCATTATTCGTAGGATCTGTTCCTGCGCTCGTAGATTTTTAAAACATGAAACACGTTCAAAATAAAATACTCGAGCCTTCTATACGGTGCATCTGAAATGTGCAGGAAAAATTGCGAGAAGAAGTATTAATTTAAGTGGCGTGGAAAGAGCGTTAATTTTATGTTATTTAGAATAATACAAATATTGTTTGGATTGTATAATAAGAATGAGATTATTATAATATGCATATTACATATCGATCCGTACTATGGATCTGTATCTTTACTTTTAAAGTTCAAACAGTCGATCTGAACTGTTAAAATAATACTTCGGGATCAAATTTTATATTTTTTATATTTTTTTTTACTATTAGTTAGATCGGTAGAAAATCACCGTTTTTGGATGATCCATAATTTATATCAAGTGATAAACCTATCTAACAAAATAGCAAAAAAAATTTAAAAAAAATATAAAATCTGATCTCAAATTATTTTTATACATATATCATATTTAACAGTTCATATTGACTGTTTGAACTTTGAAATAGAAATATACGTAATATGAATATTACCATAGCCTCACTCTTCATAATAATGCTAATTGAAGAGTATTTATCCATTATTTTTATAACATATTAAATTAACGAAATAACACTAATTCAAAGTCATTCCGAAAAACTTCTTTTTTGCAGGATTGCATTTAATGACAATAATTGAGATCTAATGAAAAAAAATGTGCAGGATTGAAAAATCGAATAAAACAATAATAAAAAGCAGATTCCTAATCATGTTCAATTTTACTTTTGTTTACAATAAAACTACAACACAGATCAAGTCCGTTGGACCCCATTAGTATACACCGCACTCCAGTGCATGAGAATCGGATATTTACTTTTTTTGCCCCATTCATTCATTTAATTATTTGGTAGTTTAATAAAATAAGTAATGTAGGTATTCACGACAATCACAGCTCATCAGCAGCCAAGCTGACCTTCCACCTACCTCTCTCTCTCTCTCCTGCCTCCCTGTTTTTTTCTCTCGCTCTCGTCTCTTAAATAAGATCGTCTATAAAAATTTCTGTATAATCCTTCGAGTAAAAGTTCGTCGCCGAACAAAATAGAGACTCGTTACATGTTTTCCTGTAAAGAATAAATTACAAAATATAAAACACGTAGCCGCTCGGGTCTCTTTTGCAATATTTATACTTTCTTTTGAGAAATCCGCCATTTCACCAACTAGTGGGTCAGCTAGACTGTGTCTGTGGCTCTGTGCGACTCGCTTTGCTGTTTCGTCCCTGTTACTTTCCTCAATTACCCTTTTCGCTTGTTACTTCACTCGTTCTTGTCGGTGGAGAGTGGAGATCCTTTGTATTTTTCTCTCTTGGATGTGGATGTGTTAACAAGAAACGAATAATAATAAGAGGCCACCTCAATAACAGAGACAGAGAAGAGAGGTGGGAGAGAGAAAGAGAGAAACTGTGCAATCTGCTTATTCCCACTTCAGATGTGGGAATTGCAGCTCTGACTCTTATCTTCTCACTTGGATTCAGTGCTTGACTGGAGAGCTCCTGCGCCAGATCTGGTGGAATTTGGGAGCATTGCTGTCACTGAAGAGGAGAGAGAGAGAGTGTGAGAGAGTGGTGAGAGGCCGAAATGGAGGCGAGTGCGGGTCTAGTCGCCGGGTCACACAACAGAAATGAACTTGTTGTCATCCGCCGGGACGGCGAATCTGGCGTATGCTCTTTTCTTCCTCTTATTTCTGTTAATTTTATTTTTTGTTTAAATTGAGCTTTTGATTTGATCTGAGGAAGAATGCAGTTATAGATTCTAGTATGCTGGAAGGTACCAAGCACTAGTTTTCAGTTTGACAAGTCATAATTACATAGACACAGAAAAATTAAGCCTGTAATTTGATTTTGTATAATTATGTTCATTTGGGGCTTTCTGGTTATTTTTTTCTGAAAGTGAGCCTATAATTTGGTTGTACGGTGCCAATCACAAGGTCCTTCCAGCTGACCTGTTCGTAATAGTGACAGTACAGTTCAGTGATATTATGGTTGGGTATTTTGTTTGCATGCTTTAATTTTTGGTATATGAGGTAATACACAGCATGGAATTTTGTTAACCAAAAAAAAAATCACATCTCTTGCTGTTTCCATCAGTCCCAATTCTTATATCTTTTTTCCTGAATTTTAATTGTTCTGGGACCATCTGTTTCTTATTTATATAAAATTATGCCCAGGTAGTAGATTTCTTTTTTTAACTGGCATAACAAGGGTTCTGGTGACAGCTCATCATGGATTAGGGGGACACTAAAATGTTATTTTTCTTTTTTATTGACCATACAGCCAAGACCAATGCGACATATGAACGGCCAGATCTGCCAGATATGCGGGGATAATGTGGGGCTCAATGAGGACAAGGAGCTCTTTGTGGCCTGTAATGAGTGTGCGTTCCCAATGTGTAAGACTTGCTATGAGTATGAGCGCCGGGAAGGCAACCAGGTCTGCCCCCAGTGCAAAACCCGTCTTAAACGCCACAAAGGTAACTCAATTACTTTGGTTTATACTAACTCAAATCGTATATTTTTTTAAGCAATTAATTCCTGTCCACATGGTGTATGATATTTCTCTTGGGCCCCATGCGAATTATTTATTTAAATGATAAAAATTAATGAGTTTCATGGATAATTGTACTACTCAGTGGTTAGTAACAAACTGTAGAAGCTAATACTTAGGCAGTATTTAGCACCTCTTGCTGATATACCATTAGTACAAAGTAGTTGGAAAGTACCCATGGAGGCTAAAGTTATGAGCTTCATTTTGGAAATTGGACCTTTCTCCGTAGTTGCCTATAAAAGTAGAATGAATAATTTGTAGCTATTGTGAACTTCTAGAGACACTAATAAACTAAAAATTTGTTTTCTGTTGCTTTTATGAAACTTCCAGGAAGGTGTTTCAAGTTCATATATCTTAATACACACTTAAATTTATGCACCCTTCAACACTTACTTTTCTGAGCACAACTTTACTGTTTCATACCTCATTATGTAGGTTCTAAAATGGAAAGTTCCATCACAATTGAGTCAATATTTTGAGCATGATTGCAAAAGTTTTTTTTTTTTTTTTTGGGTCTTTAGAAGTGCCTTACCACATAAATTTCAGTTTGTATGTTAGCTATAATCTGAGTAAACTAACAATGGCCTCAACTATGAACCTTGTATAGGATGCGCTCGAGTAAAGGGAGATGAGGATGAGGATGGTGTTGATGATCTTGAGAATGAATTCAAAGACATGGGGGGTGATGATGATGCCGAATCTGTGCTCTATAGTCACCTGAGCTATGGCCGTGGCCGAGACTATGACGTGCCCCATTCGTTCCATACAGTTCCAAATGTCCCTCTTCTTACCAATGGCCAAATGGTAATCTCTCTCTCTCCTTCTCTCTCTCTCACACACATTTTCTTTGGTGTTTTGGCTGGCTTATGCTGATGGGGTTGTCACTGTTTTTTGCAATTGTAGGTTGATGACATCCCCCCAGAGCAGCATGCGTTGGTACCTTCTTTCATGGGTGGTGGTGGAAAGAGAATTCACCCACTTCCATTTACAGATCCTAATATCCCAGGTGCTTTATCTTTCTTTTCCGTGATTAAAACTTCTGAACTTTTCCTTAGTGAATGTTACTATTGAGTCTCCACGAATACTTTGAAGTTCTGCATATTCACATTTGATATGCACTTGATAATTCCCTACAAGTGTTGCTTCAAATAATTATATCTATACGTCTTATAACAAGGTATTTTCTGGGTTCAATTTTGTGACTGTGAAGCATCTATATGTAGTAAAACACATCCATTTTTTTGACATTAAACTCATAGCAATATATTTGTGTTACTGTAGTGCAACCAAGATCTATGGATCCTTCCAAGGACCTGGCAGCATATGGTTATGGAAGTGTTGCATGGAAAGAGAGGATGGAACTATGGAAGCAGAAGCAGGAGAAGATGCACCACACGGATGGTGGGGATGGTGATGATGGGCTTGATCTCCCATTGTAAGATCCCAACAAATTTTTCTTTGTTTTTTTTTTTCTTACCTGCTCAACTAACCATTACTGTCTAAGTTCGGGAGTGCATGAAACAGATGTACCCTGTACCCTTGTTGTCTTCCATTTTCAATTTGCAAACTTCAAATTTGCATTGTTTTGCATCATTTTGAATCATATCATATTATTTTTTTGAACAGACGAATTATATCATATTAAAAAAAAAGGCAATGAATCACTTGATCGATAAAAAAAGTCGATTCTAGCAATAAACCTGCATAACAACACTATATAATATGACCTTGTTTTTGAATCTGTCGTGCAGAATGGATGAAGCTAGACAGCCATTATCAAGGAAGCTGCCTTTCCCATCTAGCCAAATCAACCCGTACAGGATCATTATTATAATACGTCTGGTTGTTCTTGGATTCTTCTTTCACTATCGAGTAACTCATCCTGTCCATGATGCATTTGCACTTTGGCTCATATCAGTTATTTGCGAGATTTGGTTTGCAGTTTCTTGGGTTCTTGATCAATTCCCGAAGTGGCTCCCCATCGAGAGGGAAACCTACCTTGACCGTCTAAATCTGAGGTTGGTTTCTTTCGGTACAATGTTAAGTAGGAACACAATATGGCTTATTTGTTGTTGCTGGAGCTAACCTTTCCAATATCAAAATAAACACATTGAATATCTAATTTGCTTTTTGGTTGGGTATGAATTTTCAAGGCTAATGCCTGTGCCCATACAAAACAAGGAAAATAGAAAAAGAAATATAAAAACTACTCTACTGTACAGACTGGTACCAGTTGTCATGACATTGTACTCCTTAATTGCTCCTTGATCATCTTTTCTTCTTTTATTCCCCCCTTAGTCAGAGTGTTTATTGTGAGGTTTTATGCTTGTCAGGTACGACAAGGAAGGTCAGACGTCACAGCTTATGCCAGTTGATATTTTTGTGAGTACAGTTGATCCCATGAAGGAACCACCCATAGTTACTGCAAACACTGTTCTCTCCATATTGGCAGTAGACTATCCTGTTGATAAGGTCTCTTGCTATGTCTCTGATGATGGTGCTGCAATGCTGACCTTTGAGGCCTTGTCTGAGACATCTGAGTTTGCAAAGAAATGGGTCCCGTTTTGCAAGAAGTTTAATATTGAGCCGCGTGCACCTGAATGGTACTTCCAGCAAAAAATGGATTACTTGAAGGACAAGGTGATGCCATCCTTTATTAGGGAACGGAGAGCAATTAAGGTACAATAGCTTGTCATTTTCATCTCTCTTTGTAAAGCTTTAATCCTTTTCTGTTATTAGTTTGCTAATTTGTTCTTTTGGATCTCAGAGAGAGTATGAGGAGTTCAAAGTGAGAATAAATGCATTGGTTGCAAAAGCACAGAAAGTTCCAGAAGAAGGTTGGACGATGCAGGATGGAACTCCTTGGCCTGGAAACAATGTCCGTGATCACCCAGGAATGATTCAGGTATAGGCTTTGAAGAATTTGGCATCATATGTAAATTGTTCACCAGTATTTTCTCTGTCTTCTGTAATCATCAAAACTAATAGTGTTTATGTTTGGTCAAAAAATAGGTATTTTTGGGTCAAAGTGGTGGGCATGATGAGGATGGGAATGAATTACCACGCTTGGTTTATGTCTCAAGAGAAAAGAGGCCAGGGTACAACCATCACAAGAAGGCTGGTGCAATGAATGCCCTGGTAAATCCTTTTTCCTTTACCTTTTTCCCTCTTTAGCGTGAAGAAGGATTGTTAGTATCCTACGTCGAGTTATGATCAGCAGATGTAGTACCACCATGGTCAAAGTATCATACTGAGCATTTGTGTTCCTGAAATAATTGCAAATCGAACACAATAATGAGAAAGCCAAATGAAAGTTCAATCGACCACGAACAGCTGTATTATCAACCCTGATTCTTTTTTTCCAGGTGTTAGTTTTGTTACTGACTATATTCTTTTGGGCAGGTTCGAGTATCTGCTGTGCTAACAAATGCTCCATATCTTTTGAACTTGGATTGTGATCACTACTTCAACAATTGCAGAGCTATAAGAGAAGCAATGTGTTTCATGATGGATCCTTTGGTGGGAAAAAGAGTATGCTACGTGCAATTTCCCCAAAGATTTGATGGCATTGATCAACATGATCGATATGCTAACCGCAACATAGTCTTCTTCGATGTAAGCATCTAACCACCTTCATTCAAAATTTTTGGTTGTCTTATACAAGAACTACCGACCTTTCCGAGTTTTATACCTTTCAGGTTAAGTAGACTTAACCAAGTCCTAATTCACCTAGGGAAACCCAAATAAACACATTCTAGCTAAATAGACTAAATCAAACAAAAAGCCAGTCGTCAATGAAGTCTGATATAATATTGATGAACTCTTGCGCAATGTTGTCTATATATAGATCAACATGAAAGGTTTGGATGGGATCCAAGGGCCGATTTATGTGGGAACGGGTTGTGTGTTCCGAAGACAGGCTCTGTATGGTTTTGATGCTCCGAAAAAGAAGAAGGCTCCTTCCAGGACTTGCAACTGCTGGCCCAAGTGGTGCTGCTGCTCCTGGTGTAGCTCTAGGAAGAAGAAGAAGGGTGACAAATCCAAGAAGGAAAACAAACCCAAGTTCTTCAAGAGGACAGATAGTGGAGCCCCCCCTGTGTTTGCTCTTGGTGGAACCGAAGAGGGTGCAGAAGGTACGTGATGTGATATAATTAATTTTAAAGAAGTAAATAGGTACTGTTGAATGGTATGCAAAGAAGTAATAGAACAGTTACTTGCTATAAAATAGCTGATAGCAGTGTCGGTTTTACAATACTGCACTGAAGTTCACTGCAGTCCTTTTTCTGCATTGTTAATCCCAAGGTTCTCTTTAAAAAAGGTTTTATTATAGTTTTAGTTTTCTACATTTTTTAATTATGTTCCATAAGGTCACCATCAACAATAAAATCTTTGACAGAATCTCATATGTGCATGTGAATTGTCCTGAACTTTAGTGGCAGAAACCGTTCTGCATGTCAGTTGAGTCCTATCTATTTAGCTTTTGTATCAAAAGGCTCGCTAGATAAACACTAGTCTGTGGTTAATAGGGAAAGATGGTGAGAAACCAGCTCTGTTAGCAGAGCAAAAGCTGGAGAAGAAGTTTGGGCAGTCCCCTGTGTTTGTCGCATCAACTTTACTTGAGAATGGTGGTACCCTCAAGAGTGCTAATCCTGCATCTCTTTTGAAGGAAGCTATTCATGTCATCGGCTGTGGCTTTGAGGACAAAACTGACTGGGGAAAAGAGGTTTGTATGATTTTGTTTTTAGATGCATACCTAAATCAAATCTTTGAAATTAATAAATGTATAAATGGTGGTTGATCTTATTAATATATACTCCACATTACTTTGCATTACATAAATAGGTTATCAAATGACTCATTAAAGTAATAAACTGAAACCTAAATTAACCAGTCTATGCGAAACTGAGACATCTCAGTCACTCTAGTCCTGAAACAGCTGAATAGATAAGGCAAATTCAGTACAGATGAATCAAATTGTTGTGTTTGAAATTACATGTTTATGCATGGAATTATGGAAACCCCTTGCAGAGACTGTGAGATATTTTTTTAAACTTAGAGAGCTATGAAGAATTTAAAATTAAGAAATCATTGTTCTTTTGCATTTTATCTCAATTTGCATGTATTAATCACAATTGATAACTTACTATTCCACTTCTGTCAGGTTGGGTGGATCTATGGTTCAGTCACAGAGGATATTCTGACAGGATTTAAGATGCATTGTCATGGGTGGAGGTCGATTTACTGTGTGCCAAAAAGACCAGCATTCAAAGGATCTGCGCCTCTCAATCTTTCTGATCGTCTCCACCAGGTGCTTCGGTGGGCCCTTGGGTCTGTTGAGATTTTCTTCAGCAAACATTGCCCTATCTGGTATGGTTATGGCGGTGGTTTGAAATGGCTAGAGAGGTTATCCTACATCAATTCAGTGGTCTATCCATGGACTTCTATTCCCCTTCTTGCATACTGTACCTTGCCTGCTGTTTGTTTGCTCACAGGAAAGTTCATCACCCCTGAGGTATGTTACAAAATTTTAGATCTAGTTGTAAATCTAACACGAGAATTGAATTATTTATTCACTATTCAAAGAACAACATCCTCCTAGTAAAAGGGATGGGACACTTGAGAATTAAAAGGAAAAGAGAAAGAAGGTAGAACATGAGTTATTGAACCTAACTTGACCTGTAAATGATTTCCCTAACTAACTTCTCCAGCTTTACTTGAAATTTGCTTGACCTGTACCAT
This sequence comes from Carex parvula, assembly GCA_025461045.1. NCBI lineage: Eukaryota > Viridiplantae > Streptophyta > Magnoliopsida > Poales > Cyperaceae > Carex > Carex parvula. The sequence goes on from JAJGRW010001114.1 coordinate 205,654, forward strand.
GAGTTATATATGGGAGGATTGCTAATTGCTATTTTTTTCCTGGTGTAGCTTACCAATGTGGCCAGTCTTTGGTTCATGTCCCTCTTCATCTGCATTTTTGCTACTTCAATTCTGGAAATGAGATGGAGTGGCGTCAGGATAGATGACTGGTGGAGAAATGAGCAGTTCTGGGTCATTGGAGGTGTTTCTGCTCACCTCTTTGCAGTGTTCCAGGGCCTGTTAAAGGTTCTTGCTGGTATCGATACAAATTTCACTGTCACATCCAAAGCTGGAGACGACGAGCAATTCTCTGAGCTGTACACCTTCAAATGGACCACACTGCTCATCCCTCCCACAACCCTTCTGATCTTCAATTTTATTGGTGTGGTAGCTGGTGTGTCTAATGCCATTAACAATGGATATGAGTCATGGGGACCACTTTTCGGCAAACTTTTCTTTGCTTTCTGGGTGATTGTCCATCTCTATCCTTTCTTGAAAGGTCTTGTTGGCCGGCAAAATAGAACACCTACCATTGTTATTGTGTGGTCTATTCTCCTCGCCTCCATCTTCTCCCTCTTGTGGGTCCGTATTGACCCGTTCCTTGCCAAGGGCGAAGGACCCATTTTGGAGGAATGCGGCTTGGACTGTAACTAGAAGCATATATTGTTTGGTCGTTTGGGTTTGTGTCAAGTAGAGAGTATAGCAGGCAATCTGTAGATAGAAAAAAAAATGTATGTGGCAAATATATATTTATATGTTTTATTTTCCGTTTTTATCTTTTTGAATGGTGACTTGCACCTCCCATTTCCGGTCAGGATGGCAGGAGCCAGGAGGCGGTGGCTATTTTGTATGAGGAAGATGTGTGGTTTATAATTCTTTAATTAGTTGGAGGAATTGGGAGAGTGAAGTTCCAAATTTGTTCATTACATTTTTAGTTTGTATAACACCATATTTATTCATCTTGGGAATAATGTTAGGCTTGAATTGTTTGTCATCATGTCATTCATTTACTCTTTTTTTTTTTTTTGTAAATTTGGGACGATTGCTACTCCAGTTGTCAATGTAAAGCGAAATATACTATACTATTGAGGTTCTACATAAATTATTGCTTAGAAAATTACTTCAGCGCACCAAATTTTTATGGGATGGTTTATATTATAAGATCGGATGGTTATGTTGTTTTATTGTGGTTTTTTAAATCAAATAATATGCTATAAAAGTAATTTTATTATAAGCTGTAGTTATTAGTGATTATTTTCTCACTAGAAATAAGGAATTAATTTTAAAAGCAAAATAAACATTCTCGACATAATTCTTTTTTAACAAATTATAATAGTCAAATTACTTGTAATTTTTTCTATATTAATAAAGGTTATGATCTTAGTTTAAACACAATTAATTTTAGACGTTGAATTTTTGGTGATTTTTCAGGAGCGTTTTAAAATTAGAATCAACTCCTAAATTCTTATTTCTCCCTCGATGATTCAATATTTATTAAGGCCTGCTCGGCGCAAAATAGGGAAGGGCGTGGGCATAGGAATTGAACTAAATTTTACTGTGTGCGTCGGGAAAAAAAAATTCAATCAAAGTGAATTTTTTTTTCTCATGGGCACAGTAAGGTGCCGAACTGGTCCTCATTCACATCCTAACTGTTACGAATAATTTCCTATTTACCATCTGATTAATGCTGCCATATATAATCTAACAAAAAAATAATTCTTTTACCTATATCCTTACTCATACTCGTAAAATATATAGTTACAAAAAAATAATTCTTTTACCTATATCCTTACTCATACTCGTAAAATATATAGTTGTATGTGCGGATAAAAAATATTATATATAATTTAATATTCATTAATTTAATTATATGTTTATTAATTATTTATAGAGTAACGTGTATGAAATAATACCTTTATCCGTACCCTTATTCGATAAATTAACGGAAAAATTTCTTACCCATATTCATACGCATACTCATCTTATCTAATACGATACGAGTCAAATAAACAGTTAAAAAAATTTATTGACAACTCTATTTTGGGAGGAAACAAATATGTTTGCTTGAAGGGAAGTGAAGTTCAAATTATCTCCTTTCCTTTCTTTCATAGTTTCATATAGGGGTGTTAATGGGTACGATATGGGTAGAATGAAACTATTTACATACTCATACTCACTAAAAATTGACTTTACTCATATTCTACTCATACTGGTTTATAATTTATCTTACCCTACCCTACCAGTACCCGTTAAAATTAGCGGGTAATAAAACGGTAGCGGGCGAATAACGAATTATATAATATAATACTTCATTATTTTTTCAAATAAATCATCAAAACTCATAATGTCATACATGCAATAAAAAATTACTAATATAAAAATCAAAATACAAATATACAATGAAAAATACAAATCAGCGACGAAGAAAGAAGAAAACAAGGAAATGAATTATACAGAGATGGAAAATAGGAAAATGAATTAATTGAATACAATATTTATATATCTATATATAATTTATTTTATATGATTACCCGTTACTCAACAGGTACGAAATAACCTTTACCTTTACCTATATCCATATTCGTTTATCTAACAAAAAAAAATACTTACCCATACCCACCCAATAAGCTAACGAAAAAAAGACTTGAGAAGATCCGACGCTCATCGGACCTACTTTGGTTCGACGGGTTTAAACACCGTCCGATCTGCTTTACATCGTGCGCTTCACTTCAAAGTTTGTGCGTTTCTGCTTCAATTTTCATACGTACAGATCTTAGAACGGATCGGACGGTCATGGAACTCATTGGACCCAAAAGTAGGTCTGATGGGCATCGGACCTAGAGGTGCTATTGGGTCGGGTAGGGTCCAAATACTATGATATTTGGATCCGTATCCTAAAAGTGTTCGGGTCCGAATTTAGATTCATATACTTATTAGTTTCAAATCGGGTCAGGTCCGAATCCGGATACTTATCTACCCGTAGATATTTTGGATCCAATCTTTCGGTTCTGGATAGATAGACACCCATAACTTGTTTGTGGATTATCGAGTCCGGTCCAGATTCGGGGTGGGTCCGGTTCCAGAGCGGGTACATGATAGACAAAGAGATCAAGAAGGAATAAATCTGTGCGAAGAGAGCTAAATTCATTCAAGAAATTAATAGGTAAAATGTGAGTGACGTGACATTTGATTTAAAACAAATAAAAAAATTAAGTATTAAAATCATATGTTATGATTTTTCTTAAATATTAAAAATGATTAACTTTTCATAGTTATTAATATATGTTTTTATATTAAATAATTATAAATAATGATATTATTATTTTATCGGGTATTTATATGAGTATAGGGTCGGATAATTAAATCAAACCCACATCCTATCTATTACAATATCGGTTCGGATCCAGATTGGATATTAAATTATTAATTTTGTAACCATACCCATAATTTAACCGGTTATATTTTTTAAACCATACTTTATCCAAATTAATCATATTCGGATCGGTTCCGATTCAGTTTCGAATCGGATCTGGGTCTGTTCTCTGAAAAAAAATCTTATCCATATCCGTCTTATCAAATCCGATACAAATATAATTATTGAGTAAATGAGTGTCATTGACACCCCTAGTTTCATTGCAATAACACTCCTATTTAGTATCTATTTTTAATTTTTTCATTTATTTTTCTTCAATTGCCGAACCTATCCCTTTTATATTATATATATACGGATAATGAGCAAAGCTAGGGTGTGATGTGCTCACCAAGAGAGTTTGGTGAGCACAACTCCAAAAGTATATGGAATCGGCTTTAAACGGCGGATCTAAACCGTTAAAATTCATGTACTTCATGGGTGATGCATGTACATGTAAAATTTTAAAAGTTTCGAATTTATTTGCTACAAATCAAGCAGTCAAAAAAATAAATATTTATAAGTTATTTTCGGCCCGTTCGGCAACGGCACTGTTGCCGTGGGAAAAAAAAATTAACTCTTGAGTAAATTTTTTTTTTCTACAGTAAACAGTAAAAAATAGTTCAAAATTTTTGATTCCTATTTCTATTTCTATTTCCTGGCAGGCCGCCGAACAAAACCTTTGTAAGTTGTTCTGTATATTCATTTTTCATGGTTTCTTTCGCTCTACGTATAATAATAACAGCTCGCATCGGTTAGTGGGCCCATTGCAAACGGGCATTACCCACATACGACGTATAATAAAAGCAACGTACCAAACCGCGCGAAAACCTAGGGTTGCTTCTTGGCCGCCAGCCGACACTCTCCGACCCCTCCTGCTTAAGCAAAGCATCACCGACAGCTCCGCCTCCGCCCCCTCTCTCTCTTCCTCCGAAAAATGGCGCAGTCGCTGGAACTGTTGTTGATACAGTTTCTAATGCCGGACAACGACGCCAGGAGGCAGGCGGAGGAGCAGATCAAGCGGTTGGCGCGCAACCCCAACGTGGTCCCTTCTCTGGTGCACCACCTTCGCACCGCGAAATCGCCTAATGTGCGCCAGCTCTCCGCTGTGCTCCTCCGCAAGAAGGTGACATCCCACTGGCCCAAGCTCTCTCGCCCTGACAAGGCCTCCCTTAAATCCGCTCTACTCGATAGCATCACTCTCGATAACAGGTAACTCTATTTTCTTTTACTTTCAACTTTCACCTTTCAGGGATACCGCGTTTTTAGTTATTCTGTTTAATTTTACTTGAATCATCACTGTTCAATGATTCAAACAAATTATTTAGTGTTTTCTGTTGCATGACACGAGTGTTTTTTAAATCTATTTTGTAGTTCACTTGTGAGAAGAGCCAGTGCGAACGTTGTGAGCGTGATAGCTAAGTATGCAGTGCCTGGGGGAGAGTGGCCTGATTTGTTGCCTTTTCTGTTCCAATGCAGTCAAAGTCCCCAGGAGGAACATAGAGAGGTTAGTGTATAGTAAACTCTCTTGCATTGAATGACACCATCTACTTTTTCATTTCAAATTCATTTTGTTTGATATCCAATAAAATCTGCAATTGCTAAACTGCTCATTACTGAACTCGGATAAATTAGCTCCCAATCAGCATGATACAAAAATGACGAGAAACTGCAATAGATATAGGGAAAATCGAACTTAGGTAACATTTCTGCTGCCCCCATGCCAGTACCAGTTCATAGAGTTTGGTATCGGTTATGGATGTGGGGATTCTTTATTTTCGTTGTTTCTGCTGTGAGATTTTTTAAAGTTTCATTTGTATTCTGAATGGGCTTCATTGTTCTTTTAATGAGGAAATTTTGTTCAAGATCAAATGCCCGTTAGACTACTCGTGGGAGTATTGGTCAGCATGTATTGGTACATTTTAAGGTCGATTGATACATTCGTTTGTTAATATAAATTCCGTACTGTATGTAGTTGTAAAAAATACACACATTTGTTTGTTCAAGATCAAAATGCCCGTTAGACTACTCGTGGGACTATTGGTCAGCATGTATTGGTACATTTTAAGGTCGATTGATACATTCGTTTGTTAATATAAATTCCCTACCTTATGTAGTTGTAAAAACTATATACATTCGTTTGTTTTTACTATCTACCTTGACTTTATGATTATGATTGGGTTTCATTTCTAGCCTACCCCAACTTGTTTGGGACTAAAGGCTTGGTGGTTGTTGTTGAATGTAGTTGTAAAAACTCAGAAGACAAACTGTGTAAACACAGTATACATATTCAGAAATATAACAATTACAGGAGATCTGCTCATTTATGTTTGTTAATTATTTGTTGCTGTGTTTATGTTTAGGTTGCTCTGATCCTGTTCAGCTCTCTAACTGAAACAATTGGGCCCACCTTTCAGTCCCATCTGTCTGATTTACAATCTATCCTTTTAAAATGCCTGCAAGATGAGAGCAGCACCCGTGTAAGAGTTGCTGCGCTAAAGTGAGTCTTTTCCTTTCTCTTCAACATTTTACTAGTCAGTAGCTTAGTATGCTAGCAATGGGAGATGGTCCAGATAAAAATTCATTCGAAGAACAACCCAACACTCGCACCCTACAAAACTGATTCAACCACACGAACACAGAAAAAAAATATAAAATTAAAGGGTAACAATCAATAAGTTGGTTTAGTCAATTGCAGTCTTATTTGTTTAGGTTGATTGTTTTAGTAACTAAAAGTGTGGTTCATTACCAGATAGTACCAAAGCTCTTTCCTGGCACAAGTTGTACATAAAGGGTATGCTAGTACTTTGTCATATGCTTATTATCATATCTCTTCCCCTACTTTCTTTTCAAGGGCCGTTGGATCTTTTATAGAGTTTATCAATGACGGAGATGATGTAAGTGACCTTTCTTTTGTACTTTTTTAAGCTATAACAATTCTTTGTTTAATTTATTTTATTTTACTTTTGTAGTATTGCTTCTTCTACAACATAGGAAACAATTTTGAAGAAGGCTGGCTTTTTGTTGCAAGCAATATTTAAGCCTCATCTGAGTTTTTCCTATTTGTAATCCATTAGTGATTTAATTACAGGTGAAAATATTTCGGGAGTTCATACCACCAATTTTGAATGTATCGAGACAATGCCTTGCTAACGGGGAAGATGACGTTGCTTCAATTGCTTTTGAGATATTTGACGAGCTAATAGAATCCCCAGCCCCACTTCTTGGTGATTCGGTCAGAGTCATTGTGCAGTTCTCGCTTGAAGTCTGTTCTAGCCAGAACTTGGAAGTAAACATACGTCATCAGGTACTCTTCTGTGGTGCAAAATGAACGCTTTTGATTTATTTTTTTGGACTGATGCATCAGTGCCTGTTTCCAGCCTAATAATCTAATTTATAACCTGAAAGGCCCACATTGCAACTTAAAAAGGAAAAAAATAAGATCAGGTGCACCTCCCACATTGACTGACACTAAATGTGATCGGTTTTCACAGAAAATTTGGAATGTAATAGGTGCTTATTGCTACGTGATGTATTGACATGTTATATTCTGTTTCTTTCCCCATTGAACTTAATATGCAAAACATCCAGCAATCTCTAGTTAGTTAAAATACATAAGCACCAAATGTGTGGGCATCAATGAACAAGATCTACTATTTATTTCAGAACAGTACCAATCTGATCTGCATGCCTGACCTCATTAGCTGAAATCTAAGACTGCATGTAGAAGGTGTGATTAGATAAATCTTAAGACTTTTTTAGACTAAATATCTGCCATTTATATCTGTTGTCTCAGGCAATCCAAATAATCTCGTGGCTTGCGAAGTACAAGGCCTCTATCCTGAAAAGGCACAAACTAGTCATTCCCATCCTCCAAGTAATGTGCCCCTTACTCACGGAGTCGACAAATGGAGAGGATGATGATGATGCTGACCTTGCAGCCGACCGTGCAGCTGCTGAGGTCATTGATACAATGGCTATCAATTTGCCTAGACTAGTGTTTGGCCCTATCTATGAATTTGCCTCTTTGAGCTGTCAGAACCCTAACCCTAAGTTTCGTGAGGCGGCTGTGACTGCACTTGGGGTAATATCAGAGGGCTGTGCTGAGATAATGAAAGGTAATGATCGGAGCATTTATTAGTATATAATCTAAGATATTATTTAAGAAACAGTGAAATAAGCACAGTAGTATTGCATCTGTAAATCAGGGACTTCAGTTTCATCGTGTATCCTAGAATTTAGGTCTGATAGATTTTCACTGTACTGCACTGCTGTTCTGCGGTAAACATTAAAGGGTTTATATCACAAAAGTACCAGTTGTATTTAAAATTAAGGCTTGACCCCCAACATTAAATCTCAAAGGGAAATTCAGGTTGTATCCCTTGAACTTAGTCCACAAAACAACTTGGTTGAACTTTCATTCACTACAAATTGGTCACTCAATATCCGGAAAGAACATAACTAGTCCCTGAGCTTGGCAAAAAAAAAAAAAAACTGGTCCTTGAAATTGTATATGCACCAAATCGGTCCATAAACTTTCGAAGTTAACTAATTTGGTATCTAAACTTTCTCAAAGTGACCAAATTACTATTGTGGAGGATTAATAAGACTAACTTGATTATTTCGAAAGAATTGGAAGGACCAAATTAGTTCCTTCTCTAAGTTCAAGGTCCAATTTGGCACAAATAGAATTTGAGGGACTACTTAGTTTCATTTGGAAAAGGATTGATTTGGGGCAAACAAAAGTCTAGAACCATTTTGGTTTCTTTTAAAAAGTTGGACCGAAATCCAAATCTCAAATTAACTAAAGAAGGCTGACATAGCCTCTCTGAAAGAGAGATCTGACTATTAACAAATCAGTGTGTATGCATGACCTATACATGCTATATTGGATATGAATTAGTATGAAAACTTGGAATGTTTTTTTTTTTTTTTTTTTGAGGAAAAATTTGGAATGGTAATCCTTCACATAGAGCTACTAAAATGCTCAAGTGCATGGACATGGTTCACATACACTGCATGAATCCTCTAAAATTATGGAGTATAACAGGTAAGCTTGAGGATTGTTTGCGAATTGTTTTGGAGGCATTGAAGGATCAGGAGCAGATGGTCAGAGGTGCAGCGTCTTTTGCACTGGGTCAGTTTGCTGAGCACCTTCAAACTGAAATATTATCACATTACGGAATTGTACTTCCCTGCATTCTAAATGCAGTGGAGGATCCATCAGATGAAGTGAAGGTACATAAATTCTGTGATCTTCTCAATAACTGTTTCGAAGTTTGGTACTGTAAACTTGTGGTTATGAGCAAATATAATATCACCTTGGTCATTTAGCATTGTTGCCCTGTGGGGGCGTGGTAGCGAACCACTATTGGCATGATGATTGCACCTCTCAATGAATTTTCAATCCAGTCAGAAGAAGCACAGAAACGAGACCTAATCCAGCTTATGAAACATTAACTACACTAACTGATCACCTGTCCAACCCCTGCACAAGTATCTTGTGACGAACGAAACAAAGCTGAGGAAAAGTTGTGGTTTATGAACTTCAGTACAACATTTTTTGTTCCATGTCTAATGTGTCCTCTTAACAGCCCCTTAGGTTCTTTTGTAATAGTTCACGAGTTCATTTGACAGTGCTTAAACTTGTCTTGCACAGGAGAAGTCATACTATGCATTGGCTGCATTTTGTGAGGATATGGGGGAAGAGATTCTCCCATATTTGGAACCACTAATGGCTAGATTGGTCACATCTTTGCAAACAAGCACTCGTAATCTACAGGAGACTTGCATGGTTTGTTTCTTTGACCTAATATACTTTTGATGAGGATTTTTACTCTTGTCTCCATTCTAAAGCTTACCTGTGCAAAATTGGCTGACGGAAAACCAAATTAATTGAAAAGAAATATTAGCATACCTATTAAAAAAATAAATAAGTATGAACAATTCTGTACCATAAGAGGGAAACAGAGCGCGCTGAGTCGCTGGTGGGCCAGTATACTTCTGCAGTGCATTATGGTAATAGCCATGTCTAGCTTTTATGCATATAGTCAGTACTGAAATCCTTGTGCTTTTCATTTGACATTGTTTCTAGCAAATCTAATATCCTCAGCAGTATACATCTGCAGCGCATTATGGTAATAGCCATGTCTAGCTTTTATGCATATAGACGGTACTGAAATCTTTGTGCTTTTCATTTGACATTGTTTCTAGCATATCTAATATCCTCAACAATTACACGCTTTATTAAATTTTGACATTATATTGCAAAGTCGAAATAAAAGGACTGAAAAATAATTACTACACATTACAATGTGAAATCAGAATGATTCCACTATACCCCCTCATTTATCAATCAAAACGTTCCCAAATGAGTTTTAAAAAAGAGAGGTGTTGAATGAGAGTTTATGTAAGCATTTGCATGAAGGACATAACACTTTTCTTGTTGTCCATGAAAGTATTATTTCCATGTTCCGGATGTATAAATGGATGTTTTGAGATCGTGTGAGTCAGAATATGAAAGAGAAGCTTGGCTAAGAGTTCCTTTTGTACCAATGCAGTCTGCAATAGGATCTTTGGCCTCTGCGGCTGAAGGAGCATTCATTCCCTATGCAGAGAAGGTTCTAGAATTGATGAAAAGCTTTTTGGTGTTGACCAATGACGCTGACTTGGTTGCTAGGGCTAGGGCGACTGAACTTGTAGGAATAGTTGCCATGGCGGTTGGAAGAGCTAAGATGGAAAACATTTTGCCGCCTTTCATTGAGGCTGCACTTTCGGTGAGTCACATTAATGTATGTTAACAGTAGATTTTTGTAGGATTTGAGTCTCAAAATTTACATTTTTGTGTTCCAGGGTTTCGCATTGGACTTCAGTGAGCTGAGGGAATACACCCATGGGTTTTTTAGCAATGTTACTGAAATATTGGATGATGGATTTACACAGGTAAAAGAATTCAGTAGACTACATATCTCGGTAGTCCAATGGGTCTATCTAAATAGCAACCAGAACAAGTTAGCTGCAATTTGCATAGAGTATTGAAAAGTTGCATAGTGGCTACTATAATTCTTTAAATAAATAATTGGAAAGATCCCTCCAATTTTACTGAGAAGATAAGTTAGAAGATTTAAAGTTTAATACAAGCTGTTAGGATTGCTTTTTCTATAAACCGGCGAAATTTATATCTTTTAGTTTCGCAGTATCTTCCTCATGTTGTACCATTAGCATTCGCATCATGCAACCTGGATGATGGCTCTGCAGTGGACATAGATGATTCTGACAATGACGAGAATGGATTGGGTGGCGTTTCATCTGATGAAGACACTGAGGATAGGGCCCGAGTGAGAAATATCAGCGTCAGAACAGGCGTTTTGGATGAGAAGGCTGCTGCCACACAAGCTCTTGGATTTTTTGCGCTCCATACGAAGAGTGCCTTTGCACCGTATCCTCTTCGTTATTCTAATCGTCATATTACTTGCATAACAAAAGAGAAGAAAAAAATAAAGGAATACTTAGTCACAACTGAAAACAACTACTTTTTACTGTAGTCACAAGGCATCCTTGATTACGACAACAATAATTTTTTTAGTTGAAAATAATTGTTAATATTAAATCAGAATGATCCTTGATAATATTTAATAAATAGTTACTTAGAGGAAGCGCTGAAGATATTGGTAAGACATAGCGGATATTTCCACGAGGATGTAAGGCTTCAGGCTGTTATATCTTTGAAGCGTGAGTAAAACCTTATAAATACATTATTTTTTAGTCTCATATCAGTAATCCTTTCTATGTTCTACTACAGAAATTTATCTTATTATACATATGTCTGGGACCAGGATTGTGTATAGGAGTCCCTAGTTTCCTTTCTAATTATTCTTGAAGAGATCAAGTCACTTTGTCATTTCATTACTCTTGATCATCATTGCCTGATTTATGCTCTTTGAATATTTTTGTTCAGATATGTTGACTGCAATTCGGTCAATTTCTCCTGAAATTGCTGTGAGTATGATTTTCTTCAAAATACATTTTACTCGATTTTGACACTTTACCATTTGAAAATAATTCTCTTTTTATTCCATGCAGGAAATCTCAGAAAAGCAAAAAGATGTTTTTGGTAAGCTATTTCATGTACAATCATACCTTGCAATTTGGCTGGTTTTACAAGCCTTGGTATTCAGTGAAACATGGAGATACCAGTTTCCTATTGTCATAACCCATATTAGTCCGTTATTCCATATATTACAATTGGTTAACCAGACTAAAGGCAATGGAAAATGCAGGAAGGTGATTGAACCAGTACTCATAGATATGGTTATTACATACCAATAACATACTGAAACTGGTACTAAAACCTTATATTTTACTGGTTACTCCTGGGATTTTCTTATATTTCACCATAGATTTATCTTATCTATGCTTGTGATATCACAGATACAGTCATGAATATATATATAAAGACGATGACTGAGGATGATGACAAGGAAGTTGTTGCTCAGGCTTGCATGGGTGTAGCTGACATAATCAGAGATTGTGGTTATGCTCCCGTAGAGCCATGTGAGAAATTATTTTCTATCTGACAACAAACAGAGATTAGAGATAATTAGACCACTATAGTATTGATTTGTTTTGAGGGAGTTCATCAAGTAGCACCCCCTGCCTACCCCTGTGGCCCTGCCCTCCTAAAAAAATGCGAGTCTGCCTTTGGGTTTTTTTTTGTTTCTATATATATATTGCTCTATTGATCTGGATATCCCAGCTCAGCATAAGCCCTTTGTGGTATCATGCAAGTAACACCGTAACTCTCATTTTTGTACTTTATTTTTTACTGATAAAGTTGCTTCTGATTGTTTTGATATTTAACAACTAATGAAATCACATACAATTCAGACATGCCTAAGCTGGCTGAAGCAACGCTAACTTTGTTGCGGGAGGAGTCGTCATGTCAACAGGTGGAGTCCGATGATGAGACGGAAGATGATGATGTCAACCATGATGAGGTGCTGATGGATGCAGTTTCGGATCTTCTACCTGCATTCGCCAAAGTCATGGGACCTTATTTTGATCCAATCTTAAGGAACTTTTTCGAACCTTTGATGAAATTTGCTGTGAGTACTGAACTTTCTTAATGATCTCTTTCGAGTCTAGGTGATGATTGAAACATGTCGGTTTTTCTGATAACTTTTGGAGAATTCTTGATTGAATCCTTACCGTGCAACATGTTTAGCATTTTTGGGGGCTTCCATACAAACTCAATTCGGTCCATTGCAGCACAAATTGTCTAAATCGACTGTTATTTCAATAACAGAAAATGCTTTGCTGAAAAAACTATAATTTTATTGGTAGTGTTCAAAATTTGTGCGCCTTCATATATTTGATATTGTCAGCCTTTTCCGTGTAATTATTGTGTTAATTGAGGCCATTTTTGCATTCAATATCTGATAATGGTAATTTTGCTGTTGTGAACTTCTATTTGTCTGTGCATAAGTTCTGGGCTGTTTTATCTTAGAATTGTCTGTCGGAAATCCTTGCAATATGTAGCTTTTATATGCAGATAATTTAAGTTATGACCAATTTATATTCTTCCAGTGTGAAAAATCAGCGACCACTCAATTCTTACCTTATTATTTTTTTACAATTTCTTTTTGTTATTCAGAAAGGTTCACGTCCACCCCAAGATCGTACAATGGTCGTTGCTTGTCTAGCAGAGGTAGCTCAAGAAATGGGACCCCCTATTTCCTCCTATGTTGATGTGAGTTATTCCTGTGTTTAGATGTCTTTTGTTGTATATTTATTTGGGAGCTTTGGGTTTCTAACTTGTCTACTTGTTTCAGAGGATAATGCCTTTGGTATTGAAAGAACTGGCATCTTCTGATGCAACTAATAGGAGAAATGCAGCCTTCTGTGCTGGTGAGCTTTGCAAGAATGGGGGTGCAATTGCATTAAGGTATTGTTACTTATAGGAGATTGAAATTTAGGTTGAATATATTTGGTCTTATTTTGACCAACAAAATAGTAGAGGTCTTATATAATATACTGCGAGCTACTTCACAAATACCAATTAGGTCAATTTTGCAATTGTTAAAAAAACCTATATTTCCTTTGGTTTAAAACTACAGGCTAAAGTGGAGAACTACATATGTTCCTTGTTATGGAGACTTCCTGTAGTGTTCTATTATATTATAGGAAGGAAAAATAAATTAAGTTTCTATTATCTAGATTTTGAAAATT